>CM063506.1:24162249-24242249 GCA_032207245.1 Pardosa pseudoannulata
TTTAAGTCTGTAAAATTAGTATTTTCTTAAAGTGTTTTATTTTAGTCTTAAAATATTGGAACAGAAGGAAAATAGAGAGAAAAAGTTCAGACAATTTTTACAACTGCTAGTTTTGATAGGAAAATATCACTTGAAATTATAACGAACACGCACTTTAACAGATTTAAAACATTGAAAATTCTATGGAATCCTTTTCTTTCATCACATAAGCGGCATTATAATGGAGTTGACGGTAAATCGGAGTAGTGCTATAGTGGAGATTGATTGTATATCATATAAAGTTAACAAAGAGAAATGTTAAATACTCATAAATTATGAAGTTTGTGTACTAATTGTTGTGGATGAAATGTACATACACATAAAACTTTGTGAAACAATTACATAGCATCCTCTCTGAATGCTTCGAGGCGTAATCAGAAGTTTATCATGATTAGCTTGGTTTGGTTTCAAGTGTTAAGTTTTACTGTTTTGCTACATAATGAGGGATAATGAGATTGGGAACTAGAGCACAAAATCGATTCCGAACGGCTACGAACCTTCATGCCTGCAGTGGGATTCGAATGAGGGTTGTATCGGTGTTAACCATGGGGTTTAAACCAGTGGTTTTAACCAGTTTTAACCATCCTGGTCAATATTAATTTTTACCATTCTTAACAAAATCTTAATATATCGCCTCAAATAAGTATCCCAAATTTAAAATATTCATATTCACTTGAAGTACGTAGGACATATATATGTATATATATATATATATATATATATATATATATATATATATATATATATATATATATATATTATTTAAATGAAGCGAAGTATTTAAATGTAATAAATATATTTTAAATTGTTTGCCTATTGTCATTCAAAAGTGCTACACTAATGTTCAACATACAATTTTAAAATTTCAGACAAGGGGTTCATAAATTATTGATTTTTAAATTTTGCATATGGAGATTATCTTATTGACTGAACCTACAGATACAAAAATATTTTTCAACACCTTTCATCAGAATCTGCAATTTTGAGGGTTAATTAATATTCTTTGATTTCTCTATAATTTGGTAATAGATCAAGAATATATTTAATACTAATCGAACATAGTTTACAAGCATATGATAAAGGCAAGTTACATTTGTTAAAAATGTCATAATACAAATAATACCAGCAAAAAACAAATTAACAATACCAAAATACAAAAAAAAATGTTTTACTTATTTTTTTATACACGCTGTTTTATATGTAATTTATGTTGAATTCAAAAAACGGTTACAAGTAACAAGTTTTGTAGTTGTCTCTAAATTTAAACGACTTCGTAATTTATTTTAGATTGCTCCGAACTTCGAAAATAATCTTTCTATAGCACAACAGTTCATTAGATGTATTGTAAAATCAAAAAATTTTATGATAATGCCTTTAACCTTTTTTATTGCTGCCCACCAGACATCATGTCCAAGTGTACTGCAGTTGGATTACATTTTTACAATTGCATGTGCATGGTTCATTTTTAAAATTCAAACATTCTTATTAAACTGTATAAGAATGTTAAATCTCATGAACTTGTTAATGTAATATTTTGTTTAACTGCACTGCTATTTTTATTGCTTATTAAAAGTCACTTCTAATTATAAAAGATAAAAAAATAAGACCATTTAAAACTATTTTTAACAATTCTGACCACTTTTGACTAGTTTTAGATGGTTTAATCCACTTTTATCCAGTGTCTTGGTCAGAATCAGTTTTGACCGGTCAAAATTACAACCCTGATTCTAACCCACAAATTCAGGTACCTAAGAGAGGTGTTCTTCTCATTATGAAACCCTCATGGGGAAACTAGTTAAAATGTATCACAAATAGCTGCCTTTGTTTGGATTATAAACAGTTCATTTCTACATCAACTGAAAAGTTCCTACCAGCAATGAAAAAAAATCATTGAATATGCAAAAGAAATTTTATCTTCTTGCACAAAATAAACTAATATTTCATACCTTGAGTAAACAATTAAAACTGACAAGGAAGGGATAGAGGCAGAGAAAAAAGAAATAAACTATATATTTCTATATCTTTTAAAATACATATTTATCCAACTTCTGTATTAATACAACAAACAGTTCTTTGTTACATCAAATATTTTAATATTCAAAAAACAAAACTGTAAACATATCAAATATCGTTTTTGTAATTCATCCGTTTATATATGCTACTTTAGGGGAGAAGCACAAAATTATTTTTCTCGAAAAAAAAAACATTGTTTACAATTGTAAAAAATTCTTATAAAGTAAAAATCCAAATTTAAACAAACGTGAAAGACTTTTTCAGACTTTTATTACTTTGACAGATTTTCTTGGGGTTATATATTTTATAAATATTTGCATTCCGATAAAAACTTGAAAATGTGAATATATTGAATGTAAAGTTTTGGTACATTTCTTTCCTGAAGCTTCCCAGTTGAATTTGACTTATAAAAAATATGAAGAAAATCATCATTATTATGTATGTACTTGCATACTCAAATTCCTTGTTGAATCAGCTGTATATAAATGTATATTATACAGAACCGCAGTTCTGAAAAATCGATGTACCAGAAATCTAAATTTTAAAAGCGAATTTATATTACAATCTAAATTTATATATTGTTTATATAATCATTTTATTTTATAAGATATTAAAAAATTGGATGACCATAATTAAAATCAGGGAAGCAAATAATAACGCATTACAAATTTTGAATTAAAATTTTATTCTAAGATTTCAATTCACATTAATTGATTACAGGTAAGCTATTAATGTTACAAGCATATAGTCCGTTATATGCCGGGATCAATAAAATTTTTAATTTTACAGAATTGTAAAGTACCCTATGAGGAGGTAAAAAAGAAGTTTGTTTTATGGCTGAGAATTATCTGGTGCATGCTCAATAATTTGTTTTCTTCATACTCCTCTAAAGACTCCCGATACTATGAATGCAGTTTAGAATCACGTTGATTTCATTTAGAAAGAGAATTCAAAATTTTCTTAGCTTCATCTAAATTATCTTTAAGCTCTTCCCCATTTTTTTTTGCCACAATAATTAATGGAAGTAAAGAAAGGAAACTATCATTTCCACTACCTCTTGGAGGTAGATAGAATTTGCTGTTAATACCGGTGATAAAACTTTCATTGCAACGAAAAATAATAGATGATTAAATTAAAAATTATCCCATATATACCTAATCTACTATTTAAGCTAAATATAAAAGTAAATTATTTGCATAATATCTAAGTTCCGGCTCTGCTCCTCGATAGTAAGGAAACTCCTTGAAGTAAAATCTCATATTTTTTATCATAAAAATTTTTCAGTTAGTCACCAAGCTGGACCTCTTCCGCCTCCAATGTTGTCATGATGCTATATGACTCTCTGTCACCAAATATCGGAAAGCGGAGAAAGCATTTGGTTACCCTCTTCTTGCAACATGCAAGTGTGCTAGACTAGCGGTCGGCAAACTTTAGAACTTCAATGATCACTACATATTATAAATTTTATTTGGCGAATCACTATTTATATGAATTTAATATAAAAAAGCATACCTTGAGTAAACATTTAAAGCTGACAAGGAAGGGATAGAAGAGACAGAGAAAAAAGAAATAAACTATACATGTTTATATCTTTTAAAAAATATATTTTCCAACTTCTGTATTGATACAACAAACAGTTCTATATTACAGCAAATATTTTAATATTCAAAAAACAAAACTGTAAACATATCAAATATCATTTTTTGTAATTCAAAACCCCGTCTATAGATGCTACTTCAGTAGGGAAGGATAAAATTATTTTTCTCGAATAAACATTGTTTACAACTGTAAAAAATTCTTATAAAGTAAAAATCCAAATTTAAACAAACGTGAAAGACTTTTTCAGACTTTTATTGCTTTGACAGATTTCCTTGGGGCTATATATTTTTTAAATATTTGTATTCCGATAAAAACTATATTGAATGAAAAGTTTTGACAAATTTTTTTCCTGGAGCTTCTCAGTAGAATTTGAACTTATAAAAAATATGAAGAATATCAACATTATTATGTGTACACTTGCACACACAAATTCCTTGCTAAATCATCTGCATATAAATGTATATTATACAGAAATGCAGTTCTGTAAAATTGATGTACCAAAGTAAATTTAAAAGGCGAATTTATATTAGTAAGAAGGCAGTTAAATTTATATACTGTTTACACAATCATTTTATTTTATAAGATATTAAAAAATTGAATGACAATAATTAAAATCAGACAAGCAAATAATAACGCATTAAAGACATCAATATATGTCCATCAGGAATGGGTTAATCAAATGTTTTAATCGGTTAATCATTTTACTAATTCTTTCCAACTCAAGTTTTGATGCAGACTAGGAATATAAAAAAATTAGCATACAGCCCGTCATATGACGGGATCAATCAAATTTTTTAATTTTCCAGAATTGTAAAGAACCCTATGAGAAGGTTAAAAAAGAGTTTGTTTTATGGTTTAGAACTATCTGGTACATGCTTAATAATTTGTTTATCTTCATATTCCTCTAAAGTCTCCCGATAGTGTGAATGCATTTTAGAATCACGTTGAATTCATTCAGAAACATAATTCAAAGTTTTTTTAGCTACGTCAAAATTATCGTTAAGTTCTTCTCAATTTTTTGCCACAGTAATTAATGGAAATAAAAGAATGAAACTATCATTTCCACTACACTCTGGAGGTAGATAGAACTTGTAGTTAATACCGGTGATAAAATTTTTATTTCAACGAAAAGTAATTGAAATTATGTTTAGAATTATCACATATGTACCTAATCTATTATTTAAACCAAATATAAAAGAACATTATTTACGTCATATCTAAATTCAGCGATAAAATGTATGAAAATAATGCAGATGACATTTAAATAATTTAAAATAAGAAATGATTAAATGACATGGTTAAAGAAATGTTATAATTCTAGAAAAAAATGTTAATTTTACATATTTATTGTGTGATAAACTGATAAATTTAATCGCCTGCTCTTAACTGGAAAAAATAGGGCTTTAAATAAACACTCGAAAAGGGGAAAAGGTGTGGATTTCAAACGGTTTACAGACGACAGTATTTTTCGCTGTGATATGAAGCATATTTATACAAATTTATTTTAAAATCATTTCGATATTTTAGGAGAAGATAAATTTTACTCGCTTTGAATTTTGCTAACCCTAACTCAACAAGAATCCAATATGGATGCTTCTATCCATTCCAGGTCCAACCGCTTCATAAATTCGAGGACAGACGGACGGATAACCTAAGTTATTATTATATAGGGGATAACTTAACTTCTTAATCAACAGTTTATTAGATTACATTACGTAAAGAAGGGGAGACCGGGGCACCTTGGGACACTTTTCAGTTAAACATTTTTATGAATTTTTTTAAAGCTAATTAGAAAACATAAGTATGCATCCATATATTGTCATCATATCTGCTTCTTATAAACATTAAATCTACTTAATATCTCATTTAGTTAAAGAGTAATGAAAGAAATAAAATACCTTTCCAATGTCCCAACCTGCCGCACTGTATGGGGTAGGTTGGGACACTAAACAACTAATACAAAATACTGTTCAAATTATTTTTATTAACTGTTATAAAAGAGAAATAGCTGAAAATTGTTCAAGTTAATACATTTTTTGACAAATCTTATATTTGCAGCTGATTCAAGCATATTATCATTTACAGCAGAATACTTTCTGTTTGTTTTTCTTGTTCTCATCCTTTTTTCTGAAAAAAAAAATTAATAAATTAATATTTTGACATGTTAAATCAATTAAAAATTAGGTACCAAAATATTAACTATTTTGATTGAATTGATATTTGTTTACACTTTTTAAAATGTCCCAAGGTGCTCCATCTCTGTGTGTCCCAACCTGCCCCATTTTACATAGTATCTTTTTGTAACTACTATACAGTCAGGCTTAACAATACAATTTATTTATTAACATAGAAATAATAATAAATGAATTTTCTTTCATAACAATACACTTTTTTTAAATATTTTAATTACTTTTTATAAAAATTACTTTTTAAATTGCACATTGATGTAATTTTGAGTTATTCAAAACAAAGAAAATGAAATTGTTCCTTACCTATAAGCATTATTTTCATCAAAATTCTTTGAGAAGTGAAGAGGAAGACCATCTATCAGTACACATGAAAACTAATTCCTGGTTGCAAATTAAAGCCTGAAAATAAAGGTGTCCCAAGGTGGGCTATGTCCCAAGGTGCCCCATTCTCCCCTATTATATTAATGTTATGACAATATTAAAATTATACAACTAGAACTAAAAATCTTGTTTTACAATAATAACAATAGAGGTAATTATAATATAATATAATACATTAGTAAATTGGATATAAGCATTACCCAAAAGTTCCCCTTAGCAAATTAAATACGGGCATTACCCCAAAATTCACATTAGGAAATTGGATGTAGGCATTGCTTCAAAGAAAAACAAAGATCAAAATTAGCAGCTGAATAAAGTATCAAAACCTAATAAAAGCGCTACTCAAACTGTATTTAATACATAACTATTAAATCACTATATCATTATTCCATATTAAAATATTATAAACAAAATGAAAATGAGAAAAGGGTTTTACTACTCCATAGGTATGGCTATTTCTTTGCCGTGGTTTTCAGTTTGATAAGTCAGTGTTCGCAAAACTCAGCAGGCTCTGCTCCGCGATAGTAAGGAAAATGTTTAAAGTAAAATCCCAAATTTTTTAGCATAAATTGTTTTAACAAAGCTGTACTTCTTCCACTTGCGATGTTGTCATGATGCAATATGACTCTCAGTTACCAAATATCGGAAAGCGGAGAAAGCATTTGGTTACCCTCTTCTTGCAACATGAAAGTGTGCTAGACCAGCGGTCGGCCAAATTTAGAACTTCAATAATCACTAGATATTATAATTTTTATTTCGCGAACCACCAATTATATGAATTTAATATAAAAAGGCATAGCTTGAGTAAACAATTAAAACTGATGAAAAAGGGATAGAAGAGACAGAGATAAAAGAAATAAACTATACATTTTTATATCTTTTAAAAAATATATTTATCCCACTTCTGTATTGATACAACAAACAGTTCTATGTTACAGCAAATATTTTAATATTCAAAAAACAAAACTGTAAACATATCAAACATCATTTTCTGTAATTCACCCCGTCTATATATGCTACTTTAGTAGGGAAGGACAAAATTATTTTTCTCGAATAAACATTATTTACAATTGTAAAAAATTCTTATAAAGTAAAAATCTAAATTTAAACAAACGTGAAAGACTTTTTCAAACTTTTATTACTTTAATAGATTTCCTTTGGGCTATATATTTTATAAATATTTGCATTCCGATAAAAACTTTATTGAATGTAAAGTTTTGGTACATTTCTTTCCTGAAGCTTCCCAATTGAATTTGAACTTATAAAAAATATGAAGAAAATCAACATTATTATGTGTGCACTTGCATACTCAAATTCCTTGCTAAATCATCTGCATATAAATGTATATTATACAGAATCGCACTTCTGTAAATTTCATGTACCAATGTAAATTTTAAAGGCGAATTTATATTAGTAAGAAGGCAGTTAAATTTATATATTGTTTACACAATCCTTTTATTTTATAAGATATTAAAAATTGGATGAAAATAATAAAAATCATGGAAGCAAATAATAACACACTATATATTTTGAATAAATATTATATTCTAGGATTGTAATTCGCATTAATTTATTACAAGTAAGTTTTTAGTGTTACTAGTACATAGCCCGTCACATGACGGGATCAATAATATTTTTAATTTTCCAGAATCGTAAAGTACCCCTTGAGAAGGTTAAAAAAAAGAGTTCGTTTTATGGCTGAGAATTATCTGGTACACGTTCAATAATTTCTTTTCATACTCCTCTAAAGTTCCCAATGCTGTGAATGCAGTTTAGAATCACGCTGAATTAATTCAGAAGCATAATTCAAAGTTTTCTTAGCTACGTCGAAATTATCGTTAAGTTCTTCCCATTTTTTTTTCCACAGTAATTAATGGAAGTAAAGGAATGACGCTATCATTTCCACTACACCCTGGAGGTAGATAAAATTTGTTGCTAATACCAGTGATAAAATTTTCATTGCAACAAAAAATAATCGATGATTCAATTTAAAATTATTACAAATGCACCTAATCTATTACTTAAGCCAAATATAAAAAAAATTTAAGTAAAATCTAAGTTCAGGATAAAACGTATGAAAATAATGTAAATGATATTTAAAAAATTTATATTATAAATTATTGAATAATATGGTTAAAGAATGACGTCATACTGTTAGGAAAAATGTTATTTTTTCTATTTATTGTGTGAGATATTGATAAATTTAATCGCCTATCGCTTAATCGGGGAAAATAGGGCTTGACATAATGGCATTAAATGCTAGGAAAGGGTAGAAGGGGGGGATTTCGAACGTTGTTAATTTTAACTCATCAAGAATTCAATTTGGAAATGATGTTTTTAAATGTAAATATATCTACATTTTTTCCTTGATAAAATCGTTAAAGCAAGGGAACATGTCGGTGTTGTTTTTATTCATTTCAGTTTGCCAGAGACTAAGCTTATTCTTAAAAGCTTGAATTTATGATAAAAGTTAAAAATAAAAGTTATAAATAAAAGTCAAACTAGTGTGAGATTAAATAATGACTTCCTACATAAAATAAAAATTATCTGTTGGAGAATCTGGGTGATAATTCAAGTATCATAAATGCATTTATGATAGTTGAATTTTCACCCTGCAAGCTCAAATTTAAGTCGTTAAGTTTTTCGAAAATATCAACTAAATCATTGAAATGAAGATAGTAATCATATTCAAAATAACAAATGGCTGATTCAGTAAATGACTGAGAATAGTAACAAGGAATTTTTAAATTTTAACACATATTATGTTTTTTTATTATTCCCCCTTAAGAATACAATAATTACATCTTTATGTCATAATTATTAATAAATTAACTCTTATTTCTATTACGTCAGTCTCAGTTCATTTAATATTGTTCATCTCCAACAGATAATTTTTATTGTATGTAGGAAGTCATTATTTAATCTCACACTAGCTTAACTTTTATTCAAGTAGACGTCACAGATGTAAAAATGTCAGTATCAAAATTTGCTTTGCTGTGTTAAAAGAATATTTGCAGATCATTTCATTTCTTTTTTAAGCCTCATATTACTTACTAGCATATAGTCAGTCATATCAAGGGATCAGTGACATTTTTAATTTTCCAGAATTGTAAAGTACCCTGTGAGGCAAGTAAAAAAAATGGTTTGTTTTTTGGCTGAGAATTATCTTGTACACGCTCAATAATTTGTTTATCTTTACTGACTTTATGTTAGTTGCCAACTTTAATTTATCTTGTCATATTACGTAATAGAAAGGAGAGCAGAGGTTTTAATATTGACAGTGATTATTTGGCGGTATATGTGAATGATGTCCAAAATTGAGCGAATCGATTGCAAACCGTGTGGTTATGTATAAAAGACAAACCAACAAACTTCTAAATTTTCAAAAATATAGAACTTAAACGCAAGATATTTATTAGTCCTGGAAATAGACTCCAGGGCTTTTATGAAAAGAATTTGTTCTTAATACCGGTGATAAAATTTTCATTGCAACAAAAAATAATCGACGATTAAATTTAATATTATCCCATAAGTCTCTAATCTATTATATAAGCTAAATATAAAAGAAAATTATTTACATAATATCTAAGATCAGTGATAAAACTTGTGAAAATATTGCCGACGATATTTAAATAATTTAAAATAAGAAATGATTAAATGAGATGGTTAAAGAAATGATGTCATAATGCTAAAAATTCTATTTTTACCTATTTAGTATGTGGTAAATTGATAAGTTTAATCACCTGCCCTTAACCGGGAAAAATAGAACTTGAAATAATGGCATTAAACGCTCAAAGAGGGAGGAAGATGTGGATTTCGAAAGTTTTAAAGACGACAGTATTTTTGCTGTGATAACTCATCAAGAATCTAATACGGATGCCTCTATCCATTCCAGGTCCAACCGCTTCATAAATTTGAAGATAAACTGACAGATGTCTTAGGCTATTATTATATAGGAGATATCTGGATTTTATCCTGTAGAAAATTTTTTTCCAGAGAAGAATTTTATCATACTACTAGTTTCATCTCGGGATAAAGTACTTTAATTTACCTCACTTTGTTAGTTTGTGATGTAAATAACGCTATATAAAAAAACTTACGTATTTAGAAATGCAATATATGCATCAAATGAAAAATATGTCGAAAAAAAGGTGATTATCTATTCCAGAAGTCAATTCCCTTTTTCAGCCGAAACTGCTGCGGCGTAATTTATGGAAAAGTGCTGTATTAATTTTTTAGCAAACACACTGCTCCGAATTTCTTTTCAAAAAATATCGTAGCGTTTTACAGAAACAGGCTCATGCATAATTTCGACGTTCACGAAATATTTTTAATCTCTTTAAACAAATTATTATAGATTTTACGATCTTCGTCGGCTTTCTTTTATCGAAACAATCTGCCGCCAGAGAAGAAAGAAAAACATCAAAGTATAACAGCGGCTTTGCGTGCGAAAGAGCTCTTAGTCGCTTAGATGAATAGCTGGTGAGTACAAAAATTCTTTCGGAGAAACAAGAGAAAGTGTGAAAATATGCAAAAATGCTTCCACATAAACTAACAAAAATTTTCTGAAAATGCCATGTTAAACTTTAAAGATTTTCTCGGAATAGCATCGCATGTTGAAGAAATTTTCGAGGGCAATATAAATTAATCTTAAATTTCTTTTCTTTTTTTCTCCCATTTTCTGTAAGCAGATAATTTTACGTGTTGTTGAAGAAGCAAAGGAATTATTGTCATATAAACTCTTTTACATCATAATTTAGTTAAGTGGATTTATGTATATCGCAACACAAAGTATGCTTTAAATTACGTATTAGATAACATTATTAAACTTTATTACAGTAATTAAAGGATGAATAAAATACCTCATTAAATGCTAACGGTTTGAGACTTTTATAATGTCAAATTATAATACTTTTTGCATTCTTATACAAAGTAAAGGAAGCCTTGTATTCGCAAAAAAATTCAGTGCTCAGATATCGAAAGAAATGCTCACTTTGGACAGAGTTGAATCAATTTTGAGAAATTTCAACCTTACGTTTATACATACGAAAAATGTGAATTCTGAAACTTTATGTAGCCTCCACACTATAGCCAATTGTTCACCACTTCCTCGTGACCTTGAACTATGGTTTAAGGGTTGCATCCACACACTGGACCACTAAATGAACAGAGCTCCTAAATTCGTGCATAGGGTCTACTGCACACTTTAGTTGCTCATCTGGCTACCTTTTATATTTGGAGAAAAACAGGTTCCGACGCCACAAGGCCATTTTATCGTCTGCCATCGTCGACCTCGATAGGCCATACCCACTCCAGACAGCGGTAATGGCTGCAGTGGATTATAAGAGTGGAGGGGACTGTAAACATTCATTCTAACCATCCCTAAAAATATTAATAGTTTCGTTTTGACGGCTTTACTTACATGTATATGTATATACCTCGCCTAACTCAAAAATTATTAGTTATCGAAGTTGTTAATCTTGTATTTAGGACTGGGTAACATTTGGGTCACAGCCCTGATAGAAAATTATAGCTGCCTAGAATAAGGTAATCAGGATTATCCACGTGCGACAGGCTTTGCCTATCACCTCCAGATCGTATGGAAATTTGGAGGACATTTCGACCACGAATCTATTTTATGTATCTCAGCCATCATAAATAAACACGATGAATCACTTAAAGCAAATCTTTTTTATTATTTTTTTAAATGGAAAAAACGACACAATATTTATCTAAACTATTATAATCTAATTTATATAGTTTTAGACAGAAAGTATTTACATTTGTGGATATTAATTTTGTATAAACAATTGTTTAAAGTTAAATAATCTTTATTATCATATTTGATAGGAAATATAACTTCTGCTAAAGTTACATATGCTGCATTACTTTGCCTAATCATCATCACCATAGATGGCTAGATAGCCCAGTTATGGGCTAAAGCCTTCTACTGAATCTAAACAGACCTATACAGAATCTAAAATTGATATGAACAGGATATATAAATAACCTGACACTGTTCAATACATAAAAAGAAAAAGAATGAACTGTTATTAAAATGCAGAATGACTAAACAGCAAAAAAGGTATTGCTTTTTAAATTCACTGGAACTAGAAGAAGGGGAACACTGCTGTTGAGAAAGGCTGATTCGGAAGAATCTGATTAATTATTTAATCTCAAACAATCAAAAATACTTCCACTAGTTAATTTTTTATACTTTTTTTTCTAAAAAATTAACCATAAATTCTACCTATCCGCCTTATTTAAATTCCATCATCCGACTTTCAGCCGTTTTCCTAGAACAAAACTAGCTATCTCTAATGCACTTCACCCCGTCTAACTTATTGTTCACGCCCCTAATACTCCAATATATATCACGATCCTATACACCTTTCTGTTTTCTTTGTTTGCTGTTCCTTTATCATCTACGAGCTTCGCTACTAACTTCCTGTATTAAGTCACTATCCAATTAATTCTCGTCGTCCCCGGAGAAACATGTTATCACGGATTACCCAGTGATGCACATAAAGTTCAGCCACAGTCAGTCTGGGAGAGATGACGTCACAATAGTGAAACATATGCACTCTTGGGTGTACTAACTGGAAATGGCATCAAGGCTGTTAACACAACAAAACAAAACGCATTTATGTGTTTATGGTACAGATTCATTTAGTTATTCTGGCAGTTATATTTTTTTATAAATAAATGAGTGCTTACACTAATACAAAGAAGTTTCAAAAAATATTTCTAGATATTTCTTTTTTCCTTCCAAGATAATTGTTTTTCTGTAGAGTAAGAAACCTAACTTTTAATTAATATATACTTTTACGATGATATAAAAAATGTGTGATTTGTTTAATCAATGAATCAGATAACGAATGTGACATGAACTGTTTGAAAGATTCATTCAAAATTGAAAGAAATAAACTTTAATTTCATTTTAGAAGTATTGAAAATGTTATAATACCCTTATAATACTGGTTTATTCCGTAAATAATAATCTGAAATTCAAATATGGAAAATTTCAAACACGTTTATTCCTTACATTTTCAAATGCTACAGATAATGGTGATAGGTATAGTTTTGAGGAAAAGTAAGGTCATTTAGTCAAAACAAATTTATGGTAGTTTCATATAACAATATAAAAAGTGGTGTGTGTTTAAGAAAAATAAATATGACACTTTAAAGTGAAATATAAGTTAAACTGCTCAACTTTTGCATTGGGCACTAAAGATTATTGTTCCCGATACTAATAGTGGTGATAAGTATAGTTTTGAAGAAAAGTAAGTCCATTGAGTCAAAACAAATTTATGGTTGTTTCATATAACAATATAAACAGTGGTGTGTGTCTAAAGAGGAATAAAAATAAACATGACGTATGAAACCAAACTTTTAATTAATATATGCTTTTACGATGAAATAAAAAATGTGTGATCTGTGGAATCAATGAATTAGACAACGAATGTGACATGAGCTGTTTAAAAAATCCATTCAAAATCAAAAGAAATAAACTTTAATTTCATTTTAAAAGTATTGAAAATGTTATAATACCCTTAGAATACTGGTTTATTCTGAAAATAATAATCTGAAATTCAAATATAGAAAATTTCAAACACGTTTATTCCTTACATTTTCAAATGCTACAGATAATGGTGATAGGTATAGTTTTGAGGAAAAGTAAGGTCATTTAGTCAAAACAAATTTATGGTAGTTTCATATAACAATATAAAAAGTGGTGTGTGTCTAAAGAGGAATAAACATGACACTTTAAATTGAAATATAAATTACACTGCTCAACTTTTCGCATTGGGCACTAAAGATTATTGTTCCCGATACTAATAGTGGTGATAGGTATAGTTTTGAGGAAAAGTAAGGTCATTTAGTCAAAACAAATTTATGGTAGTTTCATATAACAATATAAAAAGTGGTGTGTGTCTAAAGAGGAATAAACATGACACTTTAAAGTAAAATTCGAGGTATACTGATCGGCTTTCTCTTTGGTCACTTAAGATTATTGTTCCCGATACAGATAGTGGTGATAAGTATAGTTTTGAAGTAAAGTAAGTCCATTGAGTCAAACAAATTTATGGTAGTTTCATATAACAATATAAAAAGTGGTGTGTGTCTAAAGAGGAATAAACATGACACTTTAAAGTAAAATTCGAGGTATACTGATCGGCTTTCTCTTTGGTCACTTAAGATTATTGTTCCCGATACAGATAGTGGTGATAAGTATAGTTTTGAAGAAAAGTAAGTCCATTCAGTCAAAACAAATTTATGGTTGTTTCATATAACAATATAAACAGTGGTGTGTGTCTAAAGAGGAATAAACATGACACTTTAAAGTAAAATTTGAGGTAAACTAATCGGCTTTCTCTTTGGTCACTAAAGATTATTGTGCCCGATATGGATAGTGGTGATAAGTATAGTTTTGAAGAAAAGTAAGTCCATTCAGTCAAAACAAATTTATGGTAGTTTCATATAACAATATAAACAGTGGTGTGTGTTTAAGAGGAATAAACATGACACTTTAAAGTAAAATATAAGGTAAACTGCTCAACTTTCTCTTTGGTCACTTAAGATTATTGTTCCCGATACAGATAGTGGTGATAAGTATAGTTTTGAAGAAAAGTAAGTCCATTCAGTCAAAACAAATTTATGGTTGTTTCATATAACAATATAAACAGTGGTGTGTGTCTAAAGAGGAATAAACATGACACTTTAAAGTAAAATTTGAGGTAAACTAATCGGCTTTCTCTTTGGTCACTAAAGATTATTGTGCCCGATATGGATAGTGGTGATAAGTATAGTTTTGAAGAAAAGTAAGTCAATAGACTTACTTTTCAAAACAAATTTATGGTAGTTTCATATAACAATATAAACAGTGTGTGTATTAAGACAAAATAAACATGACACTTTAAAGTAATATATTTGAGGTAAACTGCTCAACTTTCGCTTTGGGACTAAAAATTATTGCACCCGATATAAAAATTAGAATCATATTTGATACACTGATTTGCAGCCATATAACGGTGAGAAATGTTTTTCAAATAATAAAACTTTGGTATGTATCATTATATTCTTCGTATTTGTAACTTTTTCTTTCTTTCACTAAAATGGGGAACCATTCTATTTTCAAGCGATTTTCTCCTCCCTTGTATATGCCAAACAGGACTTCCGAGATTTCCAATCAAAAGATTAGGCATCCTTCAAAATCTTTCTGGAAATTTTTAATTTGCAGTTTTTAATTTTTAATAAAAACTAAGAAAACTTTTACGTCTATAGCAATGTTTCTAAAAGCAAGGTACGAATAATACCTGAGGACGGGAAAAACTAGTTTGGTGCGTGTTGCTCCGGTTTGGGCTGCAACTGGTAAAATATGGGTAGTTTACTTTTACTCGATACAAACACAGAAAAATAATAAAAATTAAGTTATGTATATGTGAGGTTTTGTATGTATGCCCGAATTTATGTTATTTTAAATCCATAGCAGAAGGTTTATTGATTGCAGAAATAAAGCAATTGGAATTAGTTTCAGACAGGATTCTTGAAAAATGACATAAGAAAGTATTCAGGTTGCAAATGTAACATGTGTATCTAGCTTAAAAATAAAAAAAAAAATGAAATACACCTTTATTTTAAATTTATATCCATGAGAAGTTTCTCTTTTCAGCATTTGTTACATTGAATCTAAATAAAAGATTCCAAAAATGAACAGGATTTTTGTCAAGGACTCCATCTCGGTTTAAAATCGAGAATCAGAAAATCAAATTATGGTGGTTAATTGTCTTAAAATACACAATTCCACTCTTCTCGACGATCATAATGATTTTATAACTTTTATTTTATTTATATATTTGTTATGAATGAATTTTATTTTCCTTTATTATTACTTTTTATATCTTAATGCGGGAATAAGATCTATATTTTATTGTTATTAAAGCACATTCCTTTTTTATGAGGGGTACTCAATGTTACGAAAATTATAGAAAGTGTATACACATGTCGAAAAGATTTCGGGAACGCTAGTTTATTGTATTTTACTAAACCTGCTTCCAGATTTCCTTGCATATCTGTTGTAATGGACTAACAACCTATACACCAGTGTTCGGTTACAAGGGGGAAACACAGAAAAAATATAATACTTTATATTGAGATTCAGACATTTATTCTGTACATTCATTTACAAATAGATCCTTGGTTATCATATATCATAATCATCAATTATTTATGTCTTATATTTACACTATAATTATTACAATTCTCTTTATAATACGCTATTACTCAATCACAAGGTTAAATTATTAACAGAGGCCTAAGTTAAGTGACTGTAAATATTATTTTATCTTTACCTCCATTAAAGGCACAGGAGAGCAGGCAGGGGCTTTTCTCATGCGATGCGTCGGTCTTCAGTTGGTGCAGAGGGTCAGGTAGAGGCTTTCCTCATGCGGTGAGTCGGTCCGGGTGTTCGGGTGCACGTGACGAGTCGGTGCTGGTGGATTCTTGTCCCACTTCTCTCGAATCCCGACTTCAACTCTTCTCCTTAACTTCGTTTCCAAACTCCTCACCTCGGTTCCAACGCCCCTTTTTTCTTCCTTTCCAATCGCTTGTTTTCGGGAAATTTTCCCACATTTGCACCCCCTTCGGGTGTTTGTAGCCGTTCGGAATCGGCTTTAATCTGTAGGTCCCGGTCTCCTAATAGCCCTCGTGTGCAAAAGCAGTAGACCGTAGCGCTCCAAATATAAACCTAAACCAAGCACCCGCTTCGGGAGTGCAGGTGGTCTCATTAAATGTAGCCCCTTTTGTGCAAGCTGACATTATTTTTAGCCCCTGCCCCCATAACTCATGGTGCATCTCTGTGCGAGCTTGAGCGTTACGCTGCCATTCCGTGATCTATACCTTCTCTGCAGGGGTCCCCAACGATCTCGTGACCGAGAGGTTGCGGGTTCGAAGCCCGAACCGATCCAAGATCCGCTGTGTTCGTTAAAGGGTAAAATATGTTCGTGATCACAATGTCCTCCAAGTTGTCATTCAATACCTCTGGGGTTGGCAGTCCAAGTCTACGGGTCTTCTGCTTGGTTTCTGTTGCAAAATTACGAGGACCCACTTCAGCATAAGTCGTACTTTCAAACTTGTGGTGCTCGTTATAAACGAAAGGCTTACCCCTTTGCCTTAAAACGAGTAGCCAAACGAGTCAATCGTGAACATCTGGTTCACCAACTGGCATAAGTCAACAAGACTATATGGTAGTGTTTCCACGAGGCGCTGTAGATTCCTAATTTTGTTGACTTTCGTGACAGGTGAGTTTTCTTGATAAAAGTTGCAAAATACTTTGTCCTGAGCATCTTACTTACGTTTTACTTTAGGCAATGTTTTAATGACGATTGAACAGTGTACGGTCAGATAAAAAGAAATGCTTACATTCAAAAGTAGTAACAAGAAACACAGGATGTCACTTATAAAAAATGTGATGATATATTTATTTGCTAGTATATACATAAAATCCCTGACCTCTAAAGCGAGTTTTATTAACAGATACAGCTATTTATCCTGATTTCAGTTGGTATACCTGCTGAAAATATTTTTCCATCGCAATAGGCGATACAGACATTATCCTAATGCCTTAAGACGGCTGCGAACCTGTTACTCATTTTAGCACCACTCGAGGAGCACGTGTAGCTTAAGGTAAACTACTGCCTCGAATAACGTTACACCTGCTGGATACTTGTAATTTAGAATCAGGGACCAAGCAGAAGACCCCTCCAGGTCAAGACCTGCCACCCCCAGAGGTATCGTTTGAGAACTTTGAGGACTTTGTGACCACGAAAATATTTTACGCTCCCCAGTCACCTTTGGCGAACCTGCTGAAAATATAAAATCATGAGTCTCAGAAAGCCTTAAAACTTCGATCCAAAAATATGACTAAAAATTATCGCATAAACTTGAAAATTGTTTACAAGATTGTCATTTACCTCTACAAAAGAATATGAAGTAGCCTCCCCTAGACTTTCTCTTATACTCATAAAATAAAACGTTTTCAATACTGTAATACCTTCCACAATATATTTTATAAGGTCCTCAAATAATAACGTTAGATATTAATGGGATAGAAAATATTACCTTAAAGATTATTGTCATGAAAATTTTGACTAAAATGTCGCCGAAATTCCGCAACATAATATACATTGTCAAAGAATAACGTTTCGATTTAGTTTTAGTACTTGGAAGTACTTTATCACGCAGCAAAGTTTATAACACTAGAAGGTAGTGATGCATTAACACCGCCTTCGCGAGATTTCCCTTGTGCTTTTTCTCCACTCTCACATGCAAGATCTCGTTTATTTAACAAAAAACAACACCCCGTGATGTCTAAAAGTCTAGAAAAGCGATATCCGGCAAACAAACAAATGAAGATGATACAAAACTCTAGAGATCATTTTTTTTTCCCTCGCACGGAAGCCATAAACCAAGATTAGATATAAATATTTCCATTTACTAACCAAACATTCGAAAAGGAAAGTAATTTGAAGGATTTCTTAGCAACGTAGTTGTAATTTTTTTTGGTCTATTGTGTGCGTGTTTTCCTCCTTCCTAAAGCTTTTGATAAGTTATATTCGAAATATCTGCACATATATTACACAGATGGAATCTATAATACTGTTGTGAGTTTAAGGGTTTACCGATTAAATGGACTTTCAATGATAAAATACATCAGAAATTTATTGAAATACTTAAATAAGTTAAAATACAGATTAGTATTACTGTACAAGAAATAATACTAGATCAATAGAAATTATTATACAAGAACACAGTATTGTAGTACAGTGATTCCTCGTTTTTACGGTTAATGGAGACCAGAACCTTCCGCGAAAGTTGAAAAATCGCGAAGTAGGATTTGCCCCTAGGAATTTTCGTGTATGCGGGTACACGAATGTTTTAAGTATGTAAACAGTATTTATACTTTACACATTTAAGACAAAAATTACAACAGTATACGTATTTACTTAAACATGTCACTGTGAATTAATAAGGTTGATTACAGAACCTTGTACAGTATAATAATATAAATCAACTTGTTTTTGAAGCGGTTGTTGAAGGATTCCTCGAAGGAGGCTTAAATTTATCTTAGAGAAGAAATAGGAGATCTTTTTTTTCTATCATTATGACGTCATCCTTTAACCATCTCATATAACATTTCTTGTTTTTTTATTTATATCGCGTCATTTTTTCATACGTTTTGCTGAACTTACATATTAAGCAAATAATTTTCATTTATATTTGACTTAAATAATAATAAGTATATAAGTATAATTATAAATTCAATCAAACATATTTTTTGTTGTAATAAAATATATCATCTATTAACAATAAATTCTA
The DNA here is from genome assembly GCA_032207245.1 of Pardosa pseudoannulata. Lineage (NCBI taxonomy): Eukaryota > Metazoa > Arthropoda > Arachnida > Araneae > Lycosidae > Pardosa > Pardosa pseudoannulata. Next base: position 24,181,848 of record CM063506.1, read on the forward strand.
TTTCATATAAGTCGAGTACTACTAAATAACTACTTATTAATTAATATATATATACATAAAATTTTTGTTGTTTGTACATAACACATTTCGACTAAATGATATTATGTGATTCAACTGCCACAATCAACTCTAGAATAAAGATAAATAAACTATTGAATGAACAAAAACTCAGCCAAAAACAAACCATTTTATTACCTGCCTAGAACAACAGTTCGGAATATTAAAAATTTTACTGATCGTAATGAGGAATATATATACATAATAAACAAAAATTTGATTTTTCTAAGATATTTTAATAAATTCTTACTGCTTAAAAGCTTACAGAAATAATAGAATTTTTTCAAGAAACCGACATTTAACCGCAGTCTTGGAGAGAAAATTATTTAATTTTTCTTTTTTGCTTTTGTTTAAAACGAATCCTGTTTATGAGATTTATTTAATCTGAGTCAATCGTCATTGTTTGACAGTAGAAGTTTTTAATCAAAAAATAATTTTTCCAGAATATGGCACGCTGATAATTTGTTTTTTCATTTTTTATTTTTAATTTATCTAAAAGCTTAAGTAGTGAAGAAAATTAATCACAGGTTTACTATCATTTAGATAATTAAATTTTCTTATCTATCAATACAATACTATATTTATATATACTACTATATATACTATACATAGTAGTACATAGTAGACTATATACTACTATATATACTATATACTCTATCCATACAAATACATCTTCTGAACTTGGACTTTCATTTTATACAGCCAAACAACTTTCTCGGCACAGAACCTTCTAGAATATACCAGACTCCAAAAGTCGCAAAAACAATCGCCAACTTGGCGATAAATTCAGCAATAAAAAATTAGTCACCACAAACATCGCGGACAAGCTAATATTATGCTAATTTAGCAACATACCATTGAAACCCTATGCAAACAACAGGCTTACCGGAGCTTCGAACTCGAGGTTTTTTCGAGCTTAAAATTCGCAACAACATATATACTTATTCAATATATTTATTTTTCATCTCAATGGACTCTTACTGCGTAAAGTTAGAGAGCACAGTAATTAATTTTTATTTTTTTTTTTTTTTATCAAAAAACTGTAGATTGGAGTAACACGCTGTATGACAAAAAATATTTAAAAAAAATTCTCTTTTGCTTTTGTTTACTGCTTTTAAAGAAATATTATGTGTATATAGGTATATATACTAGCATATAGCCCATACTATGACGAAATCAGTAAAAGTTTTAATTTTCCAGAATTGTAAAGTACCCTATGGGGCAGATAAAAAATGGTTTGTTTTTTGGCTAAGAATTATCTGGTACATGCTCAATAATTTGTTTCTTTTCATACTCCTCTAAAGTTCCCAATATAATGCAAAATCAATAAATATAGAATAAAATAATTTATTTTTCTTCTAAGTCTTATCGTTAAAATTTATCCATTTAATTTTTTTTTTTTATCAAAAAACTTAGACTATAACAATTTTGACAAAAAAAATTTTTTTTAATTTTTTGTTTTTTTACTCTTTTAACAAATTAGTCAGAATATACTACTACGTCCATCGAAATCAGTAAAATTTTTAATTTTCCAATAAAATCCCTATCAGAAAAAAATTGGTTTGGGCTAAAAAATCGGACATTAATAATTTGCTTTTCAAATTCTATAAAGTTCCAATATGGATGCAGTTAGAATCAGTTAATTTATTTAGAAAAATAACAATATTCTTACTAAGTAAAAATATTTAATTTCTTCAATTTTTTTTATTTATTTTTTTTTTTTTAATTTTTTTTTTTAACAATTAATGGAACATCATTTCCACAAAAAAATACAATTTGTTGTTAATACCAGTGATAAAATTTTCATTTTACGAAAAATAATCCATTGTACATAGTTACATTCTCAGCTCTTTTTACTTTCCTGTGTTCATAGTAATGCCCACGGTTTGAACTGGAGAAAAACTTCGGATCTTCCAACAATTTAACAAAACTATGAAAGACGTCTCTCCCATAGTAGTGGAAATTAATTTGTGGAGACAATAGATTTAAATTTGCTGATACTGTTCCTCAATTAAATTGCAATACCAAAGATTTTACCATTTTTTCTTACTACCGAAAATAAATATATAAACATGTACGTTACGTTAATTTAGCTCTCCTATTGATAGACCGCCTTTGATTTTTTAAATGTGGAGTAGACCACGGATCCCAAAAGTTTGGCCACCCCTGCTATATATAGTAATATATAGTAGACTATATACTACTATATGAACTATATAAACTACTATATATACTATATACTCTATCAATACAAATACATCTTATGAACTTGGACTTTGATTTTATAGAGTCAAACAAGTTTCTCAGCACAGAACCTTCTGGAATATACCAGACTTCAAAAGTCGCCAAAACAATCGCCAACTTGGCGATAAATTCGACAATAAAAAATTAGTTGCCACAAACATCGCGGCCAAGCTAATATCATGCTAATTTAGCAACATGCCATAGAAACCCTATGCAAACAACAAGCTTACCGGAGCTTCGAACTCGAAGTATTTCAGAGTTTAAAATTCGTAACAATATATATATACGTATACAATACATTTATTTTTCATTTCAATGGACTATTACTGCGTAAACTTAGAGAGCACAGTAATTAATTTTTATTTTTTTTATCAAAAAACTGTAGACTGGAGTAACACGCTGTATGACAAAAAATATTTTTAAAAAATTCTCTTTTGCTTTTGTTTACTGCTTTTAACGAAATATTATGTTTATATAGGCTATATATACTAACATATAGCCCGTCCTTTGACGAAGTCAGTAAAATTTTTAATTTTAAAGAATTGTAAAGTACCCTATCAGGCAGATAAAAAATGGTTTGTTTTTTGGCTAAGAATTATCTGGTACATGCTCAATAATTTGTTTCTTTTCATACTCCTCTAAAGTTCCCAATACTGTGAATGCAGTTTAGAATCACGTTAATTTCATTTAGAAAAATAATTCAAAGTTTTCTTAGCTAAGTGAAAATTATAATTAAGTTCTTCCAATTTTTTTCCACAGTAATTAATGGAACTAAAGGAATGAAACGATCATTTCCACTACACCTTGGAGGTAGATACAATTTGTTGTTAATACCGGTGATAAAATTTTCATTGCAACGAAAAATAATCGGGGATTGTAACAATAAGTTACATTCGGTTCAGCTCTTTTTACCTCTTCCCCTGGGCCATCGTCTGGGACATGCCGGGGCAGGACCTCTTTGAACTGGAGAGAAACTTCGGACTTCTTCCAGCAATCCTATCAAAACTATGAAGGACGTCTCTCCCATAGTAGTGGAAATTAATTTGTGGAGACAATAGATTTAAATTTGCTAATACTGTTCCTCAATTAAATTGCAATACCAAATATTCTAACCAAATTGTTAATAAATCAAACTTTAATATTGTAAAAGTTTTCAAAAATACAAAATTAGAACCTAACAAATCCAAAATTTTAACTTTGAAAATTTCCGAAATTTTTCAACATCATCAAAGCATACTATTTTACCCAAAAAAACTGACACCTCTATTAGCTGGAAGAAGTTTCTATCCAGTTCAAACCAGTCCTGTCCTGGCATGTCCCCAACGATCACCCACGGGAAGAGGTAAAAAGAGGTAAACCGAATGTAACTTATTGTTATAATGATTAAATTTAAAATTATCACATATGTACCTATTGTATTATTTAAGCCGAATATAAAAGAAAATTATTTGTGTGATATCAAAGTTCAGCGATAATACGTATGAAAATAATGCAGACGATATTTAAATAATTTAAAATAAGAAATGATTAAATGAGATGGTTAAAGGAATGACGTCATAATGCTAGAAAAATATGTTATTTTTTCCTATTTATTATGTGACAAATCGTTACATTTAACCTATTAACGCCCAAATTATTATTTTTTTAAAAATAACATATAATTCATAAATTGGGTGTCTTTTACCATCAAAATGAATATTATTATCGAATTTTAACAATAAATACTTTTTTTTAAATGCTGATCTAAAAATAGTTTACTGGCGTTCGGAGCATATATTTTAGCAAATACACAACAATCTGTAGTACTTAAATAACGTGGTAAAAACGAACCAAATAGATGAAAACTAATGCATTTACTTTTGTAAAACGTTTATTTATCCAGATTTTCACAATATTAAAGAATGTACTTAGTAAGGTTGAAATCTTAAAATACTATATTTCAATGCTACAGTTTAGTGTGGAATTTGATGAAACACCTCTTGCATAAATTGACATCCCACGCTATGTTTAGCGATCTAAAAATAGGTCACTGGAGCTAAGTTAATCGCCTGCTCCTAACTGGGGATAATATGGCTTGAAATAATGGCATTAAATGCTAGAAAAGGGGGGAAGGGATGAATTTCGGACGTTACTAACCCTAGCTCATCAAGAATCCAATATGGATGCCTCTATCCATTCCAGGTACAACCGCTTTATAAATTCGAGGAATGACGGACAGATAACTTTGGTTATTATTATGTAGGAGTTATATGAATTCAAAATCAATTATAAATATCCTAGATAAATATATGAAAAATATTGATATAAATTAAAATCAAATTTCTTGTTTAACTCAGGAAAAAATTTCTTTAAGCAAACACTAAAAAATATAAGCAGAATGCTTACTGTAAGTATCGAAAAATGATAAATATGTGCAACACCCAAATGAAGTTTGTTTTCGAATACATAATACGCATTTACTCCCATCCCCTATGTAATAATAGCCTAAATTATCTGCCCGTCTGTCCTCGAATTTATGAAGCGGTTGGACCTGGAATGCATAGAGCCATCCATATTTATTGGATTGTTAATAAGTTAGGGCTAGCAAAATTCAAAACGAGTAAAGGATTCAATTTGCTTTCATTTCACCTCTTCTAAAATAAAAAACGCTGTATAATATCTACCCTTCAGGGTGTAGTGGTAGTGATAGTTTCTTTCCTTTACTTCCATTAATTACTGTGGCAAAAAATTGGAAAGAACTTATCGATAATTCCGACGTTGCTAAGAAAACTTTCAATTATTTTTCTAAATGCATTCAAGGTGATTCTAAACTGCATTCGCCGAACGATGGTTGAATGGTTAGGGTGCTGGCCTTCAGAACCAGAGTTCGTGGGTTCGAATCCCACTATGGCATGGATATTCGTAGCCGTTATAAATTGGCTTTAACCCTCCGAGTGGAATACATCTAGAAAAAAATTCTCCAAAATACACTAATGTCAGTGGCCAAAGAATTCTATGATTTTTTTCCTTCACCCTTTGTCGATTAGAATGGAATATGGAAAACCCACCCTCGTTATTGTCCCTTTACTTCTGGTTACATATAGGATATAAAGAGATATTATAGATTGTTAATTTTTAATACACAGAAAGCTCTTCAAGTCTGGAATATTATCCCATAAGAAATAATGGATTCTAAAAGTAAAAATATGAATATTCTTTGAGAGACTTATTTATATTTTTTACGAAAGTCATCCAATGTATTTAAGGGGTGCAATGAGAGATACATCTGTTACTGCAAACGAAATACTTCAAAATAGAGATTTACAAGCCATGAAAAGCTATCAGTGTCTTTGTGCCTCAGGTGGTTGGGTTGCATCCCCCAAGAAATGTCAGTGAAAGAGGGGTGCAGTTTCTAAACAATAGACCTACTTCATAACTCCATGGGGGGAAAAGCACTGGCAAAAATGTACATTACATCCATTTTCGGAGCATTATTGGAGGTCGAAAACTGTACGTTTTGAAGTCATCATTGGCTTGGCGGAATTGTACGTGCGAACCGCTTAGAGGGTTAAGCAGTAGGTTCCGGTCTCATTAGCCCTCGTGTTGCAAAAAGTAGATCGTAGCACTCCGAAACCAAACCTAAACTGCATTCATAGTATCGACAGACGAGACTTGAGATGAGTATGAATATAAACAAATTATTGAGCGTGTATCAGATAATTCTCAGCCAAAAAAACAAAACATTTTTTTACCTGCCTTATAGGGTACTTTATAATTCTTTAAAATTAAAAAAAATTATTGATCCTATCATATGACGACCTATCTGCTAGTCTAGATAATAAAATCAAAAGGAAATGGAAAAAAGATTAATTTATATACAAACCAATGTAAAATAAATGCAAATTTTACCTTGCAGGCATAGTATACCATGAAATTTTAATTGATTTCATACATCATTGTGCAATGAATAGTTAAGTGTAACAATGCACAAGTCATTAACAATTTTCTTTCATTTTCTGATAAGAAGTGACTGAGAGAATTAAAAAAGTGATCTCTTTTATACCTCCAGAGTTAATATGCATATCCACATGAACAACTCTGGTATTCATATAAGATTGGAAAGATACAATTGTTTTCAAAATATGTTTCTTTCTGCCCATGATTCCCGACAAAAAAAAAATATATTGTGGGATAAATCACACATGCAATGTATTTGTTTTCATAAACTGACATAAAACAGATTTCAAATATTTTCTGCATTTTCTTGCTTTCGAAAAGAATTTCCAGCTTTTTGCGGATATGCATGTTTCTTTCATATATATGATCCTGCCGCAATGCATATTTTAGATAAAGTACAATTTTCAAAACATTTCTTTAGTTTTGTGCATTGTTTAATACATAATTCTTGCAACAACATTTACTCGTGGGGAATATTTTTTTATGAAAAGAAACTATTGGAATTTAATTTATGAAGGGACATTCTAAAGTTCTATTTTTCTAGTATTTTGGTAACCAAGAAATTTTTAACGAAGATTTAGTTCAAAAAACACACACAATTAACGAAAAAAATTTAACTTTTTTATAATCACCATTTTTAAATTCACTCCATCTTTAAATTAGTTGCACATTTATTAGTGAATGAAATTAAAGTTTCTTCTATCATAATGACATTTCATAATCCTAAAAACTTAATAAATAAAACTAAAATCAGATTTCATTTAACACTTAACTCTTCTTTACAGATTTAAAAAAGTCTTATCACACCTCCACACGTACTCGTCGAAAAAGCCACGGATTCAGTTTAGAATTCCTTTTCCAAATAAAGATTGAATGGTTTTCTCGTGTGACAGTAAAAAGTTTTCAACCGGTTTATTTTGGTTCAGGTACACATTGCGTTAGGCCTTTAAACAATTGAATTTTTTTCTCTATTATACGAGAAATCCATGCCTTCTTTATTGAAAAAAAAGAATCGTTAACTGAATTTGTTGCTTTTTTGCCTTTTTTGCTTTTTTTGCGGCCCTTATACAAATGAATTTTTTCTCTCTATTATACAAGAAAACCATGCCTTCTTTATCGAAAAAAAACCGTTAACTGATTTTGTTGCTTTTTTGCATTTTTTGCTTTTCTGTGGCCTTTAAACAATTGAATTTTTTTCTCTATTATACGAGAAATCCATGCCTTCTTTATCGGAAAAAAGAATCTTAAACTGAATTTGTTGTTTTTCTGTCTTTTTTGATTTTTCTGCGGCTTTTAAGCAATTGAATTTTTTTCTCTATTATACGAGAAATCCATGCCTTCTTTATTGAAAAAAAGAATCGTTAACTGAATTCGTTGCTTTTTTGCCTTTTTTGCTTTTTCTGCGGCCTTTAAACAATTGAAATTTTTTCTCTATTATACGGGTAATCTATGCCTTCTTTATCGGAAAAAAGAATCGTAAACTGAATTTGTTGCTTTTTTGCCTTTTTTGCTTTTTTTGCGGCCCTTATACAAATGAATTTTTTCTGTCTATTATACGAGAAATCCATGTCTTCTTTATCGGAAAAAAACCGTTAACTGATTTTGTTGCTTTTCTGCGGCCTTTAAACAATTGATTTTTTTTTCTCTATTATACGAGAAATCCATGCCTTCTTTATTAGAAAAAAGAATCGTAAACTTAATATGTTGCTTTTTTGCCTTTTTTTTTATTTTTCTGTGTCCTTTAAACAATTGAATTTTTTTCTCTATTATACGAGAAATCCATGCCTTCTATATCGGAAAAAAGAACCGTTAACTGATTTTGTTGCTTTTTTGCATTTTTTGCTTTTCTGTGGCCTTTAAACAATTGAATTTTTTCTCTATTATACGAGAAATCCATGCCTTCTTTATCGGAAAAAAAATAATCGTAAATTGAATTTGTTGCTTTTTAAATGCATTTAGGATGACATGTAATAAGGCATGTGATGAGAAATCCACGCACTCTCTATCAAAAAAGAATCATAAATAGAATCTATTGCTTTTTCAACTTGTGCAGGTTGACGTATGATAAGCCCTTTACTCTACCAATAAGGAAATAAGATGAAACCAAATTTATATTTGAAATGAAGTACTCAACAACGAAATCTTAACCCTTTATATCCTGAATTAATTTATCATCAACTTTCTTACTGCATTGTTGCATCATTAAATACGTTTTAATGGGGAATAATCATAGAAAAAGTTTTACTGTATTTTAGTAGTTTATTTTGCAACTAGTACTTTCTAGTACCAACATATATTTTTGACTCCATGATAGAAAATAAAACATTGAATTATGAATAAAACAAATGAAAGGCTTACCTGCGAAGTATAGAAGTCTCTAAAAAATAATAGTACCAAATAACTGGTAATAAACCACTAAATTTACTCAGTTGAACAACACGTGTATCCACTCGACCACAAAATGACCTTCGAATACAGCTCGCCAATTATAAAATCCCTACCATGCGAATAAAAAGGATTCTTGATTGGTGCTGTCATTTCTTTTCTGCTGTAGGACCTGCATTGTTCATGTCCTTGTGAGTACCGTCAGGAAAAACGGCTTTATTAGGAATATATAGGTGTTTTATTGAAGCGGTACTTATAAGTACCGTCAGGATAAAAAGGGTTAATCTAGCATATCGTAGAAGGCTGTGTGCAATTCAGCCTACTGTTTAGTTGTTTATACTACGATTGATATTCATTGAGCACGCTGTCCATTATTTTAAATATGTTAATTGTATCATAAATATGTCGCTGTTTGAGTTATTAAGAGAATATTTATTGAATAAACTAAAATTGTGCTTTTTTAAACTACCAGGCAATCATCTTCAAATCAAGAATAAATCGAATTCCTTCATTTACAGTCTCCTATTTATTTCGTGAAAAATACTTACAGTAGTTAAAACTGCCAATTTCTAATTTTAGTACATTTTCTCTACTTCCATACTGTCATAACGTTCCATTTAGTTATTTTTAATTCTGTTCCATTTAGTTTCCATTAATTCTATAAGCTTCCCTTAAAAATTCCTTGTTTATAACTTTCCTGCCATGCTCCCAATTATCACGTTGGTGAGTCGAAAAACCTATTTTTTTTTATCACGTAAGCCGCTCTGGATATTCAATCAGATAACATCACACATACCAGGAGCGTCATTTGGCGTTCTCCTTGGCGAGAGCTGCATTGCAATAATTTTATAAATTCGTCCTTTTCATGCTATGACATATCCCCACTCCACACATTGGTGTGCTTTATTCCTGTGCTTGGCGATTTTCCACCGTGTCACCAGGCAAAAGGAATGTTGATGAGTTTTCCAGCCATCAGCGGTTGCCAGCCGTTTCAGCCCTGCAGACGCAAGAGATTTTCTTCACTTAGACTTGATTTGGTACTTAGACTGGACTTGCTTCCCAGACTGGCGGTTCTCATCCGAACAGACAGGATGGAAGAGAGAGAGAGACCTGAATCCCGAAACGAGAAGAGGAGCTCGGAGTTCCATCCTCCATAATCGTCTTACCCTTTTTAGTCCATTTTTGTTTTCTCCTTTTTTATTAATTTTTATCTTTAAAAAATTCAATCGTCTTCTATTAATTTTTAAAATTTTATATTAATATCAATAAAATCCATTAATTCAGTAACTTCTCCTCTCCTTTATTTTTAATGCCTATTGTGTTTTTTTTTACTTTAAGATTTAAACTTAAGTTGGCGAAAAGCCAAATTCAATTTATATATTAAATATCGGGTTAAGGACATAACGCGTATTACCACTATACATCACCCACTCAAATAATATATTTTTTATTGTCTTTTCTATGGGTTTCTTTTTCAGGTACAAACCTTTTTATGTTTTGCTCGACTCCTAGTTCCCCATAGAAACCCCACTTCCACAGAAAACCACGATTCCACAGTAAACACCATATCAGACATACAACAAAAATTAAAGTGGTTGATGTCTTGTCCATTTAGAAGTCATGTGATTTCTCATGGAGAAGATAGTTGCCATTGCCTCGATAGGTTGAACTAACAGCAGGTAACTCAGAAGCAGGGACCAAACAAAAGACTTCGACTGCTGCCTTCAGATATATCGTTTGATAACTTGGACATTTGTGACCATGAACCTATTTTACTTGTAACAGCGTCCATTAATGAAAATGGTGGATCTGGCACGACTCGAGCATCGATCTCACTACCCTTCGGTTACGAGACCACCGCCTTTGCCGACTGAGATACGGCGGCTAAAGTGTAAATCAAAATTAAGGTTGACACTTCACAAGTACTAGCAGTTTGAAGTCTAATTTTTAATTATTAGTATTTTTAGAATATGTAATTAATTTTATGTAAACAATATTGTTTCATCCGTGTAAAAATAATGTTACGTTGGCCTAGTGTTTGAGAAAGAAGAAAATTAATACTCATTAAAAAACATATGGACAAATATGTCTTGATTAAATGAATTTATACGATTAAATAAATTCCTACTGCATACAACTGGAATCAACTTATCATTTGTAGATATCGAAGACTGCTCTCGAGTCGAGGCTGGCCCTAAAAAAATAATATGGCGAAGATTTTTCTCAAAAGATCTATCCCTCAACCCGCGGATACCAGCAGCGTTCACCTTCTACTCTCCTCTGGTCACAACCTTATCCACTAAAAAAACCAGACTGCCTCGCGGAGAAAAAACAGGGGTCCACTCCAGTGCTGTGTGGGGTCAGAATCCCCAAAACCAACGGACCCTTCTATTGGTTGGGAGAAGTCCGAAGTTTCTTTCTAGTTCAAACCGGTCTTGTTCTGGTATGTCTTTGACGATGACTCACGGGAAGAGGTAAAAAGAGCTAAACCGAATGTAACTTACTGTTACACTCCGTTTGGCTGTATTGAACTTATTTTTCCATTTCTGTCATTGTCAAAATTGAACATCCCTTTTTTACTTTCGAAACAAAGATTTTCACATCATCAGCTGTTGTACTGTTATTTTTAATAGTGGTAATGTCGCTGCATTTTCTTAGAGTCTTATTCTACCCTAGCATTACACCTTCATACCATTGCTTGATTTATTATGGTTGGAGGTAAAGCATTAGTTTATTCTATCGCTTAAAACTCCTAAAATAAATTGACTTTGACAGTTAGTTCAGTTCAGTTTTATAAGTCTGATGACTGATCTGTGAGATTTCTTCTTAGTAGTTTTGTGTTGCGAATTACTGATAGAGTACTTATCCTACTAAGTTGTGGATATGCTGAAAAACCTGTAAACTGTTTCCTGTAAATAAATCTCTTCAAGGTTTTGGTGGCTCTGTGGCCTCACTCCTTTTGAAATCGCATTTATACGCGCAATATTACTTACAAATTAATTATTCATTCTATCAAAAATTAATACTCAAAACTAAACAAAAAGTATTTCTACTATTTAGTAAGGCAAAACTATAAAAAAAAATTAAAAATTATATGCGAGTAACATTTTTAAAAATAACAAAATATTTCAATAAATTGGAACTTTTAATTATCTTATTTTTAATTTGTAAATACTGTTAATTTAGTTATACTTTAACCGTTTGAGTGCGTGCCAAAAATGCGGATAGCGCTTCTCTTGTTTTGTACCAAAAATGCGGAGACGCTGCTGTTGGTTAGTATAATTTTCGCATCTATTGAGAGCAGTTGAATTCATATCAATCGCAGTTTGTATTCATTTTACTCAATTGTGATTTTTTATAATATAAGAATTAAAATAAAATACAGGGGTAAGTAGTAATTCAGGAGAGCCGTTGATTGTGGTACGGTAGACAAATTTATTTATTTGTAGTGAAAAAAACTTTTCGTTGTTGTATAGAAATTAGAAACAGTTTTCGCTTTCTCAACAAGTGTTATACTGATCGTAATTGATGCTATAGAGGAGGAATGGTTAGCAAGCAAAAATGCCACAGGAAGACTACGAATAAGTACCAATAAGTTTTCTTTAGAAAAATTGCCTGGGCGAAACTTGCGACAATGTGATGTATGAAGTAAAAAAATGGTAATAGACTGTCCAACTTAATTTGCGCTATATGTAAAAAAGGAATTCATGGAATTTGTGTTGCAAAACATTCTTGTAATAAGTGAGAATAAAGAATATTTTTGTTGTAAAAATTACTTGTTACGTAATAATAAGTGTTAATTATAACTATTTCTATTGTTCTCCAAAACATTACTACGCATTTCATTCCGCACTATTAGCACATATATAAGAAAACTCTTCAGCACTCAAACGGTTAAACATAAAATAGACTTTTAGGTTTGTAGGAGAATGTGATTCTGTCAAAACAAATTTATGCATTGTGTTAAAGAAAATACTATCGAAAAATTTGGCATAAGGTCTTTTGAAAAGAATCATTAATTTATTTGTCGGTGTAACGCATAAATTCTTGAAATATTTAGAACCAAATTATAGTTATTATAAGATAACTGTATACTTTACTTGAAATAAGTTTTCATTATCCCCGTTCTTGATTGCGCATTTGAATAATTAACCATGTAGATAAATCCTTTAATAACGGTTCTTTCTTAGTTTTATGATTCACCTCGTGTGGCATATGAACGTCTGGATAAGTTTAATAATATCCTTTACTGGTGAATGTTGAGGTTTTGGAACTTAATCTTTTTTTTAACATTAGACATTTACATTAGACATTACATTACATTAGACATTTTTTAACATTCGGTCTACCCAAAACCGCGAGCTGGGCCAAACTTACCTCGATTAAACATTCTTGTAATAAGCAAAACATTCTTGTAATAAGTGAAAGTAAAGAAGATTTTTGTTGGTAAAAATTACTTGTTACATAATAATTAGTGTTAATTAGAACCATTTCTATTGTTCTCCAAAAACAATTACTACGCATTTCATTCCGCACTATTAGCATATATATAAGAAAACTCTTCAGCACTCAAACAGTTAATGTATATGTGTACAGAGTTATATATATATCGTTATAAAAATCGTTAGGTAAAATCCACCATTCCTTGGAGTTTCACATCAACAAAAATGTGTAACTATTTTAAAATTTGTTAAATATTTTTATTTTAAGACTGAAGACTTTAAGTGCAGGACAAATAAATTTCAAAGCAATTTTTAGAAGTTTCAAGCTTATAAATTTGTAATCTTAACGAAGAATTAGGTTCAAATGAATAAACTTAAATACACCACCTAAGCTCTTCTGTTCGTTTTTCTCTATCGTTATAAGCTCTCCTTGCACATCATTACCGGAATTTATAGTATTTTTCCCCCGTTGGGGAAATTCAGGGCTTTTGTTTCCATTACATTATTCCCCTAAAACCTTTCAGCTATAACGACTATAAACAAAAAAGGGATTATTCAAATTCCTTCATTTGCACAGTATCGTGATTCATCTCTCGCCGCTGGCACTTAAAGATCCACTCGACCGGTTTAGGGTCTATTTAAAGTACATGACACCACTTAATCCTCTGCACCGAGGATCAAGGGGACGCTCATTAAAGAAACAGTTGGGATTCCTTTTAAAATTCTTCCCAAAATCTTATAATTAATCGGATTTGGGACTTATGTGGAAGGAGGGCATTTTTTGGAACTCCGGGGGAAAAAGACTTCTTGAAAATTTCAGTGCAATGCTTGCGGGTGACTGTTGCGACTTCCAGATCAGTTCTTTGTCATTGTAAATTAAAGAAGACTTGAAGCGGTATGAAAGTGACGTTAAATGTGGGATGAAACTATTACCAAAATGTAAAAAGGGATGTGTTATTAGGCTATTATCTTAGGCTATTATGTTAGCCTCGAAACATGTTGTAACAAAAATAAAAAGAGGTTTCTTTAGACAGTTACCAGTACTTTCTTCAGTCTACATAGTTTCGGTTACGTCACTTGTCAGCATCTTCCCATATCAAATGGTAGTATGTATAGAAAAGCATTTTTAAGTCACCTTTTATATGTTTTGTAATTTTCCTTACAGAGAAGTAACGTTTATTTAACCGGTTACCAGTACTTTCTTCAGTCTTCAGTCTTCATAGTTTTGGTTAAGTCGTTTATCAGCATCTTCCAATACTGAATGGTGATATGGATAGAAGAGCATTTTTGAAGTCAGCTTTTATATATTTTGTGATTTTCCTTATCGAGATGTAACGTTGATTTAACCCACTACCAGTACTTTCTGCAGTTTACGTAGTTTAGATTATGTCATTTGTCAGCATCTTCCCATATTGAATTGTGTTAAGGATAGAAGAGCATTTCCGAATTCAGCTTATATATGTTTTGTGATTTTCCTTATCGAGAAGTAACGTTGATTTAACTCGCTACCAGTACTTTCTTTAGTCTTCATAGTTTCGATTAAGTCGTTTATCTGCATCTTCCAATACTGAATGGTGGTAAGGATAGAAGAGCATCTTGTAAGTCAGCTTTTATATGTTTTGCGATTTTCTTTATCGAGGAGTATTGTTGATTTAACTATCTACCAGTACTTTCTTTAGCCTACGTAGTTTCGATTATGTCATTTGTCAGAATCTTCCCATATTGAATGGTGGTAAGGATAGAAGAGCATTATTAAAGTCAGCTTTTATATGTTTTGTGGGGTTTTTTATGAGAAGTAACGTTGACTTAACCAGTTACTAGTACTTTATTCAATTTTCATAGTTTCGGTTAGGTCTTTTATCAGTATACTCCAAAACTGAATGGTGTTAAGGATAGAAAAAATCTTTGAAATCAGGATTTATATGTTTTCCGATCTTCCTTATTGAGGAATAACTCCAAATTAATAATTTATAAAAATACATTTTAACCCTTTGCTTGTGGAATATATTTGAGAAAAACGAGCCAAAAGTGGAAATGTTTTCTTTAATTTTGTAAATTATTATCATCAAAATGTTATTGCGTTGCTATTTAGGATAAATAAATCCGAAATGGGCGCTTTTGTATTTCCCGAACTGTGTTAGGGCGTCACATGCAAGGGGTTAATGTCCCCCATCCACTAAGCCAATACTAACTTTATTGCAAAAAATGCTGAAAACTACAATTAATAGAATAGTAAATATATTCTACCATTACGTATACAAACATGTAAAATTATTTTTATAGTAAATTACAAATTAATTAAACTACATCTAACGCATCAAAAATTAATGCGAAGGTCGTTGTTTATTGGCACAATTGATTTTTTTATTGTTAAGTTATGATACGAAGGTTTATTTATTTGTAGATATCCACTATATAATAATAGCCTAAGTTATCTGCCCGCCTGTCATCTAATTTATGAAGCTGTTGGACCTGCAATGGATAGAGGCATCCATATTGGATTCTGGATGAGTTAGAGTTAGCAAAATTCAATGCGAGTAATGTTTATTTTCTCCTAAACTACCGATGAATCTAAAATAAATTGGTGTAAATATGCTTCATATCACAGCGAAAAACACTGTCGTCTTAGAACGTTAGAAATCTACCCTTTCCCCCCTTTTAGAACATTTAATGCCATTATTTCAAGCCCTATTTTACCAGTTTAAGACAAATGATTAAATGTATCAATTTATCACATAATAAATAGGCAAAAATAACATTTTTTTCTAGCATTATGACGTCATTCCTTTAACCATCTCATTTAATCATTTGTTATTTTAAATTATTTAAATATCGTCTGCATTATTTTCATACGTTTAATCACTGAAATTAGATATTACATAAATAATTTTCTTTTATATTTGACTTAAATTATAGTTAGGTACATATGGGATGATTTTAAAATTAATCATTGATTATTTTTGTTGCAATGAAAATTTTATCACCGATATTAACAACAAAATCTATCTACCTCCAGGGTGTAGCAAAATGATAGTTTCATTCCTTTACTTCCATTAATTACTGTTGCAAACAAAAATTGGGAAGAACTTAACGATAGTTTCGACGTAGCTCAGAAAACTTTGAATTATCATTCTAAATGAAATTAAGGTGATTCTAAACTGCATTCACAGTATTGGAAACTTTAGAGGAGTATGAAAAGAAACAAATTATTGAGCGTGTACCAGATAATTCTCAGCCAAAAAATAAGCTATTTTTTATCGGCCTCATAGGGTACTTTACAATTCTAGAAAATTAAAAATTTTACTGATTTCGTCACAGGACGGGCTATATGCTAGTATATATACCTATATAAATTCAGCGTGATTCTAAATTGCATTCACAGTATCAGGGGTCTTTAGAGGAGTATGAAGATAAACAAATTATTGAGTGTGTATCTCATTATTCTCAATCAAAAAACAAACCTGCCTGATTGGGTACTTTACAATTCTGGAATATAAAAAAATTTATTTATCCCATCATATTACGGGCTATATGCTAGTTTTGGTATAAAAATATTTTTTATACAGTATTTTACATTAAAAAAGAAAATAAATTTTTCTTTTATTTATACCTTACCCATGTTCCATTTTTCAAAATCCTGCAGATTATGTTTACTCATATTGCGGCATGGGTGTTAAAAGAGGTGATTTCGATTAGAGCGAATCATGCGAACAACAATTCACTTTTGATTCGAGATCATCCCCCCCCCTTCCGCCGATGAAAATTATGCAATATTCTCCGGCTTCCATCCAATAATCCCTTCTAAACCACTTTTCAATCACGGCCTCATCTCACTTTCGTCGCCGTCGCGTAGAAAAGGAATTTTGCTCAATAGCCTCGAAAATCTCGCGCTTGCCGTCTATTGAAAAGACTGACGCACGTTGCGA
The DNA here is from genome assembly GCA_032207245.1 of Pardosa pseudoannulata. NCBI lineage: Eukaryota > Metazoa > Arthropoda > Arachnida > Araneae > Lycosidae > Pardosa > Pardosa pseudoannulata. Next base: position 24,198,838 of record CM063506.1, read on the forward strand.
TTATTATTAAAGAATATTAGTGATTCATTCCATATTGGAGCATCAGGAGAAATTGTATTCAGCTTGCTGTAATGAATCTCATACAATAAGGAGTGTGCGGTTATACCTTACTGAACTACTTTAAAAAATTTTCTCTAACATAGTTACGAATAATGGAATTAATTAAGAACATTTTCATTTTATAAAGCATTTAATTTTCTAGTTATAAGGTCAGTTCTGCATTATTTGCGCTGTGAACTGTTGATTTAAAGCACTTTTTGTTTTTAGATTTATTCTTTAAATCGAAATATATATTCTATTTTAAATTATAAACTCATTGAAAAACCTTTTTGATTTGTGTGTACACGTCAGAGGAGATCATTATTCATATTAAATTCGCAAAATTTTCTATATTTTCTGAGTTATTCTTTTCATCTGACCTCTCTGCGTCAATTTCTGTCACCATTTGTATTGTTTATGCAGCAATATTTCATATGCTGTACTCTTAAGTTTTTACCTTTAAAATTATTTGTAATAACGTTAAGAAATCCCAAAACAAATCTTTCAATTATAGATCACAGTTTCTAAGAAATTCGTGAATTTACGCATGTAAAGGTAATTTTGGATATTATTGTATATTTTAACAAATATTTGTACTAGAAACTTCAAATCTATTTTGTTCATAATTTTGAAACTCTTTAAGTATAAAGTGTTCCATCGCCACTTCTCGTTTTATTGTTTTCGGGTTCAGTGCGTTGCGGATTTTTCCGAAATATTCATCAAAAAATAAAAATGAAAAAATACAAACATGTCGTCAACCACATTGTGGAAAGGAACGTTGTTTTATGTTGATGTGCGAGAAAGAAGGATCCCTGCATGTCAAACAAGAGTTGAGATGAGTTGACTCAGAGTACATAACACGCTCTCTTGAGATGACAAAGTCTGCAAGTGAGGAAGAAAATGAAGAGGAAGACGAAGAACAAACTGAAAAGCTTGGCCTTACCCTGGAGAATCTGCAACAATTGTGCAACATGGCAAGAATTTGTACAAGACATTGACGACAATATGGTTCGAGCTGTCAAGTTCAGCAATCTCGTTGACGGGGTAATATCCTTATACGGGGAAATTTTGAAGGAAAAGGAAAAATAAAAACAACAACTACCCATCACCCTGTTTCTCTCCAAGCCCCTTGTCTCTACTGGCTCTACCGTCAGCGTCTCCAGCAAAAGAGTCTCCTTGTGAGCCTAGAACTTCTACAAGTCAAGTGAGAAACTCTCCTCCGCCACCAACGCAAGACTCTTCGCCTCTCTCAGAAAGCAATGTTTATTACTCTATAAGGTTTTGTAATTAATTTATTAACCCTCTAAGCGGTGCTCACGTACAATTCCGCCGGTTGCCCCGTACAATTTTCGACCTCCAAAAACGTTCCGAAAATGGATGTATTGTACATGCCAGTGCTTTCCACCATGGAGTTTTTAGGTAGAAGGGTTAGGTGGATTGTCTAGGAACTGCACCCCATTTGACTGACTGTTATTGAGGGATGCACCCCTGCTCCCTGAGGCTAAAAGACGCTGATAGCTTCTCATGGCTTTGTCAATCTCTATTTCGAAGCATTTCGTTTGCGGTAACAGATGTATGTGTAATTGCACCACCTAAATATCTTGGATGACTTTGTTAAAAAATATAAATATTGCTCTTAAAAAATATTTTTATTCCTACTTTTAGAATCCATTACTTCTTATGGGATGATCTTCGACACTTGAAATGCTTTATGTGTATTAAAAATTAACAATCTATAATGTCTATTTATATATTTATAATCGGAAGTAAAGGGACAATAACGAGGGTGGGTTTCATGTATTCCAATCTAGTCGACAAAGTGTGAAGTAAAAAAATCATAGAACACTTTGGTCACTGACACAATAAAACTTTATAGTATTTTTTGAAGAATTTTTTTCCTGGGTGTGTTCCACTCGGAGGGTTAATTGGCAGTGACACGTTTCAGTAAATAAGTATACTGTTGCAATTTTTGTCTTAAATGTGTAAAGTATAAATATTGTTTACATATTTAAAACATTCGTGTACCCGCATACTCGAAAATTCCTAGGGGCAAATCGTAATTGGCTGTTTTTCAGTTTTCGCGGAAGATTCTGGTCCCCATTAACTGCGAAAAATGAGGAATCACTGTACTATAAATTAATGTTTATGAGAAATTATTGCAAAAAAGTTTTAAAGTTTAAAATAATTCTGTTTATGTGCATCAAGTGCTAACTTTGAGAAGCTTCATAACTGTAAATGGAGAAAAGTCTATAGCAAATAAGAGAATAAAGAATATAGAAAAAAATAGAAAATAAAATATTTAAAAACACTGTTTAATTTCGTCAAAGAAAAGCAAAGCAAAATACATTCTGATGAAACCTATATAGATTAATGCCTGTTTGTATGTCTCGCCACTTCGTCTGCATTTTGTTTTATTCCGATGAAATTTTGCTCATTAGGCTTTATTGACGAGAGGAAGGTCACTTAAATGTTAATTAACAGAGACATTGTTAAAACCTTCAGAGTGTTAATTTTTTAAACCTTTAAAGTGTACTTTCCAGTGATTCTCTGCGAGAAAGGCACGCGCTGTGATATTTACTGAGAGTTTCTGGCATTTTTAAATTCCTATCTATTTGTTCTAAAAGGATTTAAACTGAAAATTACAAACTTATTCATATATCTCAATCATTTCTACACTAAACCTTTCTTTTTCGTCACATTTATATATATATATATATATATATATATATATATATATATATATATATATATATATATATATATATATATATATATATATATATATATATATATATATACAGTCGAACTTCGGTAACTCGAAGTCCCAGGGAACCCCTAAAGATATTCGACTTATCCGAAGTTCGAGTTATCGAAGTTACATACCAATCCTCTCAACTGGCACTTAAGATGCGTCGACATGCTTTAAATGGTTTGATATGTGTAATAATACTATAGTTGTACGTACTTCAATTTTTTAATAGCCTATGTAAACAACAAGAGAAGAATGGGATCGAACGGTTTAAAACTCAGGAAATTTGGCCTCATTACATATTAATTAGTATACATACTATGTAAATCTCATTTGAAAAAAGCAGTTATTTTTAAGTTTCTTGGCATTCACAAAGTTACCTAAGTTTTGAACAAAGTTAAATAGGGTATTGTTCTAAGATGTGAATAGCGTCCTGTGCTTGCTCGTGACTTTCCAGAACCTTCGTTCTCGATGGTCACGAGTGGACTGGCATTCGAAGTTTTGAACAGAATTGTGTTTTTTACTGGGGAAATCTATCACAAAAACTTCGACTTAGAAGATGTTCACATCGAGTTATCGAGACAGTTTTGAAAGGAAGGTTGGCGCGATTTATAGATTATTAAAGAATATTAGTGACACACTTCATATCCTAGCATTGGAGAAAATTCCATTAAGTTTGCTCTAATGAACCTCAGACAAAGAGGATGACTTTGATTACCTTACTATATTTCAAAAAATTTATTTCAAACATGTCTGTGTTTAATGCATTTATAATTAGAATATTTTAATTTTATACAGCCTTTGATTTTATAGATTTTGTAGAACTCAGAAGATTTAAACTGAAAATTTGGAATCAAAGACATTTATAATGTAAACGATTTTGATTTCAAATTCCAAACACTCAATATGCAGTGGTGTTCAAAATTAAGAGAACTTTCAGATTTGGTTAATTATATCCGAAAGTCCAAGTCCAGTCCAAATCTACTGGATAGATCTTAAGGAAATTTGGTTTGAACATGCGTTTATGTAATACAACAATGATAAATCGTTCGTTAACAGTCATATTACACAAACATATCAATACCTAACACTTATTAGAATTGGAAAGGATGAGACAGTCAATAGAACAAAACAGGTAGTAATTGGTGTATGAACCTCTCTTATAAATATATATGCCTGAAAGGAGAATTTCATACTGGAATTAACTTAGTTCATACGTTCCTGAGGCAATTGGTTCTCACTCGTTCAACAATGCTACTTTCCGACCCTTGATGTGTCTCGGAGAGGGGTTACGAATTGCTATTGCCCTACCCAAAGTGTCCCAGATGTGCTCTATACGGCTCAGTTTTGGTGCTTTGGCTGATCGGTGATTATCTTCACTTTCCAAAAAATTGTCGACCAGAATAGCTCTGTGTCCCTCTGCGTTGTGGTCATTAAAATGAAATTAGGGCTAACTGCAACTCTTAAAAGGTTTGTTCAAGATCTCATCCATACACTTCTCTCTAGTCATAGTAAATATATCGAAATTATGGAGGGATCTGCAGGCATCCAACATCATGCCGATACCATCAAACCTTAGCAAACATAATGGTCATGTTGTAATGTACTTACAACACAAACACCAGTGTTCGTACTCAAAGGGGAAAAAGTAGTAAAATATACGCTATGCAATTAAAAGAAAATACCTAATATTTAAACTAAAACATTTATTATGTACAATATTTACAAATTAATGCATCACTTGGTTAGTTCTTAACATGACCTGCAATTATTTGGTTTTGCTATTCATCAATACTCTTGAAATAGTATTCCTTGTCAAAAGATTATGAGACTCAGGTAATAATTATGAATATTATTAAGTTTACCTCCAGTAATTACAGGGGAGCAGGTTGGGGCTGTCAATAGGCTGAACGTTGGTACGATCGTGAGGCCGTTATTTTGCTGGACGTCTATGTTGGTGTGCGGATCATGCAGGTTCGGGAATCGATTGCTGGCCCGGGCTCTCTGGCTTGCTCACGGGATCGCGATGTCCAGCAACTCATGAATCCGGACATCGAGTTCTTTTCCCATTTTTCTTCCACACTTTTACACCTCGGTTCAACGCTCCTTTTATTTCTCTGTCCCAATCACTTGTTGGTGAAATTTTCTCACATCTGCACCCCCCTTCGGAAGTGCAGGTGTGCTCATTAAAATGGCCCCTTTGATGAAAGTTGACATTATTGCTTAGCCCTTGCCCTCATATCTCACGGCAACATCCCTGCCTGGGCCTGGCCGTTACACTTGTGCCACTCCTTGATCTATAACTTCTACGCAATGGTCCCTACTAAATCTCGAAGTCAACAGCTACACCTAAATTCTTCTTGGAAATTTAGTCCACAGCTGTGTATGCACGTGCTGACCATCGTGGGAAAGTACATTGGTACAGGTCAGTTTATTTCTTCGCTTATCAATCCCCCTTCAACCTTGCCTTTATCTTTATATACTTTCATATGAACCAGGAACCGGCTATTGCCTTCCAATGTGCGAGCACGATTCGATTTTCTTTCAAGATCCCCCATCTGCCTCGTGACCAAAATCACGCCTATACTCAAATTATCAAAATTTAAAACTGACTTATACATCCGAATTTTTATAATCTTACTGATAGCGACAAAATTATAGATTTCAGAAAAAACGTAAAGTTAAGCAACTTATAATTGATACAGCTAAAATATACTCTATAAATCTGTCATTACTCACTTTCTATTGAGAATTCTTCATGCAGATTTTTTAACATACTTAAATTAACTGTAAAAAAAATAATTCGATAATTATTTCACTTTTTTAAAACTTTAAAATCTTAAAAAACCCAACAAAAATACTCAAAGTTACCATACATGAACATTATCAAAAAGTATTATATAATTGAAAATATTCTATATATGTATGTTTAAATTTGCTACACAGTGTATTTATTCTGTGTAAATCAGCTAAACCCGGATATAATATAAAACTCATATTTCCATATTCTATTCTTCTATTCAAAAGACATCCTCGCATATCCCGTTTTATAATTTCTAAAATCCTAAATCTGCGGCGTGAGATTATGCTCCTTTATACTGCATCATAGGTGTTGAAAGAATTTCGCTGGGAACGAACCATCCGAAGAGAGCACAATTTTGATTTGAGATTCTTCCTCCCCCTCCCCTCTCTCTCCGACCAAATTATGTATGCAACATCCTCCGACTTCCACCCGAAAATCTCTTCTAAACCACTTTTCAATCACGACGGTTTCATCTCATTCGCGTCGCCCTTGCGTAGAAAAGAATTTTGCTCAAATAGCCTCAAATATCTCTTGCTTGGCGTCTATTGAGAGGTCGATTGGCGCACGTTGTGGATCATTAAAGAATATTGCTGGCTTACTTCGTATAGGACCATCGAGAGTATAGCATTAAACTTGTTCTAATAAATCTCGATAAAAAGGACTTGTATATTACTAAAATTTAAAAAAACCATTTTCAACATACTTATGATTAATACAAATTATCATTACATTATCCTTTTTATAAAACTTAATATTTTTACATTTTAAATATACTCACGCACTATCATTTAAGCTGCGAAGTTTATCCGTATGAAGTCATAACTTAACGATAACTGTGTAACTGTACAGTTTGCTCCGGTATTCCTTCAATTCCCCAGTCTGAACAAACGAACATTTTTCGAAACAATAACTGCATACTTAACACATTGTATGCGACACACGTACTAGTACGTTTTATGACGATTGATACTTGAGCGCGTGTCACGTACTAGTACGTTTTATGACGATTGATACTTGAGCGAGAGTCACGTACTAGTGCGATTTCTGAAGATTGATACCGCAGCGCGGGTCAAGTACTAGTACGGGTTAGTGTAACAGCATGGTTTGTTTGTGGGTACAAAAATAACGGTATAGACAGGAAAACGGGGCCGAATGTTCTTGTCTACTACATAGATTTTGAAAAAATTTAGACAAATAAAAACTAATTTTTACATCAGGCGGTGCGGAACCAAAGAACGGGAAAAATTAAAACTATATACTACTATTTCTATTTGATTTTTCAAATTTACGATACTATTATAAATTTATCCACTAAAAAATATATATATTTTTTACAAAACTCTTATGGTTATTATTTGTATATATCTATTTATATATTTGTTTATATATTTCAATATAAAAATATGAAAAGTTGATTGAAAAATTAAATAATTTTCGATCTATTGAGATTTAACTGAATAACTAAATTGACGTGCAAAACGCCTTCTTCCGGTACAATTCCGCCGCGAAATGTATTCACACACAATGTATTAAGTGTTATAGCAATTTTAAATTCAAACTATCTACGGTTAATTGTGTTAAGCTATGCAAGATAAATACTTATGTACATACTTCACAACAAAACTAGTCCAAATGAGTTCAGAGATGGTTTTAAAGAACATTTAAAATTTAAGTTTCTTTGTACGTACAAACATAAAACACTGAAAATTTTTCAAATTCATTGAAATAAGGTCAAAATGAGAATTTGGGTTTAAGTATGAAAATTCAAATGTTTGGAGATTACAATACTTCTTTCTTAATTTTTTATCTTTTTTTGTAAAAGACAATGGCAATCCAATTAAACAATTTCCTAAATCGTTTACTACTCATATTTATAAATTTATTTGGATCGACATTTGATAATTTATCGCGCCATGTAAATGAATTTACTGTATTAGCAAGTACTAAAGTGAGGAAAAAATCTACATTTATTCAAAACTTCAATTTAAGGTACATATGTTTATAATGAGGAATTTGAACATGTGGGGGATTCGAACAACTTAGTATTTTTCTGATAATTCCAGACTCGTAGATTCCAAAAATGTTCTCAAAAATGTAAAAAACTGGGTTCATCATTTAAAAAATTAATTTTAAAGTTAAGCGAAAATCACGTGACATCAAAACTAAAAAATTGGTTGTGACGTCATAGTTCACGTTGTTCAATATTTTCTTAATGCTTGTAAAAGCGCACTATTTTCCGATTTTGTTTTTGAAAGTTCCTGAAATTTTCTAGCTATCAAAATTTATTTTTATTTAAACCTGAAGGTTTATTTTATCGATCTAGATAGCTTAGTTATCTCAATTTGTCATAAATGTCTCTTCTACCTGGATTTACCAAAGGACAGTCAGACAACCTCCCGAAAATTGACAGCATGTCAATGTTTTCGTTCTTGGGAAAAAAAACCCGGATTTTATGGGAACAGAAATACGGGGAATTAAAACCCAAAGGTATGTAAAATAATTTATATATTCATCCAATTTTATTTAACATGTATTAATATTTTATTCATGCTAATCACAGCTCTTCTGTTTGTAGACATAGACAAGTCAAATAAATATACATATATCATATGCACACATTTGTAGTAGCATCGCTTTTTATAAATAGAGATAGATGTAATATATTAAAATAAAAATTAGAGGAGATATTTATTGTGAGACCGGGACCTTTAGACTTCGTGTTGCAAAAAGTAGACCGTAGCGCTCCAAAACCAAACCAATTCTTAAGTATTTTAAATTTGATGAAAAGAAATTTAAAATCTTTAAAAGGCTTTACTTAATTAATTATTTATGCTTTTTTAAATAGCAATACAATTTTATTGCCTTTAATATTAATGTTAAATTAAAAAAATGTATAAAGTTTCTGAAATTAAATTTAATTTTTAAAGTAATATCTTTATAAGTATTTTGAAAATATTATATACTTTTTTCAAATTAGTCATCAATTTAATTGAAAAATATTACTGTAAATAAATACACTTAAGAAAGTATGCATCACTGAATAAAATATTTATAATACCTTGAAAATACATAACCTTCCCCTCCCCCGTGTTATTTATTAGACAATTATATGCTTTAGACTTTTATATGTTTTACGATGTGTATATGCTTTATCAAACATTTATTGTAGTGTTACTCTGTGATAATACTCGAAAATGAGCAATTTTAAAAGTTAAATAGCACTGGTTAATCAACAGTCCTAAAGGTATATATGTATTTTTATATACTTTAATTTTTCTAAACTAGTAATATTTAAACAAAAGCAAGCATTTACTTATCGATAATGGTCTTCACAAACCCATAGAGAAGATTTATAGGATAATTTGTGGTTTAATTTCTCATCCCTTTTCATCACATTTGTCCAGATTTTACGTGTATATGGATCTTTGGAAACGCTGAAAAATATCTTCTCATTGCAATTACTTGCTGTATTTTTACAGTATTTATACAATATTTATAATATGATTTTTTAATGCCAGACATATTATAAAAATTTTTATTATGTGCGATACTTTACACAGAAACAAATTTAAAAGTTGCCTTTTAACATGTAAACAGCATAGGCGCTCGGTGTCAACGTGAACGATGACGTCACAAACTCGGCGGAGGAAAAGTATCGTTTTTGAGAGACGTTAAAGAGTCCGCTATAAAACCCATTAGAAATCACTCATTAGGCCCCCAAATGAGAGAAAAATAGCTACTGCCCTGCTTACTTTTTTGTCGTCTATCGTTTAAAATTAAAATTAGAAAACGTGAAAATTCCTCATTGATAGCAAATAAATGTATTATCCCGATATTTTTTTTATCAATGAATGAGAATTCTCTATTTAAGAGTGTGTCAAATTTTTGAGTTTAAATTTGACACACGGTGTACTTTTATGTAATGTAGCTTAGGTATATCTGGATCTAATATATAAAACATTTTTGCACGATTTATTCCACGATTCAACCAATTTCGGTTCAAATGGGCTTATAAGTTAAAGAGATTAGACTACATTCATTTTTAGGTAAATAAAATCAACTTTTAGTTGTTTTTTTATGTTATAGTTTTTTTGTTATTTCCTTTTTACGTTATCAGTAATTTAAGTAACTGGGAAATATTAATATGACCAAAGAAACTTACCAGCACTTTCAGACTGAAAATGACGCATTAATGTTTTTGAGTAAAACAATTACTCAAGTTTCGGTTTGTCTATGTTTTTGACTTTACAGTAAGTACAACTATATTTGTATCATACTTAATATGAATTAGTTTTTGCTCTTCAAGTAAGTAATTATATATATATATATATATATATATATTTATATATATATTTAAATATATATATATATATATATATATATATATATATATGTATATATATATATAATATATATATATATATATATATATATATATATATATATATATATATATCGATATATCGATATATCGATACTGTAGTATTACTCAATAAAAACGAACTAACGCTATTTCCTAATGAATCAGTAGCCTTATTAACTTCTTGCTTAGTTGAAACGTGATGAAATTATTTGATTTACTTATGTCCTCCTTTATTAACATCATGTCCTCCTTTTTATTGGAAAAAGTTAGTCATCTTAATATGATGTTTCTATATCCTAATATAAAATATCCTAGAGCCTAGGATATTTTATATTAGGACGATTGAGACATGTAATACCAATTCCCAATACGATTGAGACAGAATGTCCCAAGAGATTTCTCCTTTATTAACATCATGCCCTTCTTTTCATTGGAAAACATGGTCATCTTAATATTGTATTTCTGAATCCTAATCTAAAGTATCTTAGAGTTTAGAATATTGTGAACTAGGATCGTATTGTACCGAGACAATTGAGACAAAAAAAAACCAAGTTACAATATGGTTGAGACAGAATGCCCCAGGAGATTTCCAGAAAACGGGAAGAGATAAAAATTTTAAACTAAAAGTACTCTCATTTTAGGATGTAAACTATAAAATAAACTTGTCATAGTTAAATATTAATCATTTAATAGTTATGCAAAAATTAAAAGGTGTTGAATTCCACTTGTTTAAATCCAACAGTGTTACATTTTCTAAAAGCTTACGTCGGTTTTGAGAGATTAGGTCACCTAATACTTCCATAGAAGTAGTTTTGGTCAGAAGCAAATTATTCGAAGACTGTTCCAACTCACTTCTGGTTCGAGATGCATGCCTCAACCAGCAACAATTACGCGATATTCTTCGATTTCCATCCGATAATCCCTTTTAAACCACTTTTCAATCACGGCGGTTTCATCTCATTTTCGTCTCTGACAAAGAAATTTACTCTACAGCTTCGAAAATCTCTCGCATCCTATTAAGCGCGAGTAATAGATTATTTAAGAATATGTGTGGCTCATTTCAGTTGGGATCATCATCAGAACATTACGCTTGTTCTATTTTACCGAAGCACAAAGGGAGGGCGCTGCAGTCTGGAAACAATCTCAACTACGATATTTTCCAGATATCCATCATGCGCAGCAATAATAAGGCGTATTCTCAGAAAGAAATTATCAGAAACTCGTATAACAGCTATTGAATTGTTTCTGGATAGTGGCGATACACCTGTTTTTTTAAGATTCCCCACAGATAAATATCATATTTTAGATTTTTCCAGACTGCAGCGCCATCTGTTGTGAAATATAGTAACTAATTTTAAAGTTTGTCTGTCTGAAAATCTACTATTGTCCCACGCATATTGCAACAAACCGTGAATTTCTATCACTGTCTGTTTAGTTTTATTGATTTTTCAAATATACCGGTCATTTTTTAAACACCCGGTATATATATATATATATATATATATATATATATATATATATATATATATATATATATATATATATATATATATATATATATATATATATATATATATACCGTGGGGTCTAAAAGAAACTTCTCCTATATGTGAGTCCCTAGCGGCCAAACCGAACAAATCACAAATCGAATCAACAAACGAAATGAAAGTGAATTGAATGAAATGAATTGAATGGGCTTTTTACATCGCTCTTCTTTGCAAATGTTTTAGGCCGCTAATTTACGTCATACGTGTCTGGTTCTAACGCTATTTAAGGTTTTCCATACTTTGATTAATTTGCACACGAAAAAATGGGTGTTGCCATTTGAAAACTTCGAAATTTTGTCACTGTAACCGTAACTGGGAGAGGTTTAATGTTTTAAATCATCACAATCTAGACCCCATACATTCAAATAACTATATCTAAATTTTCATTTAGATTTATTGAACGGTTCGGCCAGTAGGGACTCATGTAGAGGGGAAGTTTCTTTAAGAAAACCCGGTATATATATATATATATATATATATATATATATATATATATATATTATATATATATATATATATATAGATAGATATATATATAGATAGATAGATATATAGATATATAAATATATATATATATAATATATATATAGATATATAGATATATAAATATATATATATATATATACATATATATATATAGAATATATATAATATATATAATATATATATATATAATGTATATATATACATACATATATATATACATATATATACACACACACATATATATATAATATATATATATATATATGTATATATATATATATAATATATATATATATATAATATATATATATATATATATATATATGTATATATAAATATATATATATATATATATATATATATATATATATATATAAATATATATATATACACATATATATACATATATATACATATATATATATATATATATATATATATAATATATATATATATATATATATATATATGCCTCAATTTTATTTAAACTTGATCCTTGGTTTATTTTACATAATTTAGCTTAATCTGAATCTAATGCATAAATCATAGTCAGATTTCAATATTTCATTCCGCAATTTAAAATACATTAAATTCACCCCTTTACATTTTCTAAAAGCTGACTCCACGGCGGGAGATGTGTCTCTTAATATATAGGTGTTAGCAAAGATGGTTTTGGACAGATTGAATCATTCAAAGAGAACGCATTTCCCATTTTGTTCGAGATTACTCGTACGAAAATTATACAATATTCTCTGACTTCCCCTCGATAATCCCTTCTCAAACCACTTTTCAATCACGCCGGCTTCATTTCATTTTCGTCTCCGTCGCGTAGAAAGGAATTTTGCCCAATAACCTCAAAATTCTCGCGCTTGCCGTCTATCAAATGGTGATACGAACAAGTTATGGATTATTGAGGAATATTTGTGATCCACTTCATTTACGAGCATTGGTAGAAATTGCGTTAAGTTTGCTGTAATGAACTTTGAACAAAAAGGATTTTTGTTCGTATCTTGATAAACTTAAACTCGACGTTCAATAATTAATGCAAAATTATAACTAGAGTATTTTCATTTTACAATGTAACTCAGTATTTAACTTAAAATTACTTTCGCCTCTATATAAGTAGTATCCGTTTGATTGTTTTTATATAAATTTACATCGTTTGCCTTATTTATCAAAATTTACCCGTTTTCTTTTATTCAGCTATAACATATACTTTCGTATAAGCAACACCCCGGGTGATTAGGTTTTTATCATTTATAGCGGTTAGAAGCTCTAACTTGGAAGTTTTTTAAAAATGAGGGGTTTTTTTTTATTATAGGTAACCCTAAAACGTACCGACCGGGCAGAGCCTACTTCAGAGTGTGAGACCTTTTACTGTCCGCTAAATTAGTTCATCGAGAACACAAAGTGCAAAAGACAATTTTCTTGATGAATTTACAGAGGAAAGTGGTTAAACTTTACTAATAAATGTCCTTGTGATGAGGCGATTTAGATCAGTAATATAATTGATTCATGCATACAAGAAGTAAAATTCTCGGGATCTAAATCTGACCTCATCACATCTTTGTAAAAGACAGATGACCATAAAATTATTTTCTACGGATATTGTTGTCTTGTACGGTGGTCTCGGGCGGTGTTCTGATCCCAGTCCCAGATTAAAATCCCGTCTTCGTACTTGACATTAAATAAGAATGTACCTTTGTGGAGTTATTTATGAGTCCCTAAGGGACAGTGCCAAGAAGGGATAAGGGTTTCCACGTTGGCGGTCTCAAGGCGGGGTTTAAGCAGACCAATTAGATTCTTACAACTAATTCGACTGGACGATAAGAAGGAAGAGGGGACAAGGATGAAATTAATAAAATAAAAAAAATCTAAAAAAAAGAGAAGAGGTTCGGGAGTCGGGTTGAGTCGACTACACAAGTCCGACGGAAGGTGTTCGGTAGTCCAGACGAGGAGAAGTCAGACGGAACGTGTTCGAGAGTCCAGTCAAGTCCGACGGGAAGTGTTCCTGTACCAAATAGCACGGCCGCACCCCCAAACACTCAGGAGGAAGCCCCTGACCAGACCGACGGAAGATCCTTACATACCCAATCCTGATCAGCCATCAACCAGCAGTGTTCCGGGCACACCATTTTAACTCCCAAAGGTACCTCCTTTTACATACATTTTGAAATTGAGATTAGGTCCTCTCTCTTATATTTACATAATTACTTAAGTGATAAAAAATTATTGTCAGAATTAATTTATTGTGACACCTAATTTTTAAGGTGTTGATAAAGCATATTTTATGAAAATTAGAATCAGTTTGTGTGTACATAGATGTATATATATATCATTATGATAAATTTTACTTTTTTTATTTTAAGCTGGTTTCAGATGCTTTTAATTTAGCTTTTAGTTTATTTTCATATATTGTGTCTATAGTTTCTCAGAACCTGTGGTTAAATTTAGTACTAAAATATTTTTACACAATGCAACCAAAATAAATGCCACTATACATTTGATCACATGTTAATTACCCAAATATAAACGAGGACTACACGACAGTCCTTCTGCGAAAGAAAAAATAAGCATACTTAAAGAATTCATCCTACAAAGGAGTCACTGGCGTGGGTTCGCTCGACACTTGAGAAAATTCGAGAATAACAGAAGTATGGAATGAGGGATTACCGGAAAAGATCATTAGAATTAACTCTTTCGAAGTAAAAAGTTTTCTTACGAGTTGAGCTGTGTTTCTATTGAGGTTGATACAATATGCTTAAAACACTTGCATTATGCTTAGAACACTTAATTATAAATTTCTAATATTCAAAGAACTAAAAATGCAATACACTTTGACTATTTTCTGATCCATGATGTTAATATAAAACTTTTATGAAAGTAACTAAAACTGATTTAAATATCTATAAACGGGATTTCAAGGCTATACACTAAAATATAATTAGAATAAATAAAACTTAATGCATGAAGACAAAAAAGAAAACTATTAACACTAAGGAAGCAACTTGATTAGAAAGAAATATAAATTAATAATCCGAATATGAAGATGACAGATGATCGCATTTTCTACGACTTATCTATGTGAATAAAGTTAATCAACACTGAATCTATTTAAAATGACGAGAGATCGTCTAAAAGGGTCTTAAGAATGAACTTTGGGTATACCTTTTATTCTATAGAATGTAATATAAAATGTTTATGTCCACCAATCCAAGCTTAAATGTCTCTTTAATCATAAATGTTTTATTTTTTATGGTTATGTGCACACTAAGGTCGAAAATAAAACTTGAGTATATTTTTTCCCTGTTAGCAACCCCTAATTTCATTTTTTAAACTGCATATTTTTGAAAAAAATTTAGAACGTGATATTCTGCATCATACTTAGAATTTTGAAACAAGAATCTATATGTTAGGAAAATTGTAAGTTTTAATAATAATTGAAAATCACAAAGGTTTACCCCAATTGTAAAATTGCGATCATTAAATATTTCAATGTGCATAATGAAAAGAAGTCAAAAATTAACGAATTTTTGAGATGCTTTTTTGGATTTTGGATTTTTAAATTAGGAAATTAGACTGTGGAAATGACATGTATTAGAATACTGTGGACTGTGGAATTTAGGAAATTAGACAGTGCAGCCACGTTATTCAAACATCATTCAAACAAGATGGCTGCAAGTTAAAAATCGGTTTAGCAAACCGATTTGTAATATGTTCAGAACTTAAAAGATGTAGGGGCTTACTCTGGACGTTGCGAGTCGGTTCGAATGTTCGTTGTGACGTGATTTGTTGTGACTTGCTGTGTTGTTTTGTGCTTGCTTGTTGTGTTGTTTTGACGTTGTGACTTGCAAGCAAAATGTCTGTAAGCTGACGTCAAAGTGACGTCACACCGAACGTACGAACCGAACCTCAACTTCCAGAGTAAAAAGCCGTGTAGGGCGATTTCACGCAGCAGTGCACATCTCAACTCATGACAATTCTGGATTTAATTTCGAGACGAAGGGCAGCTTATCGGTTGCCAATTGGCTATTGTAAACATAAAAATGAATGGGAAGGACATTAAAGGAGTTTATGACGTTGCATGAAATAGAAGAGAAAAGTTGTCTCATAAAAGAATCTTCTAAGAACGTTGCAGTGATGATTAAATGAAGGCAATTTCTTTAAACACAAGAAGACCAGAAAGAAAAAAACGAAAAAAAAGTATTCATGAAACATTAATAAAACAAGATCTTGGCCAAATGGACGCAAGTGTTTTTTTTTTCTTTGAAGTTCAGTCTATTTGGATCTGATGGTTGGTTGGGAGCACTACGGTATACTTTTCTGCAACACGATCTCTAATCAGACCGGAACCTACTGATTAAAGCCGATTTCGAACGGCTACGAACATCCATGCCACAGTGAGACTCGAAAGCACGAATTCCAGATTCGAAGGTTAGTGCCCTAACTATTCGGCCATCGTTCGGCTTGGATCTGATGAAAAAAGTTAGTAAGACAGCGAAAAGTTGAGCAACTCAACTAAACTTCCGATCTTTATTTATTGAAACACAACACTCTCCACACATAATGTTATGAAGATGCATAACTTTTCACGGAATTGGAGAAATTTTAATGCTTAAGGGAATCAATAAACTCGCAAAAGTACACATGACTTATAAAAGGTGCTTATTACACAAGTTTAAAGATTTTTCGAACCTTTCCACAAGCAATATATCTAAGTGATAGTGCACTTTGTCATGAACCGTGTACGTTTAATTTGATATCTACTGTTGATTTACGCTTACATTAATTATAACTTTCGCTTTTACAGTAAGCATTTGAAATCTTAGAATGCACATAAAATTAACGTTTTTCAAATCACCTAAAGTCTTCTTTTAAACTTTTCGTCCTATTCAGAAAATAGTATTTTATTCTTAATTTCAATGTTTAAAACTACTAGGTTTCTGTCCGCACAAACAGTGGAACTGAAGGACTTATCACGTCTCAGTCCGTACACGTGTAAAAAGGAACAGACTCAGTTTGAAATTCCATTTGTGAAGGATTTCTCGTGTGATAACATAAGAACTTCATCCGATTTATTTTTATTTAGGTTAGCGTGGGAAGTTCTTTGCTGTACTAGACAAAGGAATTCATAAAATTTTTCCGAATCTGAATCCTGTCAACGAAATCTTAGGAATGGGTAACAATTAGAATTCAAATTAATTATACTTCCATTCATCGTCCATTTTTGTCGAATTAACACATTATGTGCGGGTACATTTCGCAGCGAATTTTACCGGGAGTGGGCGTTTTGCGCCTAAATTTAGTTATTCAGTTAAATCTCAATAGATCGAAAATTATTGAATTTTTTAACCAACTTTTCGTATTTTATATTGAAATATATAAACAAATAGATAAATAGAAATAGATAAATAACAACCATGAGATTTTTGTAAACAAAAAAAAATATTTTTAGTGGATAAATTTATAATAGTATCATAAATATGGAAAATCAAATAGAAATAGTAGTTTTAATTTTTTCCCGTTCTGTGGTTCCGCACCGACTGATGTAAAAACTAGTTTTTATTTGTCTAAATATTTCCAGAATCTATGTAGTAGACAAGAACATTCGGCTTCGTTTTCCTGTATATACCGTTATTTTTGTACCCACAAACAAACCATGTTTTTACACTAACCCGTAGTAGTACGTGTCCTACGCTCAAGTATCAATCGTCAGAAAATATACTAGTACGTGTTCCGCATACAATGTGTTAATAGACAGTTAGTCAATTCATTTTAATCAGTTTTAGTCAATTGAATCTTTACTGTCATCCCTATATACGTAGTGATTAGTTATATATATTTTGTGAAATAAGTTTCTCTTTAACGGTACCAATATAACGAATGAAATCGATGGTCTTCTGAAGTTCGTTATAACGAAGTTCAATATACGAAATTTCGTATGTATGCAGTTTCATATGTATGGACCGTTTATGCGTAACCCTTCTTACATACTTCTACATTGCACACATTACGTAAGAGAACTGAAAAGTAACGTATGGAAGTCCTTTGCCATATTACTTTTCTATTTTAACCATCCCCTCTAATTCAAGATATTTTATCCTTCACTCAATATAAAATTCCTCGCTGCTTTTTCCTCCTCCCCAAGATAAAAGACCATCACCATTTCCTATCGAAATAAGGAAGAGCAAGGGGGAACTGCAGAATTTAAAGGCCATTCATATGGAAGCATTAGGGAAAGAAAGGGTAAAGAAACCAGAAATCCCTTCTTCTTTCTAGATCTTTACAAATGACAATAATTTGTAAGCGAGAATAAAGAAAAATGAAAGGTCCGGATAAGGATAAGAAAATATTTAATTTGAGAGTTGCATTTTTTTTCAAGAAAAAAATAAAGATTTACTTTTGATCCTCAGTCACGGTTCTTAAATATTTAGAACCGCTCTTATTTATATCTGAATTGGTAAGGAGCTGCAATGAACTCCAGGACATGGACTACCGGGAATTACTCTGGTGCTACGTAAAATTAAAGTTAAAATAATTTGACGGTGACAGTAAAAAAAATTGGAAAATATTTCTTTGATCACTTAACTTTTAGTTATTGTAGAATATAAATTGGAACCTTTTGAAACGAAAATATGGTTATATATTGTAACGAGTCTAAGTATTTGGTTTTGGATTGTAGTGCAACGGTCTACTATTTTGCTACATGAGGACTAACAAAACCGGGCATACTGTTAAAACCCAATCCGAATGATTGTAAATATCCCTTCCAACAGTGGGATTCGTACTCCGAACTCCGTCTCCGAATAGTAATGTCCTCCCCTTTCAGCAATCATTCGGCTCTCCAGTTGCAGTAATTTTAACTGAACAAAATTTCTATTCTTCTTCACATTACAATAAGATAAAATGCAATGTAATTTAACACAATAATTTAAAATAATTAGATTAATTGAAAAATTGCATTTTTTGATCAAATCCTGTTGTATGCAGTTGAAACCTCTGAATACTATACTATCGCATCATTCACAATAGTCAGTCAATCACACACCTCAAAATTAGCACACGCATAACATTTACTAGTACGTTTTCTGACGTTTGATACTTGAACGTTGGACATGTATTAGTACGTTTTCTGAAGATCGATACTTAAGAGCGGGTCACGTACTAGTACGGATTAGTCTAACAACATGGTTTGTTTGTAGGTACAAAAATAACTGTACATATATGAAAACGAAGCCGAATTTTCTTGTCTACTACATAGATTCTAAAAAAATTTAGATAAATAAAAACTAGTTTTTACATTAGTCGATGCAGAACCACAGAATGGGAAAAAATTAAGCTTATATACTACTATTTCTATTTGATTTTTCATATTTACGATACTATTATAAATTTGTCCACTAAAAATCATAAATTTTTGTTTACATAAATCTTATGGTTGTTATTTATATATTTCTATTTATATTTTTGTTTATATATTTCAATATAAAAAATCTTTAAAAAAGTAAAAAAAAAGTTTGTTAAAAAATTAAATAATTTTTTATCTATTGAGATTTAACTGAATAACTAAATTTACGCTGAAAACGCCGCTAGCGGTACAATTTCGCTGCGAAATGTACCCGCACACAATGTGTTAATAGAGTAAAAGACCTGCAAACTGACAGTATGTAACTGAAAATACAAGGTGTATTACTGCTTAGTTGATTCGTCGACTTTTGCTGCACTGGACAAGAACTCCTTCATGCATGATCCCCTCACGCATAGAAATCAACGCTTACGGCTGTGAAGGACTCCTAAGACTGTCGAGAAGATTGGCAACAAGTGGGGGTTTTCTGACAGTATTAACTTTTATATGTGTCACTATGAAGGCCGCATTCGTGTGAGATGCTATCTCGGCAATGCTATAACCTTTGAGTGTGCATTATGTTAGAGTTGTGGTGTACAATGCGATGTCGTATCATGTACAAAGTCAGGTGTATTCTTACCAGAAGTAGGCCTATCAGTGAAATGCTGGAATCCAAAGTCCTAAATACAAAACGCAATATGCAGCTAAACGTTTTTTTTTTCGTTTGGTAGATATGTATGCCCATATAGATGTTAACAAATTGTATGAGGGACACATACTAGTACGTTTTCTGAATATTGATACTTGAGAGCTGGACACGTACTAGTACGTTTTCTGACGATTGATACTTGAGCGCGGGTCACGTACTAGTACAAGTTAGTGTAACAACATATTTTGTTTGTGGGTACAAAAATAACGGTATGTACAGGAAAACGAAGCCGAATGTTCTTGTCTACTACATAGATTCTAGAAAAATTTAGACAAATAAAAAATAGATTTTAGATCAGTCGATGCGGAACCACAGAACGGGAAAAAATTAAAACTATATACTGCTATTCCTATTTGGTTTTTCATATTTACGATATTGTTATAAATTTATCCACTAAAAATATATTTCTTGTTTAAAACAAAACCTTATGGTTGTTATTGATATATTTCTATTTATATATTTGTTTATATATTTCAATATAAAATAAGAAAAGTTGGTTAAAAGATGAAATAATTTTCGATCTATTGAAATTAAACTGAATAACTAAATTTACTCGCAAAACGCCCAATCCCGGTACAATTCTGCTGCGAAATGTACCCGCACACAATGTGTTAAGTGGTGTTGACAGCCTATATGGTGCTTCCATAATAAACAGGTTGTTGCATGTGCAAATGATTACAGCTAGGCCAAGTGCTCTTGCGTTATTAAGTAATGCATTGCTATTACTCGGTTTATAACTCCAGTTTTGAAAAGATTTATTTTCAATTTAGTTATATTTAATATGTTGAGAATTAATAACAGATGAGTAACACTTATAAATTAATTTTTGATTTTTTTAAATGCCTAAATTCCCCTAGACGACACAACAAACTTTCTCTAAGCTTTCTATTCTTAAGATCATGAAATATAATCAAGCTACATATAAGATAAATACATCATGTAATCTAACAACTTTGAGACTATTTTTTTTTACGTAAGCCTCTCTTCATGCTTAAATTTGTTGCTCAGTGTATTTAGTGCAATTTAGCTAAATTTAGATATAATATATAAATTAAGTTTCCCATTTTATTGTAAGCTTGAAAAGAATTTAAATTCTACCTATTTCAGCTACCCCATGCCACTCTTGACTAAAAACCTGCACGAGCTTTTATTTCCTAATACTGTTCCATAGGTGTTGAAAGAGCTGATTTTGGTCAGAGAGGATCATATCAAAGAAAGCAC
This sequence comes from Pardosa pseudoannulata, assembly GCA_032207245.1. Lineage (NCBI taxonomy): Eukaryota > Metazoa > Arthropoda > Arachnida > Araneae > Lycosidae > Pardosa > Pardosa pseudoannulata. The sequence continues at coordinate 24,220,100 of CM063506.1, forward strand.
AATTCGCTACTTTGAAGATTTACCCCTTCTACCCCTTGATGAAAATTATGCAATGTTCTCCTCCAATTTCCACCCGATAATCTCTTTTAAACCATTTTTCAATCATAGAGGCCTCATCTTCTTTATGTAGCCTCTGTGTGCAAAAGAATTACGCTCAATAGCTCCTAAAATCTCAAGCCTAACATCTATTGGAAAGGAAGGTTGGCGCGAATAACTAAATTTACGCGCAAAACGCCCGCTCCCGGTACAATTCCGCTGCGAAATGTACCCGCACAAAATGTGTTAAAAGAAGTTTATTGTAAATATATTTCAATTTCTTCAGGGATTTAATATTCTTTTTAAATTCTAAAACTAAATCGTTCCTAATGTACTTCTTTGTATTCTAATTGTCCAACAAAATTTAACCGATATCTGTGTTGAAGGAAAATTACTCTAAATGCAGTATTTAAGGCAATATTTCCGACAAAAAGCAAAATATTTATGTCGTTCTAAAAAAATATCCAAATGAGGCTTATTTTGTCCCTTTATGCATATTAATACATTGTATGCGGGACACGTACTAGTACGTTTTCTGACGATTGATACTTGAGCGCGGGATAGTTACTAGTACGTTTTCTGAAGTTTGATACTTGAGCGCGAGTCACGTACTAGTACGGGTTAGTGTAACAACATGGTTTGTTTGTGGGTACAAAAATAACGATATAGACAGGAAAACGAAGCCGAATGTTTTTGTCTACTACATAGATTCTGGAAAAATTTAGACAAATAAAAACTAGATTTTACATCAGTCGATGCGGAACCACAGAACGGGAAGGTTAATTAAAACTATATACTACTATTTCTATTTGATTTTTCATATTTATGATACAAATTTAAATTTATCCACTAAAATATATATTTTTTGTTTACAAAAATCTTATGGTTGTTATTTATGTATTTCTATTTATATATTTGTTTATATATTTCAATATAAAATACGAAAAGTTGGTTAGAAAATTAAATAATTTTCGATCTATTGAGATTTAATTGAATAACTAAATTTACGCGCAAAACGCCAGATCCCTGTACAATTCAGCTGTGAAATGTACCCTCGGACAATGTGTTAATACGAAACTAGCCAAAAGTAAAAAGTTCTGAATCATGCATAGAGGCGTTACGCTGAAACTTGTCAAAAGTTAAAAAGAAATGTTTCAAAACTAAACACTGGAATTTGTGACCTTTACAATATTCCTTTTACTTTGTACAAGGAAATAAAAACAGTAACGAAGTCATTTAAAAAAAAAATATTTACACTATCTTTTGAAAATTCAGAGGCAATGAACACTTTTATGTATTTCATTTGAATAGCTTTCTATCCTGTCTTTGTAAATATCAGCAACTTAATTGGAATGTTTAACTATTCTTTATCCTAATCATACTTTAAAGAAATTTTCTTTTCAGGTTATAAACCATTCCCTTCAGAAACTGGTAGCATTTAAGTTTTCGGTATCCAGCGGTGGAGTTACTCCTGGGAATAAGGAAAGAAATTTTCACGCAGTCTTTCTTATAGAATAACAACAGTTTCGGAAAAAGAAAAAAGGACTTTGAAAGAAGCAATGAAACAAAAAAACTATTTCAGGTAAAAGAATCTACATGTAAAAATAATGCTTTTTAGTGTGTAATAAATGTTAAATAATTTTTGCCTTTAATAATCAAAATTGTATTTAACCCTTTAGCGGACAGTGGTTTCACAGCGAAACCTCTTGTTAAACAATTTGTTCTCTAATTTTTGAAAAAATATGAATGGTTTTTTCGTTTTTTTATGTTTTTGACATTTAAAACTTACAATAGATGATAGTACTGCATTTAATTTATTTTTCTTTTTTCTGCATTTAATCTATTTTCCTTTTGTATTTATACTTAGTGTACCTGGAAAGTTAGGAATTCGATTTTTTTTTCACTCATTACCCCAAATAAAAATATTTATTCAAACAACACTTATAAATTGTTGAACTATTTATTTATTATACTTTTTTCAGAACACTTATTTATTGTTCTTCCAATATAATTTAAATTTTAAAAATTATTGTGTTCAAGCTGTACAAAGGGTTGGGCTTGTCAGTTAACCCCCTGAATGCTTTCTAATATATCCTCTAAGGCAAACACCTCTAAAGATTGTAAAAAAAACATTTTTTAAACATTTTGCATTTATAAGGTTTATAGATATTATATATAAACTAATTTTATTGAATTCCAAAGAATTTATGTAGGTGACCTTTAACCCTCTAAGCGGTTTGCACGTACAATTCCGCAGGCTGTCACAGATAATTTTCGACCTCCAAAAACATTCCGAAAATAGATGTATTGTATATTTCTGACAGTGCTTTCCCCCATGGAGTTTTGAGGTAGGAGGGTTAGGTCGATTGTTTATTAACTGCCTCTCTCTTTGACTGACATTTATTGAGGGAAGCACTCCTACTCTCTGGGGAACAAAGACGCTGATACCTTCTCGTGGCTTTGTCAATCTCTATTTCGAAGTATTTCATTTGCGGTAACAGATATATCTCTAACTGCACCACTGAAATAGCTTGGATGACTTTAGTAAAAACATATAAATAATTCTCTTTAAAAATATTTTTATTCTTACTTTTAGAATACATTATTTCTTATGTGCTGATCTTCGAGACTTAACGAGCTTTAAGTGTATTAAAAATTAACAATCAATAATGTCTATTTATCTATTTATAACCGGAAGTTGAAGGACAATAACGAGGTTGGGGCAAAGGAGGAAGTAAAAAATCATAGAACACTTTGGTAACTGACACAATAAAACTTTAGCGCATTTTTGGAGACTTTTTTCACCCTGTGTATTCCATTCGGAGGGTTTTAAAGGGTTAAAGAATACAAAACCTTCAAGATATGAGATCAACTGAATTTCCTAGGCTGAACCTTCTAATCGAAAGATTTCGAATAATAAGCACAAAAATGAGGCGAGCAGAAAAATTAAACAACTAAAAAGGGAAAGAAACACATAAAAATAAACGAGAAAAAAGTTTAAGGATAGAAGACAAAAAAATAATAATACGGCCAGGGATATCCGTACAAAAAATAACGTGAATTAAATAAAAATATTAAAAATAAATTTAAAAAATAGATTTAAAAGTAATAAAAGAACGATATAATTAATAAAAGAAAAGAAAAAGCAGAAAACTGTTCCGAACTGTTCCGAAACGGTTTCCGAAACTGTTGCTTTCTTATAGAATAGCAACAGTTTCGGAAAAAGAGAAAAGGACTTTTAAAGAAGCAATGAAACAAAATAACTATTTCAGGTAAAAGAATCTACATGTAAAATTAATGCTTTTTAGTGTGTAATAAATGCTAAATAATTTTTGCCTTTAAAAATCAAAATTGTATTTAAAGAATACAAAACCTACAAAATATGAGATTAAATGAATTTCCTAGGCCGAACCCTCTAATCCAGAGATTTCGAATAATAAGCACAAAAATGAGGCGAGCAGAAAAATTAAACAACTAAAAAGGGAAAGAAACATGTAAAAATAAACGAGAAAAAAGTTTAAGGATAGAAGACAAAAAAAATTAATAATAATACGGCCAAGAACATCCATACAAAAAATAACGTGAATTAAATAAAACTATAAAAATAAATTTAAAATAAAAGATTTAAAAGTAATGAAAGAACGGCCGAAGGATGGCCGATTGATTAGGGCGCTGATCATCGGTACCGGAGTTCATGGGTTCGAATCTCACTATGGAAGGGATGTTCGTAGCCGTTCGGAATTGGCTTTAAACAGTAGGTCCCGGTCTCATTAGCCCTCGAGTGCCAAACAGTAGACCGTAGCGCTCCAAACCAAAAATAAAAGAACGATATAATTAATAAAAGAAAAAAAAAGCAGAAAATATTAAATTAATTTTCATCAAAAATTACGGGAATTAAATAAAAATATAAAAATTTAATTTAAAAATAATAAAACAGCTTTAAAAATAATAAATCAACATTAAATATAATAAAAGAAAAGAAAAAACTCAAAATACTAATTTAATTTTATATTAAGAAAATTTGACAACATCGGTGACAGAACTGTCAAGCGTGAGAAGTGCGCCGATCAAATGGACAGGCACTCTAATGGCAATTATTTTTTAAAACTATAGATAAATTCTGGTTTCAAAAACCCACAAATGTTGGCACTTTATTAAATGGTAAAAACTAACATTTTTTGTAAAAGTAGTAAGTGAAATTAATATCAAATATGCAAGAAAACGTAAGTAGATTTTCCATGAAATGGGTCTAATTAATCGAGTTTTCTCTTTGATTCTTAAAAGAATTGTGGCAGTTACACATGCTCTAACCTTAAAAAGATAGTAGGTTCTGAAACAGAGAATTTAAGACAAGCATACGCAAGAATTAACAGTCAAATTGTTGCTTACGTTATTATCTTATTTGGAAAATAATCTACTCTGATGGCCACTCTATTAGTGATTAATGATGTATCTACTCTATTAATTATAAATGGTTATAAACGTTCTGATTAGTGGATACATTATAAAAGTTTTTATTTGACTGCATCATACAAATAACTAGTATTAATTACTCATCGATTCTTATCATATGACGGGCTATATGCTAGTCGTTTAACCCTTTAAAGGACACTAATATAAATTTCATAGGATTTAATGATATTTGTTTATAAATGTTACCTATGAACCTTATAAATGTAAAATACGTGAAAAATATGTGCATTCATTGGGAGGAATAAAGGTTAGAGGACTGGTTTAAATGCAAAACCATCCGTTTGTATTTTGTGAAAATAATACCTTCTTTTAAATTTTTATTAAGGTGGGAGTACAATGAATAATTATCTTAAAAGTGTATAATAATAAAATACCTCAACAGTTTTTAAGTGTTATTTGGATAAATATAGGTATTTGGGGTCAAAAGGAAGATAAATTGAATTCTGAATTTTCTGGGTAAAGCAAGTTTAAAAATGCATATTTCAAATGGAAAAATGAATAAAGTGTAGTGTTTTCATCTGCTGTAAGTTAAAAAAGTCATAAACATAGAAAATTTTAAAAAATTTATTCATATGTCTTTAACCCTTTTAAAGGTCACTACTGAAAATTCTTTGGTATTTAAGAGAATTGGGCTATGAACATTACATATGTGAAATGTGTGAAAAATATTAAAATTTATTTGTAGTAAGGGGAAACTATCTACCCCCTTGTACAGATCAAAAATAATACACTCTTAAAATGTAAATATTTAAGGAACACTGCAGAATTATCATTAAAGGGATGTAACAGATAAATAGCTAAACTATTTATAAAAAATGTTTCGGGTAGATATATTTGAGGTCATGATGGAGAGAAATCAAATACCTGATTTTTTTTGCCAGTTTAAACAAGTATCTTTTAAAGAGAAAAATAGATTGTGCGTAGTGATACCATTCATTAATAGTTTGAAGTATCAAAAACATCCGAAAAAATCATTATTATATCTTTAAAAGGAAGAAAAAAATATGTTAATATGTGGTTTCACTACGAAACCACTGTCTTTTAAAGGGGTAATAGACGTATAGCCCTTTCATCCTCAAAATACGCCATTTTTCCTCGTAGAGTCAAGCTACATTTTGTATTTTAACCTCATGTTACGACACAAAAATCCAAGCAGGTATTTTTTCGAAGTTCAAAAACATCCAAGGTAATACTAATATGTCTTAGTAAGATTTGCGCCAACCGAAGAAGATTTATTGCCATGGGCTAACTGGGGATTTGAAGACGAGTTTTATTATTGCGTGTAGGATTATACACAATCTCCAAAGAAATATTTTACGCGAAACACTGAGCGAGTTATTATCTCAAAGCAGCATATGTTCGCAACTCGAGATGTAAAATACCTGGTGAAATATTATGGTTCACACTTCAGGTTTTATTCTCTTGTTTAGGCTTTTCTCTTAGTTTTAATGCGTTTGTCAAAAACTGGTTATGCTTTTTTATACGTATTTCCGTTTTAAAAAAGCACATCCAGTCTTGCTGCGGAGTGTTAAATACAGTGAAAAAAACGAAAACATTTTTAAAACATTGTATAGTGGGAAATAATTGTGCATAAATTATATTTAATAGAAATGTGGTGACTTTGGTAATAGAAGTGTCTTGAACTAATTTGCGGCATATATTTTTTTTTTCATTTGGCAATAAAAATTCAGGTCTAAAAAATTATTCTTTAAGGAAAAATAATACACGTTGCTGTCAGTAAGTGATAATGAAGATAGTTATTTTTATCTGATATTCTTACTTGAGAAACAAATCCAAGTGCCTCTAGACGTCAATAAGCAAATTTGTTTTCATATAAGAATTAAACGTAGTAAAAAAAGGCAACAGGTAAATACTATTTATGCTACGAAAACTTTAAGGTATCCGTCTATGTTGAATTCGTCATTTTTTGCCAAAAATCGTAATTGTTTTGTTTTTTTTATTTCTCTATTGTAAAATTTCAACTTTTACGCTTCTGAATCTATTTTTGTTTTTGTGTCTACGGCATTTTAAAGAAAAGTTATATCTATTTAAACATCAGTGGCAGCTATCAAAACAAAACGGAAGTAGCGACTTCGGAACCGGAAGTTGTGAATTTAAAGCCTTTTAAAGATCATTTTTTTGGAAAAAACTTTTTAAATTTTCATGAAGATTAGTTTAAACATTTTTCTAGTATTTTTAATAATTAGCAACTTGGCAATTAGAATGTTTTAAACCAAGAAAGTGTGGGGAATTTTAAACATATATTTTAATTGTTTAATAGTTAAAGTTGCTTTCATAAACTTCAAATGCGTTTTTCTCCGAACGTTATTTTTAATAAAATGTTGAAACCTAAAATGTGATTTCTCAAAAAGTTCTTAAAATATTATGTTGAATATTATTATCAATGCTTTTGATAGTATTTACTAGTAAATGACCTAAAAGCTTTAAATTCGGATAATATTTAACGATGTTACACTCATAGTTAGATATAAAGGTAATATAAATTCGTTAAAAATTCAATGTGTATTATTTTGAAGGACCAAAATTTTTACCAAAGGTAAATTAAGCAAAGATTTTAGGTCCAGTGTATAAGAAATGTGTTGCATCAAAAAATATTGACATAATTTAATTTATTAAAAAATTAGATCTTTTGAAAAAACCAAATTTTTTTTTACTAAAATTTCTTCATTTATTAGAAATTTTATAAAAACTTCTCCAGGAAATTTTTTAAGTGCAATTCTCTATAAGAATATAAAATATAAAAAATTTCTCTATAAGAATATAAAGTTAAAATACATTTTTAAAATTCCCCACACTTCCTTGCTTCAAAACATTCTAATTGCCAAGTTGCTAATTATTAAAAATACTAGAAAAATGTTTAAACTAATCTTCATAAAAATTAAAATAGAAAAAAACTTAAAATGTAAAAACATAAACTAGTTTCTACGTTTAAAGAAAAAAGTTCTCCGTACGTAGACGGATACCTTAATAGATATTGTTGATCGACTTAATTTTTAATAAAAACTTCTTGTATATAACCAAAATTATTTCCTTATAGATTTTAGAGTCTTATATGTTTTATGTGACAGCATTATGATGTTAAGATTTTCAAAACTTAGGTTAAACTGTCCCTTGTCCCCTTCACCTAATTAATGGAACTCAGTGAATGTTTAAAATAGCTATTTCGAAAAGCAATTAATGTAAGATTTTAATGCAATTTCTTTTCTTTTGGAGAAAAATATCTTAACATTTAACTACTTTAGACGTATTTGGTGAGATAAAACTGTCTCCAATTGTTCATTTAATTAATTTTTAACTAGCATGCAACTTTACAGCACGCTCAGAAAGATACTGTGAAAGTCAAGAATTATTTATGATTTAAAGGGGGTAAAAAGCTTAAGAAAGAAATCTGCGAGACCAAATAAGAGCACTTAAAGGCTTAAGGGATGCTTTGCAATTTAATTTTTGTTCTTTGAACCAAAAACACTTTATAAAGAGCACTACAATTATAAGCAAAGTAAGTAAAGGCTTAAATGTGTTTTTATCGTTAGTTTTATATATCTTAGCCCATTTCCGAGTTCGATGAAAATGTGGATTTTGTAGATGGATATCTCAAGTAACACTACTTAAAAAGTAATATTTTCGTAAAATTATAAAAAATAGTGTGCTTAACAGAACAACAATTATGTTATACATTTACAAAATTCTATTAAAAAAAAGAGAGAGAGCAGGGCCTGATTAAAGCACTGGCTAACTGGTTCTAGGTCCTGGGCCCAATAATTTTAGAGGCCCCTAAAATTTGGTACTTAATGACTTAATTATAATTAAGTACCAATGATTAATTTTAAATGATTTAATTAAAAAAATTTAAAATTGTTTTTGTTAAGTCTTTAAGTAATATTTCATAAAACCTTATTCAGAAATTAAATGAAAACAGTTAAAATGTTGACAATTTTATCTAAAACACACTCGTTTACTTATTTATCTTATACAATTGTTATTTGCTAAAGAATTTTATTATTTTATTATTTTTTTTCTCTTATTAATTTTATCTTAAAATCTACGAATAGCTATTATTTGTTAATCTTACCTAGTCTATATATAAAAACTTAATTGCAAGTGTTACAGTTTACATCCTTGAGAATATACAGATTTTACATTCGACTGTACTACAAAGGTATGTAAACATAAAAAAAATTAATATGAACTTTCCTCTAAAATATTCGTTCGTATCCTCTTTTATAAACTTTTTTTTGCCTTGAAAGGAGTGTAGGGGGGCCGAAAGACTACCAGGCCCTGGGCCTAACTTTACCTTGATAGGACTGGATGATAGTTTTGGTTTTTGGTTTGAAGCGCTACGGTCTACTGTTTTGCACACGAGGGCTAATGAGACCGGGACCTACTGCTTAAAGCCGATTCCGAACGGCTACGAACATCCATGCCATAGTGGGATTCGAACCCACGCACTCCGGTACCGACGACCAGCGCCCTAACCAATCGGTCAGATTTCGGCGATAGGACTCTGAGAGAGAGATGTTATTGAATACTGCTTTTGTAATGTAAGTCCTGTTGCCGTATTTTTTTATATCTTCCGTTATTCATCAGTCTGATTAACAATCGTGATGCAAAGACAGTAATGTAGTACTCCAAATGACAACAAATATCTGTAAGGAACAACTAAGTTAATTTAATTTCAAGACAGTTTTAATGTTGAAAATAGTTTTCAAACGATTTAAATATCTGTGTATTTTCGGTTAAATTAACACTCCACTGAAAAACAATGTTTAGTGCTTATTAACAGGTGTGCCGGTACATTTCGCAGCGGAATTGTACCGAGAGCGGGCGTTTTGCGCGTCAATTTAGTTATTCAGTTAAATCTCAATAGATCGAAAATTATTTCATTTTTTAACCAACTTTTCGTATTTTATATTGAAATACATAAACAAATATATAAATAGACAAATAATATATATATATACATATATTTATATATATATATATATATATTATTTGTCTATTTTAGTGCTTATTAACACGTGTGCCGGTACATTTCACAGCGGAATTGTACCGAGAGCGGGCGTTTTGCGCGTCAATTTAGTTATTCAGTTAAATCTCAATAGATCGAAAATTATTTCATTTTTTAACCAACTTTTCGTATTTTATATTGAAATACATAAACAAATATATAAATAGACAAATAATATATATATATATGTAATCGTCCAGGGGGACTAACCACCCCGAACTTCCACTTGAAAACTTCTTTTAAAATTTGCCCCTATTATTTTCCTCAGTCCGGGCATGCTGGGCTGCCAAGAGTCCCGCTAACCGTCTATTAAAAAAACGCATCAGTCATCTTGGCCGAACGTAACTTTTATTTCATCCGATCAAAATAGCACAGAATCCAGAGGCGTCTGAACCAGACGGTGTCAGAACGCTCTCTCTTTGTAATGCCAACCTTCTGCGAGAGACGACCAAAACCCGTATGTGTTTTAGCGTCGTGGGAAAAATGCCGAAGCAAGTGTTATTTGCTTATAGAAAGTAACCTTTGACTAGTTTGGTTTGGTTTTGGTTTGGAGCGCTACGGTCTACTGTTTTGCACACGAGGGCTAATGAGACCGGGACCTACTGCTTAAAGCCGATTCCGAACGGCTACGAACATCCATGCCATAGTGGGGCTCGAACCCACGAACTCCGGTACCGACGATCAGCGCCCTAACCAATCGGCCAGCGTTCGGCAACCTTTGACTAGAGCCATCTGCCAAAGTGTGGCGTTTCAGAGGAGTATTATTGCTGATCGTTACAAATTTTCCTGGGAGAGTTATAACTTCCTAATTAAAAATGCCATCTATATCATTTTCTGTTTTGGGAATCATAGAAATAATTTCGGGATTCGGCTGAAGGAATAAAAACATCCTTGTTTAAATTGGATGGCTGGGAAATATGGTTACTATAAAGAGAAGAAATTAAGATCTAGAATAATGAATGGGGAAAAGGGATAATTTTGGAATAGGCTTTAGGGCTTAGATATTGATATTATTACATATATATACAAATACATATAAATATACATATATATAATATCATTTTCGCAAGGATAAATAAAAAGTTAATCTTAAATCTTAATTGATTTTTTAATCAACCTTCCCGTTCTGTGGTTCCGCATCGACCGATGTAAAAACTAGTTTTTATTTGTCTCAATTTTTCCAGAATCTATGTAGTAGACAAGAACATTCGGCTTCGTTTTCCTGTATATACTGTTCTTTTTTTTTTACCCACAAACGAACCATGTTGTTACACTAACCTGTACGGGTACGTGACCCGCGCTCAAGTATCAATCGTCAGAAAACGTGACCGCATACAATGTGTTAATATCTATAAATGAAGCAGTAAATTATATATTTGACGATAGAACTTTTATTTTATAACAAAATTTTACGAAGGAATAAATTTAATGTAAATTATATAGTTAAAAACAATGAAAGAATATGAAATATTTTACAGCAAAACCATTCCCCAAAACCCCATCCTCCTGAAAATGTAAAAAATTTTTACATATTTCAAATTTATAAAGTTTGTAGATCAGATTTATAGCCTAATTTTAATAAATCAATAAATCCCAAAGAACGTGAAACGTTTCAAAGTGTTAAAGAATTACATCAGCAAGTTAAAAGTTTGTCACCAGTTTCATTTTCACTGAAAATATTTTAATATATATTTAAACACAAAAAGGGTAAGGTAATAGTTTAACAAATTGGAGAACATTTTAAAACAATTTGTGTCGATATGTAAATCAAACTCAATTAAATTATTATTTAATTATTATTATTATTAAATATAAATATAAGCAAACAATATTTGGAACTTGATATTTACATCAGTGCAGCATTTACAATGCCATGTCAAGAGATAACAACTATTCCGGATTTTCCGGAGTTGCTCCGGAGAAATGAGAAAATTTGATAACTCCGAAAACTGCTCAGAAAATAACAAAATTTTTAAACAGCTAAAAGATTGAAATTCAGCAATTAAACACAAAGTTTTGAGAAAAATAATGCTGGATACTACTCTTTCCACACAGTAAAGCTGCTTGTTAAAATTTTTCAGTACTGTGCGGAAAAACCAAACAATTTAGGTCCAATTTCAGTAGACAAACTCTAGATTCCCTGATGATAGAAAAATGGAAATATTTGAATCACGGTCTGCTGTGGTGTAGTACATTGCTATTGTTATTTCAAAGCCATTAATAACCCAAGTTTACCTTTATATCGTCTTTAATTATAGTAGAATACCACTGATCTATATTACAACATTCAAATATAGAACAAAAGACAAGGAAATATGCTAAAAAAAATTTTAATTAAAAATTAAAAGAAGCACTCCATGTGCTACGCCTGAAAAAAAATTGCCAATGTCCAAAACAACGCTGCATTCTTTTCCTTCCTTCTTTCCGTGAGACAACCCTATACTTTTTCCATTATCCTGTGCTGATGTGTTCGTTGTTCCATTGTCCTTTGCTCAATGCGTCCTTTCCCGGCTCTGCCCAAAATAACTGGGACTCCAAGGATGGTCCTGAATCGCCTCCTGGAGAACAATCACGACTCTCCAAAACTTGGTGAAGTTTGAGTGCAATCGTTTTCACTGGCCACACCACACGCTTCCTGGAATCGAGAAAAAAACTTTGGCATTCAACCCACAACGTGTGAGTGCGGCTAGCAAATCAGTTTCGCAAACCTTATGTCAAACATAGCTGCACTCTCACAGGGTCAATGTTGCTATATGAAACACTATTCTGGAAAATAAGTGCGTCTTTAAATGCGTAAATTTTAATTTATCTTTTACAATTTGCTACTGTATAAATATTTTAAATTTAATTTAGAAACCAATTAGATATGTACTTATGTATAATCTGTAATTATCATATTACAATTTCAAACCACGCTGTTACTCCGGACACAAGTGCCTGAATGTGTGCATGTCTGCATGTCAAACATAACCATAAGCTATGCCAGAACTTTATATAACTTTAATTAAATCAAATCTCTGCAATGTACAACTGAGTTAATTTAATTTTCTAAGATAAAGATCACGCATCGCATAAAATTCAGAGAATTTTCAAAACTTGGATGAAATTAACACCTTAAACAATGCTTACATCCGTGTAATTCGCACTACTTGAATCACCAGGAAACAGTTTTTAGACTGATCCTTAATCCAATAAGTAGCTACACACAGCCCGCTTATTTCCAAATCCCTTTTATTCTGACACCCCTTGCAAAGCATGTTCTCCAAATAAATTGCAAAAGTGCAACTATGTAAATGAATTAGAGTTAAATGCGTTATACATGCAGTAACAGCTAGATATGTGCAAACCCTGTTATTGGCGCATTCTCAACAAGTCTTGACAGCGCCGAAAGCTCATCACAAAAACAAAATTAAATTATACGTAATATCAAACTGCAAAGAGTGCAGATTTCATGGATATGCTTTAGGGTGGAAGGAAATTTGTAGCACTGGGTGACGGAATTAACTGACACGTAGGTGATTTTTATATAACAGTAACTTAATTTTAATGATTCGTAGTTTGGAATTGAAGCCCTGCTAAATGACAGTTTTTGAGAGGAACATATTAGAGTGAATAGAGACTCGGCAAAATATTAAATATCTCTCGAAGCTTTTATCTTCCTAGTTTATTTTAGTCCATACAACTGCATGTACGTATAATTTTGGTACAATACTAAAAAAAAATGCGTTTTTGGTAAGAAAGAGTATAAAAAATGCATTCAATATAGTTTTTTTTTATTTTTTAAGAAATCGATGATTATCTAATTATGAAATTTTTAAAAATTTGGATAAATATATTCTAACAATACGGAAAATGCAGAATGTTTTTAATTAAGCTAAAATGGGATCTCGATTTTTAAAGTATTCTATTTTGAATGTATTTTCAACTCATGAACGCCTTAAACATTAATGCTAAATATATTAATATATCAATATATTGATGCGTATATTAAATCTACGTTATTATGATCTTCGGAAAGGAAAAAAGGTAATATTAGAGCAACTTAAAATTTCCGTAAATAAGTAATTACACTTTTAAGCATCATAGGATTTAATTTATAACAAAAAAAATAACGAAATACAAGTTTATATGCTATCGTATCTCTATACATAAAGAGCACTGTCAATATTGTTTAAGAGTTTATTTGTGTTGATTTGTTACTCTTTTCTATGTGATAAAAGCATAACCTCTGTTTCATAAGTCGAGACATGGCCAAATTTTTTAGAATCTGAATAACGTCATCAAAATCTAAGGTTTGGTTTGAAGCGCTATGGTCTACCTTTTGCAACATGAGGGCTAATGAGACCGGGACCTACTGCATAACAGATTGCCCAAGGCAGTCATTTTGACTGTTTTTTAATTTCAATTAGAAAAAGAATTATGAAATATAATGACACAATTTCTTAGAATTTGTTGACATTTTCTATAACATATAAATGGGTTTAAGAATAATTGTAGTTACTTCCGCCCTCTTTTATTATATAATATTAAAAATTAATTTTAAACAAATTTCTTTACATATCTGTTATTTTTTCACAATGCAGTCATTTTGACTGTTTTGGGGCAATATTGGTATACAAGAAATCTCGGGCCATCTAGTGTTAAAGCCGATTCCGCACATCCATGCCACTGTGGGATTCGAACCCATGAACTCCAGTTCCGAAATCCAGCACCCTAACCATTCGGCCGTCGTTCGGCCAAAATCTAAGAAAAGGATAATAATTAGAATTGAAATTAATTCTGATTTCGTTCATTGTCCATTTTTGTCGAATCAATACACAGTTAGCCAATTCATTTTAATCAGTTTTAGTCAATTAAATCTCTACTGTTATCACTATATACTTAGCAATTAGTTGTATATATTTTTTGAAATAAAAGTACAAAGGAATTCATAAAATTTATCCGAATCTGAATCACTTCAACGAAATTTTAGGAATGGAACATTTTAAAACAATTTGCGTCGATATGTAAATCAAAGTCAAATAAATTATTTAATTATTATTATTATTAAATATGAATATAAGCAAACAATATTTGGAATTGGATGGTTACATCAAAGCAGCATTTAAAATGCCAAGTTAAACATAACCATAAGCTATGGCAGAACTTTATATAACTTTAATTAAATCAAATCTCTGCAAGGTACAATTGAGTTAATTTAATTTTCTACGATAAAGACCACGCGTCGCATAAAACACAGAGAATGTTCAAAACTTGGATAAAATTACCTTAAACAATGCTTACATCCGTGTAATTCGCACTACTTGAGTCATCAGGAAACAGTTTTTAGACTGATCCTTAATCCAATAAGTAGCTACACGCAGCCCGCTTATTTCCAAATCCCCTTTATTCTGACACCCGTTGGAAAGCATGTACTCCAAATAAATTGCAAAAGTGCAACTATGTAAATGAATTAGAGTTAAATGCGTTATAAAGGCAGTAACAGCTAGAAGTGTGCAAACGCTGTTATTGGCGCCTTCTCGACAAGGTTTGACAGCGCCGAAAGCTCATCACAAAAACAAAATTAAATTATACGTAATATCAAACTGCAAAGAGTGCAGATTTCATGGATATGCTTTAGGGTGGAGGGAAAATTTGTAGTACTGGTCGACGGAATTAACTGACACGTAGGTGATTTTTATATAACAGTAACTTAATTTTAATGATTCGTAGTTTGGAATTGAAGCCCTGCTAAATGACAGTTTTTGAGAGGAACATATTAGAGTGAATAGCAAAATATTAAATATCTCGTGAAGCTTTTATCTTCGTAATTTATTTTAGTCCATACAACTGCATGTACGTACAATTTTGGTACAATACTAAAAAATGTGTTTTTTGGTAAGAAAGAGTATAAAAGATGAGTTCAATATAGTTTTATTTTTAAGAAATCGGTGATTATCTAATTGTGAAATATCAAAATTTGGACAAATATATTCTAACGATACGGAAAATGCAGAATGTTTTTAATTAAGCTAAAATGAGGTCTCAATTTTTAAAGTATTCTATTTTGAACTCATGAACGCCTTAAACATTTCTGCTGAATATATTAATATATCAATATTAATATATTCTGCTAAATATATCAATATATTGATGAGTATATTAAATCTATGTTATTATGATCTTCGGAAAGGAAAAAAGGTAATATTCAAGCAACTTAAAACTTCAGCAAATAAGTAATTGCACTTTTAAGCATTATAGGATGTAATTTATAACAAAAAAATAACGAAATATAAGTTTATATGCTATCATATCTCTGTACATGAAGAGCACTGAGATGATGGCGACGAGTTCCTCGACAGGATCGTCACTGGCAATGAGATTTAGATTTCGCACTTTACCCCTGAAACCTTACAGCAGTCAATGCTGCTTGGTAGATCTTCGGGCAGGACCAAATTCAAACAGCAATTAATGCAATGAGAAATAAGATAAATTATGAAGTGAGAAATAAGATAAATGTAACAAAAAAAATCAAAATGTTAAACAATATACTACGAGGCACATCCAGAAAGTAAATTTCCCGATGTTTTCCCCTTTAAAGTAAACGTAATTAGCCGTGTCAATTGCGCACGAGTAACAGATGTATGACGTATTAACTATATGCCAGCAGGACAAGTCCCGATTCGTGCCAGTAGAGGGGTAGCAGTGGTCCGAAATGGAAACTCTAATTCATTCTTCCGCCGCCTGCAAGGTTCGGTCGATGATCCTGAATGCACAAAGCATTGCACGAATTTAAATTCATCGTGAGCTCTGTCAGGTCTATGAGCCGAAACTGACACCCGAACACAAAATTCAACTCTTTGGAGCAGCACTGACATTTCTGTTACGGTATCACGATGACGGCGACGAGTGTCTCGACAGGATCGTCACGGGTAATAAGACTTGGATTTCGACTCGGAAACAAAGTAGCAGTCTATGCATTGGCATCATAGTGGATCTTCGGTCAGGACCAAATACAAACAGACGCTGTCGGTACGGAAAGAGGTATGCACAGAGTTCTGGGACAGGAAGGCTGGTTCCATTCACAGGCGGCAAAGTTCTACGACAGAAGTATGCAAAAGGTAATCCCACAATACGACAAGTGTCTTAATTCAGGTGTTGGCTATGTTGAAAAATAACTGAAACATTTATGTACTTGTTGCCAATAAATATGCCCGTAAAGGGGAAGTTCTATTTTTTCTTTTAAATAGGGAAACTTACTTTCTGGATGCTCCTCGTAGTTTGAGCACCACTGCTTTAAATCATACGACTGTAAGGAATCATACTATGCCTTATTGTTTCTCATTTGATACTTGCATTTCAAAGTGTAAACGTGAAATACATTTCGCATTTCAATTTTATAAAACTATTTAAAATTATAAAATTTTACTGGTATAAAAAAAACTAGATTGACTTACTAGGCTCTGAATCGTTATCTATTGTGAATTAACCTTATGAAATTGGACTAGTGCTAGCATATTATATAGGTGAGTAGAACGTATAGACGATATTTAGTGAACATAAAATTAGATTAATCCCACAAGATATATGTCTGAAATGACTCAAGACTTACCCGTCTGTTATTTAGATTGTATATAGTGTGTATATATAGTGAATATATAGTGAATATTTGTATTTAACACTAGATTGTCCAAGGCAATCGTTTTGACTGTTTTTTAATTTCAATTAGAAAAACAATCATGAAATATAATGATACAATTTCTTAGAATTTGGGGACTTTTTCTATAACATATAAATGGGTTTATGAATAATTGTAGTTACTTCCGCCCTCCTTTATTATATAATATTAAAAATTAATTTTAAACAAATTTCTTTACATTTGTTATTTTTTCACAATGCAGTCATTTTGACTGTTTTGGGGCAATATAGGTATACAAGAAATCTCGGACAATCTAGTGTTAAAGTTCAATATTTAAGTTGGGAAGATTTGCTACTTAGAGATCAAGTGTATAACAAAATAGACTTTTCAACTTTATCTAGTAGTAGATATAAAAATGCCACAAAAATATCTCTAATGCTCTGTAAAAAAAGTTCATTTGAATATAACCAAACTTACATTTTGGAATTTTATGTAACTATGTATGTATCTTAATCAATAAGAGAGACATCTGCTTTTTTCCGTTTATATTTGTGTGGATGTGCATGAATTCATTTTAATTATATAATTTTCTCTATTTCACTGTTTGATTTGGTTTGAAGTACTACAGCTACTGTTTTGCTACACGAGGAATAATAAGACGATGACCTACTGTTTAACCCCTTAACGTGCACGCTCGAGTTAACTCGAGCTCGCTAAACTGGCCAAACTGGCACACTCGAGATAATTCGAGCGGTGTCGTACTTTATGTTGCTATAATTTTTCACACATGAATGCAATGGAGAATTGAAAAGAACAATGTGAAAAAAACAATCGTTTTATTGATATTTATCATTTACATGGGATTGTAAGCTATAACACTTACTTATTCAAGTATAAAATATATATTTTTTTACCCATCACTTACGACTTATCTCTTCCTTGTGAGTCGCTTTCCGACAGCGTATTCAGATTCAGATTCTGATTCGCTCCTTTTTCAATATATATTTTACTCAAATATAATGTAAAATAAAATATAATTGTTAACTATTTTATTACTAAGCTCTGGCTGTAAAGACATCCTTGACTCGAGGCGTCACTTTGTATACTTTTTTCTTGAGATAAGAAGCATAAAGGTTTCATATTTGATACCTAAGCATCAAGGAATAACACATCCTACTGTCAATTGGTAGATTGCCTGCCAATTGAATAAGATACTCTTTCGACAATAATAATTATTTTCTAAAAATTAAAAATCATACCAATTGTATAAATATCCAATATACTCAAATTTTGATTATTTTTGTAGTTTTGTAATTTTCTTGGCAAGACAACGTCCTAAATTGTGATTTTTACATTAAAAAATTGATTTTTTTTTTACCGGCCTTTTAAAAAAACTGTGCTTTAAGGCCGATTTTGAACGGCTACGAACATCCATGCTATCAGTGAGAATCGAACCGATGAGCTACGGTAAATAAAAAGCAGCGCTCTCTTCATTCGGCAATCGTTCGGCCTTCTCTATCTGTTTACTTGTTTGTGTACGTTACTGGCACATGACATATTTCTGTAACTGCCTTTATTAATTGATATTTACTCAAATAATGAAAAATATATCACAACATTAAAAATACAACACCTTTTTTTACTGATTTTAAAAATGTTTTTAAATTTCCTGACTTTCAAATGGTATAATTCCCAAATTGAGAAATACTATATCCCTCCTAACAGCACCTAAGTAAATAGAGCATTTCTATTACGCCACACCTCGTATTCTATTTAACTCCAACGCTCTAATTATCAGCGTAATATTACACTTCAGCTCCCCGAGGATTCTAGGTTTGTTCACGTACATTTTGTTCAGCAGTAACCCCAAAACTAAAAGTGCCAACTCTGACGAATGTTGTGGCTAATTAGTCTCCGCATAAATTAAATACGGGAATAGTTTGATATTCACTTAATCTAAAATAGAATAGCTAATTTCAAATTAATAAAAACCCTTTATGTAAATCTTAAGCAATTTGAATAATTCTTGATAATGTATTATGGTTAATATTTTAGGAGATATAGTACTTTTTAAGAGTTAAAATCTTTTTCCCAACACCTTTTGTTTTTGATTCATTGTAAGATAAAAAAAATTATATCATTTAAAACTAATGTTTTCGGGTTATTTAGCCCCCTCCCAATTTTACTCTTATGCCGTACGGGCAATCTTTTTTCTCTCCTGCATCAATTGTTTCGTCCTTATATTTTCCATTTCTTACATCAAATTAGTCGTAAAGATGGCTGTAAATAATATTTTGCTTTTTATTGTACTTTTTCTGATTGCTGCGCTTTTTTTCACATGTTTTGCATCTTTTAGATGAACTTTTATCTTTCAGTGCTAAGTGCTTTGCTTGCACTTTACACGTAAATACACTTAATAATTACACTATAATACACTTAATAATTATACTGATGCAATCTATTTTCACTTTATAATAATGGCTGTTTTAAATTATACTCAAGAGCCAAAACAGTATGACCACCTGTCAATAACGAGTTGGCACACCTTTGGCTCGCAACACAGCTTCAACCTGTCTTGGAATGGAAGCCACAAGTCCTTGGTAGATGGCCGGAGACAGATTGTACCACATATTTATGGTCTTTGAACTCCGAGCTTCCGTGACATCCCAAATGTGTTCTATCGGACTGAGATCCGATGACTTAGGTGGTCAGGACATTAACTGGAATTCAGCATCATGTTCCTGCAACCACTCCAACACAATTTTAGAATTGTGACACGGGGCGCTGTCCTGTTGGAACATTCCATTTCCAGCTGGAAAACAAAGGCCATGTAAGGGTGTTCAGATACCCTGTAGCATTCATGGTCTGCCTACCACAACCACGGGTCCCAGAGACTCCCAAGAGGACTTCTCCCAAAGTACAATACCGCCACCACCGGCATGTGTGTGACCTACTGTACATTGAGGGGGCAACTGTTCGCCTGGAAGATGGCGTATCCTGACACGGTCATCGGCGTGAGGAATGACAAACCGTGATTCATCTGACCAGGCAACTCTCTCCCACTGATCCATGGACCAGTTGCGATGTTCCCGGGCCCAGCGTAGGTCCAGTTGGCGATGACGCTTGGTCAGCAAAGGCACACGAGTGGGATGTTTGCTGCCTAGCCCCATATCCAACAGTGTCCGCTGAACAGTGTGCTCCGATACTATTCTACTTGGCCCTGCATTGTATTGGGTTGTCAGCTGAGCCACTGTCTGGCTCCGATATTTCTTCACCATGCAAGACAGTCTCCGACAACCTTTTTCATTGATAGCGTGTGGACGTCCAACACTATGCCGTCTACTTCTATTTTCACAGTCATTCATCCACTTTGCATAAGTACTAACAACTGTAGATCGCGGACAACCACGAGTCGTGCAGTTTCGGAGCCATTACAATCTGCCCTCTATCGAAATCGCTTAGATCCGCAGCCTTTCCCAATACACACAGAAGTAAGTCAAAGAATGATTCTTCAGACTCTCCAGCAGCAGTTAAATACCAATTCCACCTGATCACGTGCCTTCGACGTCATCCAGGCGAGTTCATTGCAAAATATAGTGGTGGTCATAATGAGTTGGCTTTTGAGTGTAAGTATAAATCTAATTTGCTGTGATTTGAACTATGATTCAGAATCAGAATCTAAAATATCTGTAAGAGAGTATTTTAGCACTAAGAGTTTACTATATGACTTCGATACTAGTGATTCTAATAGTAGTACAAAAGGGTTCAGTTAAGCTATTTCAAGTTATTTAATTTAGTTAAGTTAAATGAAGAAATATTATGATCAACGTCATTGTGATGCCTTAAAATGCAGTGTAGTTGATGTTGTTCTTATAAAATGTTTACCAGAGCAGAACGGAACAAGTACAAAATTACAAGTGCGCTATCGTGGACTACTGGTAGCTCAAGCTGCATTACCATGAGATACTTATCAGGTAAGTGATCTCCGTAGCACAGATCAAGGACGTAGGCGTAGGGGAAAATATAAAACTACTGACCAAGCCTCCCAGATGAAATGGTATCATCTCTTGGACATAGAGTAAGATATTAAGATTGATTACATCGAAGGTTATGAAGTATAACGTCAGGATGGATGAAGTGTAATCATCTACCATGACTATTAGTATCGCGTTATTTGTTGTTACCCGTTGGCAACGGTGGCAAACAGAAGTAATGATGTTGTGATGTTAAATAAAGGAGTTCTACGTTCTATGATGATGTATACTCGATGTTTTCGATGTTTATAGTAATATCTATTACCACAGCAATTGAATTAGAAAACTTTGCTTTAATGTGACACTTCACATTAAAACTGGTAGATATTTGGAATTCATACATTAGATATTTGATGGCCCAGTTTCAATACCTGAACGTAAAGGCCTCTCCACACTATGGTCCACTGCAAGCCATCACTACCGTCTGGAGGGGCTTTGGCTTATTGTGGCCGATGGCGGCAGACGATAAAATAGCCTTGCCGGACGATGCCTTTGGAGGCGGTTTTTCTCCAAAGATTAAAGGCAGCCAGATGCGCAACTAAAGTGCTCAGTAGACCCTATGGAAGAATCAATGAGCTCAGCTCATTTAGTAACCCAGCGTGTGGATACGACCCGTGAACCATCGTTCGAGGTCACCGTCAGGAAGTGGTGAACAACTGGCCATAGTGTGGAGGTTACATAAGATGGAAGCAATTAATATTCAGTCGATTATTATGTATACAGCACATACGCTCTGGTGGCTTATTCTGTGAATTTTCATTATTTTTAAATACGTTATCACGATTGTAGTGTACAAATGGACAAAACTACCTAAAATTATAGTACTTTCTTTTATTTTCATTGACTGGAAGGCGTATTCTTTTTACTCCTTTCTCCAGCACTACAATAGTTTGTTACTTATAGACAAGTGCTAAAATAATATCAGAAAACAGGAGGAATCAAGCACGTTATGTAAAATATTTT
>CM063506.1:24247249-24317249 GCA_032207245.1 Pardosa pseudoannulata
ACTGTACTTAATACATCCATAAAATATGAAAGTTGAGTACAATTCCTTGTATCCTTCCTACCAACTGAAGTATTGGAGAAAACTTGGAACCAATTGTGGAAGAACAAGAAAAAGCGCCAATAAAAAATATCGATATAAAAAGCATGAGCCTATTTTTTCCAGATGTAAAAACAATAAATGATATAGCCAGTAGTATATCTCAACTTAGAAACACAAACCTTTTTTTAAGCTTAAATAAATATCACAGATCTAATTATCTCTAACAATATAGTGAGCCGCTTTCTTTCAAAGTGGTGTAAGTTCATTTTTGACAAAAAGTTAGTGATAACAGTGAATGCAATCTACTATATTTTTATAAATATTTTCCTCCCAAAAAAACCCATTCAAATTTTACAGCATTTTGTCAATATAAATTTACTTAGTTAACATATTGTGTGCGGGTACATTTCGCAGCGGAATTGTACCAGGAGCGGGCGTTTTGCTCGAAAATTTACTTATTCAGTTAAATCTCAAGAGATCGAAAATTATTTAATTTTTTAACCAACTTTTCGTATTTTATATTAAAATATATAAACAAATATATAAATAGAAATATATAAATAACAACCATAAGATTTTTGTAAACAAAAAATGTATTTTTTAGTGGATAAATTTATAATAGTATCGTAAATATGAAAAATCAAATAGAAATAGTAGTATATAGTTTTAATTTTTTCTTGTTCTGTGGTTCTGTAAAAACTAGTTTTTATTTGTCTAAATTTTTCCAGAATCTATGTTGACAAGAAACTTCGGCTTCGTTTTCCCGCATATACCGGTTTTTTTATACCCACAAACAAACCATGATGTTACACTAACCCGTACTAGTACGTGACCCGAGCTCAAGTATCAATCATCAGAAAACGTACTAGTACGTGTCCCGCATACAATATGTTAATATCTATAAATGAATCAGTAAATTATATATTTGACGATAAAACTTTTTTTATAACAAAATTTTACCAAGGAATAAATTTAATATAAATTATATAATCAAAAACAATGAAAGAATCTGAAATATTTCACACCTAAACCATTCCCCAAAATCCCGTCCTCCTGAAAATATAAGGGTATTTTACGCTTATAAAGTTTATAGATCACATTTATAGCCTCATTTTAATAAATGCCAAAGAATTATCAAACGTGAAATTTAAAGGGCTAAAGAACTACATCAGTAAGTTAAAAGTTTGTCTCCAGTTTCCTTTTCACTGAAAATATTTTAATATACACTCAAGAGACAAAACATTATGACCACCTGTCAATAACGATATATATATATATATATATATATATATATATATATATACGCTCAAAACATTATGACCACCTGTCAATAACGAGTTGGCTCACCTTTGTCCCGCAACACTGCTTCAACCCGCTTTGGTGTGGATACCACAAGTTCTTGGTAGATGGCCGGAGACAGATTGTTACAGATGTTTAAGCAACGGTAACGCAAATCCAAGGTATTGCGAATTAGTTGTCTTTGAACTCTGAGCAGCCGTCCCAGGACATCCCAAATGTGTTCTATCGGATTGAGATCCAATGAGTTAGGCGGCCAGGACATTAACTGGAATTCAGCATCATGTTCCTGGAACCACTCCAACACAATTTTAGCCTTGTGACACTTGGCGTTGTCCTGTTGGAACATTCCATTTCCAGCTGGAAAAACAGAGGCCATGTAAGCGTGCAACTGGTCCGCAATGTTGTTCAGATACTCTGTAGCTTTCATGGTCTGCTCTACCACTACCACGGGTCGCAGAGATGCCCAAGAGGCCGTTCCCCAAAGCATAATACCGCCAGCACCGGCCTGCGTATGACCCATTGTGCATTGAGGGAGCAACCGTTCGCCTCCAAGACGGCGTATCCTGACACTGCCATCCTCTTGAAGAATGACAAACCGTGATTCATATGACCAGGCAACTCTCTCCCACTGATCCATGGACTAGTCGCGATGTTTCTAGGACCAGCGTAGGCATAGCTGGCGATGATGCTTGGTCGGCGTGTGGTACATGTGGTACGTTTGCTGCTTAGCCCTATATCCATATCCAACAGTGTCCGCTGAACAGTGTGATCCGATACTATTTTACTTGGCCATGCATTGTATTGAGTTGTCAGCTGAGTCACTGTCTGGCTCCGGTTTTGCTTCACCATGCGAGACAGTCTCCGACGGCCTTTTTCTTTGATAGCATGTGGACGTCCAACACCATGTCCACCAGATGTTTATTATTTCCTGAGTCAAGACAAGACAACTTAAAACAACTTTACACAACGTTCAATAAATATAAACGTTCAATAACTTTGGAATAATAAACAGTTTTTTGCATGAAATATTTTGCGTCAGTTTATATAAAATATTTACTAGAATTAGATTATCTTCTTATCGTAGTTTATTCTCAGCGGGATGCTGTCGTGTGGCTCTCATTAGATTTGGATATTTTCCTATGATCAAATTTACAGTGGTTATTATTTTGTTAGTCAATGACTAAATTTTATCTGTCTTGCGTTGTGTAGGTTATTTTGGTTTTAAATTTAACCACAGGCTCTGGGAGACTACATACTTATTTTTTTTAAACTAATAATCTAAATTAAGAGTTACTAAAATCAAATATTACACACTTGAAATAAACACATACAAGGTTGATAGTTTAAAATAAAAAATAAGCAAATTTATCATTATGCTATTTACATGTCTATGTACAAAAATTTGATTCAAACTTCATAAAATTTGCTTTTTCCAAATTTTCTACTAGGTGCCACATTATTCAAGATTTAACATTAATAATATATTAACATTTAGGTAAAAAAATTTGAGAGAGGACCTAATTCAAAATATTTATAATAAGTACCTTTGTGGATCTATTGGGTGTGTAAGGGCAGTAATCAGGTTGGGAACTCTTGGTGAGAAAATGTAGACACTGCTGACTTCAGTCTCACCACTGGTCTGGGGAATTCTAAATAAATGGGGTGATTCTGAAAGGTGTATGTGCTGGAACAGTTCTTTCGTTGCGATATGTCGTCCTCGTTAAGTTTTTTTAGTCTCTCTTGGACCCAACTCTTCCTTTGGTCCTCGGAATCTGTTCTCCGACTCCGAAACTCTCTCTTCTTAACTTTTCTTTTTTTTATATTATTTTCATCTCTGTCCTTTCTTATCTCTCTTCGTCCAATAAGTATAGCTGTATATATAAATTGGTCTTACTTGTCCCGCTTTCAAACCTCAAACATGGGGAAAACCATATCCCTTCAAATTGGGCACTGTCCCTTAGGCATTCATAAATAACTCCACTTATCATTCTTATTTAGTGTCATGAACGGAGACGCGATTCTAATCTGGGACTGGGATCAGAACCCGCCCGAGAGTCCCGCACTTGACGAATCCATTCAATTAATTTTTATAGGCCTCTCTCCTTTACAAAAGATGTGATGAGGTCAGATTTAGATCCCAAGCATTTCACTTCTCATTTTATTTATATCAATTATATTAATTAATCAATTATATTAATTACTAGCATATAGCCCGCCATATGACAGGATCATTAAAATTTTTAATTTTTCAAAATTGTAAAGAACCCTATAAGGCATATAATTTTTTTTTCTGAGAATTACCTTTACACAAAAATAATCGTATAAAATTATCACATATGTACTTAATCTATTATTTAAGTCAAATAAAAAAGAAAATTATTTATGTAATATCCAAGTTTAGTGATAAAACGTATGGAAATAATGCAGAACACATTTAAATAATAAAATAAGAAATGATTAAATGAGATGGTTAAAGGAATGAAGTCATAATGCTAGATAAACATTGTTATTTTTACCTATTTATTATGTGATAAATGGATAAATTTAATCGCTTGCTCTTAAAATGGGGCTTGAAATAATGGAATTAAAAGCTCGAAAAGGGGACGGGGTGGATTTCGAAGTTTTAAAGAGGACTGTATTTTTCGCTATGATACAAAGCATATTCATACCAATTTACTTCAGAATCGGATCTATAGTTTAGGAAAAGATAAACTTTACTCGCTTTGAATTTTGGAAAACCTTAACTCATCAAAAATCCAATATGGATGCTCTATCCATTCCAAATCCAAAAGCTTCATAACTTCGAGGACAGACGGGCAGATAACTTAGGCTACATTACGAGAAGAAAGTTTAAGGATACACAACATGAAATATTTATGTGGCCAGGGACATTCGTAAAGCAATACGTGAATTAAATAAAATAAAAATTATAAAAAGTTGAAAAAGTAGTAAAAATTTATTTTAAAAATAATAAAACAACTTTCGGAATAAGAATTTAAAAGAAAAAGCAGAAAATATTAAATTTATTAGACATTAAAAAAATTGACTGCGTCGGGGATAGAACCGTCAACCCGGGAAGTACGACGATCAAGTGGACGGACATTCTACTAAACGTACAACGAATGCACGTTGTGAGCTAACTAATTAAAGTATATGAAGGTACAAGAAAAAACAGTCCAGAAATTTAATTATTACTCTCCGCCTTTGCCATCCTATCAAGAATGAATTTCGTATAGAATAAGAGGAAGGATAAGGCTTGAAATAATAGCATTAAACGCTCGAAAAGGGGGGATGGGGTGGATTTCGAACTCGCTTTCAATTTTGCTAACCCTAACTCATAAAAAATCCAATATGGATGCTTGTATCCATTCCAGGTAAAATCGCTTCAAAAATTCGAGGACAGACAACTTAGGCTATTATTATATAGGGGATATCAATTATATTAATGATCTACATCGCCTCACCGCAGATGCATATTATAAACTTTTTATATACAGAAATATACAATCTGTTACTATCTCAGAGAAATATTGTGATAAGAATAATACACTAAATTTTTTTGCCTCCGCTATCTCAGTCACAGTAAAGTAAAACCTTTCTATGCTATCTCTAAGCATGAAGCCGTGAAATAATTCAAGTAATATATTAATAATGAAAACTTTTCCTTTATCCCTCCATCCATCTCGAATGCAGATTACGCCGACCAGAAAGTTTACGTTTAATAGATATTAATTTTATTCATCGTGGCGGCATTATAATGAGATATTGAGGATGCCCTGAGATAAAGAGTAAGTTGAACAAGATTATTAATAAGGTGCGAAAAATTAATATACCCAGAGTGTAGTATAATGCTGAGCTTTTGAAATAGTTTGCTGGAAATTATTTTAGAGTAATAAAATGATTACTAATGAGCTTCGGAAGAAAGCTCTGTTGAACTAGGAACGCTATTATACAATAGTTTAAGAAGATGAAAACATTTTCAATAAGAATAGAAATATAAAGCAACTCGTAAATTTCTCAGCCGTGGAGTAAGGATTATTATTCAGATAAAATAGGTAGCTGCTTCTGTGTCAAAAGGAGGAAGATTTTGTTTTCAACAATCCATTGTGAGTTTCACATGATAAATACAATAATCAGAAAGCAAGGTGTAAGCAGAATAAGTGCACACTCGAACAGTTTCGAAAGGGAACTTCCTAAGCATTTATAATTTTGGAAAGCTCCCTATACAAAGTTTTTCACTTTCATGAATTTGAGGATCTAGAATTTAAGAATTTTCTACTAAATAAGGACTGAATTGAAGTGATAACCAGTGTAAGCTGCAAAAGGCTTACAATGGATACGTTTACAGTGATCCCTCGTTTTTTGCTATTAATGGGGACCTTCCGCGGAAGCTGAAAAACTGCAAAGTAGGTTTTGCCCCTAGGAATTTTAGTGTATGTGGGTACACGAATGTTTTAAATATGTAAACAGTATTTATACTTTGCACATTTAAGACAAAAATTACAACAGTATACGTATTTACTCAAACGTGTCAGTGCTAATGAATGATGTCAATTACAAAACCTCATAGAGTAATAAACATTAATCAACATTGCTTTCTGAGAAAAAAAATTGCGTTGGTGGCGGAGGAGAGGTTCGCACTTGACCCGTAGAAGTTTTAGGCTCACTCGGAGACTTCTGTTAGAGGGCGCTGACGGTAGAGCCAGGAGGCTTTACCTTGGAGAGAAACATGGTGATGGGTAGTTGTTCTCTTTGTTTTTTCTTTTCACTCCATATTCTCATGTACAAGGACATAACCCCGTCAACGCAGTTGCTGAACTCTACAGCTCGAACCATATTGTCATCAATGCCATGTTGCACAATTGTTGCAGATTCTTCAGTGTGAGGCCACGCTTTTCAGTTTGTTCTTCATTTTCTTCCTCACTTGCACACTTTGTCATCTCAAGAGCCCGTGGTATGTACTCTGAGTTAACTCATCTCTTTGTTTGACATACAGGGATCCTTCTATGTCGCACATCAACATGAATCAACGCTCCTTTCCTCAATGTGGCAGCCGACATAGTTGTATTTTTTCATTTTTATTTTTTGATGAATAATTTGGGAAAACCCAGCGAAGTACTGAAGCCGCAAAACATGAAGTACGAATTGGCGGGAAAACACTGTATATACTTGTCCATCTATAAATAAATAATTACTTCAAGTTTAATTAAGTTATACTTACAGAGTTTTATGCGTTTAAATCGATTTTTTTTCATCTGACAATACAAACTTATATCTTTTACGTCAAGAACAGCTGCGAAGCTGTTAGTAATTTAGTACCACACGAGGAGTACTTGTGACTTATGGAAGACTACGGATGGCAGTAATATTGTATCCCCTTTGGTCTTCGTAATTTAGAAGCAGGCACCAACTTAAAATCATAAGAAAGAACCAATAAAGTTCTGGACATTTAGCGAATTGATTTTATAAACACAGTCTTTTTAATTTGCGGTGATCTCGTTCGGATGTGTAACACGACCTCTTAGTGCCTAACTTTATGTACAAAATGACAAAATAATTTTATTTCGCCAAAAACCACTTCACCGATGGTTTTTAACATTATTAACATCGTGTCCTTTGAAACATTTTTGATTTACATTTAAAAATTAATACTTTTTAAAGTAACGTTAATTACTTTATACTACAACCTTACTAACTACTAGTTTCAGGTTTTAAAAAATTGGAGAAATTTCAAGTATGACAAATAAGATTTCATACTAAATAATTTCAAAAATTTGCATTTGAAAAGATGAAATTGGAGTCTACTGTAGTAATAGAAAAAGAAAATATCCAAATGAGGCTTATTTTGTTTCGTTGTATATATTAACACATTGTATGCGGGACACGTACTAGTACTTTTTCTGACGATTGATACTTGTGCGCGGGTCATTTACTAGTACGGGTTAGTGTAACAACATGGTTTGTTTGTGGGTAGAAAAATAACGGTATACACAGGACAACGAAGCCGAATGTTCTTATCTACTACATAGATTCTGGAAATATTTAGACAAACAAAAACTAGTTTTTTACATCAGTCGATGCGGAACCACAGAACGGGAAGGTTGATTAAAAAATTATTTAAATTTAAAAGTAACTTTTTATTTATCCTTGCGAAAATTATCTTATATATGTATATGTATATATTATGTATATATTTGTATATCTATATATTTATTTATTTCTCTATTTATATATTTGTTTATGTATTTCAGTATAAAATACGAAAAGTTGGTTAAAAATTAAATAATTTTCGATCTATTGAGATTTAACTGAATAACTAAGTTTACGCGCAAAACGCCCGCTCCCGGTACAATTCCGCTGCAAAATGTACCCTCACACAATGTGTTAAATTTACTACTATCATGCCGTTTGAAACATTTTTGCTTTGCATTTAAAAATTAATACTTTTTAAGGTAATGTTAATTACTTTATACTTACCATTTTTGAAATATTATTAAAACTACAACCTTACTACTGGTTTCAGGTTTTGAAAAAATGGCAAAATTTCAAGTATGACAAGTAAGATTTCATACTAACATATTTTCAGAAATTTGCATTTTGAAAGATAAAATTGAAGTTTTCTGTAGTAATAGAAAAAGAAAATATGCAAGTGAGACTTGTTTTGTTCCTTTGTGTATATTAACACGTTGTGTGCGGGTACATTTCGCAGAGGAATTGTACCGGGAGAGGGCGTTTTGCGGGTAAATTTAGTTATTCAGTTAAATCTCAACAGATCGAAACTTATTTAATTTTTTAACCAACTTTTCGTATTTTATATTGAAATATATAAACAAATATATAAATAGAAATATATAAATAACGACCATAAGATTTTTGTTAACAAAAAAATATATTTTTTAGTGGATAAATTTATAATAGTATCACAAATATGAAAAATCTAATAGAAATAGTAGTATATAGTTTTAATTTTTTCAAATAATGTTATATATAAACATTTTTACTTTATAAAAAATGAAAAGAGGAATCATAAAACTAATAATGTTTTACAGTGTGGTAATGTTCACAGCATTTTCCTCTATGAAGAGGTACACGGCAAAACTTGCATATGTAATATGTTTCACTCCGTACCTTTTCACAGAACACTACGCCATTGTCTTTGCGGCTTTTCCTTCTTCCCAGTAGTGTGACTCCTTCAATATTCCCAAATGAGAGGTAACGTGAATAAGGGATCACAGTTAAAGATAAAATTGGAAATTTACTTTTATTCTTGATTAAATACGGCTATTTACAAGGAATGTTAATTCCTAAATCATGTAGAACTGCAAAGGATGGTTGCCGATAAAACTTCCTCACGATGATCACAGTCGAAAGAATAAAGAGATTTAATAATCTCTTTCAAGTGGGAAGGCTTTTCAGGGTGCAATCAAACCCAATTTATCCCCCGTTCGGTATCCGAGACTCTGCCGCTCCCTATATGAGCGGACTTTACGAATCTCCCGAACTAGCAAGCTGGCTCTGGTAAAAAAGGCGAAAGCCTCCACGAGGTCAACACACCTACGAAAAAATGAAGAAAAAGCACTGAGTCTCAAAACTGTAGGCTTTTTACACCTGGGAGGTCAGTTACGGTTCCGCCAATTGTTTTTTGGTCAGTTAAGATCCCAGTTACTTGAGAACTCCAGCTAAAGTTACAGTTATATTTTTTAGCTGAATTCTCATTCGCTGGCTGTCCCTTCACGGAATTTCCGAGCATTCATTAACGAGATCCATCAGGGGCGTATTCGTCTATTCAGTCCGATTGTCAAGATCCCAGACTCTGCGACGCCACGCTATTGTCCAGATAAACAGGTGTACTACGATCAGCTGTTTTGGCGCGTGCTCGGAGAAAGGGGAGTCTTCATAGTAGTAACACTTTTCTCTAAAATATGTTTCCGACTATCCAATGATAATCTTCCAGGAGGGTCATATTTAGGGTTTTAATCCACCTTCCCGTTCTGTGATTCCGCATCAATTGATATAAAAACAAGTTTTTATTTGTCTAAATTTATCCAGAATCTATGTAGTAGACAAGAACTCTGGCTTCGTTTTCCTTTATATACCGTTATTTTTGTACCCACTGTAACGTCACAGCTCTAAAACAGGCAACTTGGTAGCGTTATCGAAGAGCAATTCTTCACAGGCCTGATGAGGATGACTCATCGAACACAAGCGAGGTGAGATGAAAAAAAGAATTTATTATAGCATATACAGATATTTACATGAATTTTCCTCGGCGCGCTCATTCATCCTCGCCCGCCGGACAACAATCACCAGCGTCTTCTCCCACACCAAACGACGCTTCTCTTGACATCACTCGAATAATATTTCTCTCTTTCCCAGAGGTTAGGGAGGTGAGAATGGAGGCATGGGGACCCCCCAGATAGCAAGAATACGTTCGACTGACGTCAGAGTTAGCCGTAATACACAAACAAATACAAGTAGAAATAAATTTCCAGTAGCGTGATGCTACACTACAAACAAACCATGTTGTTACACTAACCCGTACTAGTACGTGACCCCCGCTCAAGTATCAATCACCAGGAAACGTACTAATACGTGCCCCGCATACAATGTTTTAAAAGAAGTTTATTGTAAATATATTTCAGTTTCTTCAGGGATTTAATATTTTTTTAATTCTAAAATTAAATCGTTCTTAATGTATTTCTTTGCATTCTAATTGTCCAACAAAATTTAACCGATATCTATGTTGAAGGAAAATTACTCTAAATGCAGTATTTAAGTCAATATTCCAGACAAAAAGCAAAATATTTCCGTCGCTCTAAACAAAAGCGAAACCTACTTCCGAAGCTGGAAGTGTAAATAGTATAAGTCTTATTTTCAGTTTAAGCCAAGTTCCCTCCAGGTTATTTCTCGTGTTTCGCTTTTCCCTTCTAAGAATGCTAACTTTCGAACCATAGACTGAAGTATAATAATACATTTTATTACCAAGAAAATTGGCGACTTTTCCCCTACATAGTTAGTTTCTTAAAGTACATACAGAAAACAGAAAATGGTTCGAATTGTTGTGTATGAATTAAGATCAAAATATACAGGAAAGAACATTTTTTGAAAAATATGATTTAGTTTAGTTTGGTTACCCAGTGTAAGTGCTACAACCATAGAAAACATAGTTTATAGAAGAGTTTTAATAATATTTTTAATATAGCTTATATAATGGTTTCAAAAATATAAATAACAAAGAAAAATAAGACCATAAAAATTCTTTAACTCCTTTTTATCTGACGTAAGCGGAAGAACAAAGTGTCCTTTGTGTAAGCTTTTTCCTAATTTTTAAAGAATATTCAAAATTTCTTTGTGAAATCAGTAATCCCCTATATAATAATAGCCTAAGTTATCTGTCCGTCTGTCCTCGAATTTATGAAGTGGTTGGACCTGGAATGGATAGAGTCATCCATATAGGATTCCTTACTAACTGTTGGTTTCAGGTTTTAAAAAATTGGAGAAATTTCAAGTATGACAAATAAGATTTCATACTAAATAATTTCAAAAATTTGCATTTGACAAGATAAAATTGGAGTCTGCTGTAGTAATAGAAAAAGAAAATATCAAAATAAAGCTTATTTTGTTTCTTTGTATATATTAATACCTTGTATGCGGA
Source organism: Pardosa pseudoannulata (assembly GCA_032207245.1). Taxonomy (NCBI): domain Eukaryota; kingdom Metazoa; phylum Arthropoda; class Arachnida; order Araneae; family Lycosidae; genus Pardosa; species Pardosa pseudoannulata. The sequence goes on from CM063506.1 coordinate 24,258,243, forward strand.
ACACGTACTAGTACATTTTCTGACGATTGATACTTGAACGCAGGTCGCGTACTAGCACGGGTTAGTGTAACAACATGGTTTGTTTGTGGGTAGAAAAATAACGGTATACACAGGACAACGAAGCCAAATGTTCTTATCTACCACATAGATTCTGGAAATATTTAGATAAATAAACCCTAGCTCTTACATCAGTCGATGCGGAACCACAGAACGGGAAGGTTGATTAAAAAAATCAATTTAGATTTAAAAGTAACTTTTTATTTATCCTTGAGAAAATGGTATTATATATATATATATATATATGTGTGTGTGTGTGTGTGTGTGTGTGTGTGTGTGTGTGTGTATATTTATATATTATGTATATATTTGAATATCTACATATATGTTTATTTGTCTATTTATATATTTGTTTATATATTTCAATATAAAATACGAAAAGTTGGTTAAAAAATAAAATATTTTTTTATTTATTCAGAACTGAATAACTAAACTATTAACTGAATAACTAAACTATTAAACTTAAAGTTTCTAATAAATAAGACCATAAAATTTCTTTAACTCCTTTTTATCTGACGTAAGCGGAAGAACAAAGTTTCCTTTGTATAAGCTTTTTCCTAATTTTTAAAGAATATTCAAAATTTCTTCAATTGTGAAATCAGTAATCCCTTATATAATAAAAGCCTAAGTTATCTGTCCATCTGTCCTCGAATTTATGAAGTGGTTGGACCTGGAATGGATAGAAGCATCCATATAGGATTCTTCATGAGTTAGGGTTAGCAAAATTCAAAGCAAGTAAAGTTAATCTTCTTCTAAAATATCGATGAAATTCTAAAATAAATTGGTATGAATATGCTTCATTTTACAACGAAAGATAATGTCATCTTTAAAACGTTCGAAATCCATCCCATACCCCTTTTTAGAGCATTTAATGCCACTATTTCAAGCCCTATTTTCCCCGGTTAAGAGCCGTCGTTTAAATTTATCAATTTATCCCATAATAAATAGGTAAAAATAACATTTTTCTACCATTGTGACGTCATTCTTTTAAACATCGCATTTAGTAATTTCTAATTTAAAATTATCTAAATATTGTCTGCATTATTTTAAAAGTTTGATCACTGAACTTAGGTATTACGTAAGTAATTTTCTTTTATAATTGGCTTAAATCATAGATTAGGTACATATGTGATACTTTTAAATTTAAAAGTATCACATATGTAAGTATCACATGTGTTAAAATCGATTATTTTTGTTGCAATGAAAATTCTATCACCGGTATTAACAACCAATTCTTTTCATAAAAGTCTAGGAATCTATTTCCCGGACTGATAAATCTCTAGTTATATATCTTTGAAAATTAAGAAGTTTGTCTGCTTGTGTGTTTGTTTTTTATACATAACCACACTGTTTACAATCTATTCGCTCAATTTTTGGCATCATTCATATGAACCACTAAATAATCCCTGTATATATTAAAACCTCTGCTGTCCATCCTATCACGTAATATGACAACATAAATTAAATTTGGCAACTAACGTAGTGTCATTAAAGATAAACAATTTATTGAGCGTGTACCAAATAATTCTCAACCAAAAAACAAACCATTTTTTTACTTGCCTCATAGGTTACCCTACAATTCTAGAAAATTAAAGATTTTACCTATTCCGGCATTTGACAGACTATATGCTAGTAATTACTATAAAAATATGTAGGTGGAATACGACTAAAAATAACATGAAATGTTTTAAAATTCCTTTTTCTACTACAGTTTTACACTAAATTAAAATTAACTTTTTTCCGATCTAGAGAAAAAAAATTATTATTATTTGATAACTTCAATTCCGTAGCATTCAAGTTGAAGATAGCAGTTGACTCAATCTTGGCAACTTAATATAAAGGATACTTATTACATTTAATTATTTTCCAAAAGTAAACGAGAGTGTTCACATGTCTTACCGCAAAATTTAATACAAATCAGGCTATCAATAAAACAGCTGAGTAAAAATGGATTCGTCAAAGTCGGCAGCATGCTTTCTTTACTAGAGAGTTGGGGGTAAACTTTTCCATAATAATGGTGAATTCAGAACTGTTGCTTGCAGAAGTTTCACCCAGAGAAATAACTGAAGGCGCAATGAAGTCTTATTGAATGAGATACTGAATTTAGTACGACATTTTGAGGAAACGGGCAGTTTGAAGAACCGTCCACGTAGTGGCAGAGAACAATCGTTGATCACGGACTGCGTCCATATTGTACAAAGAGTTATAAAAGAATTGGTATTCGAAGCATTTACGAGGAGTAGCAGTTCTCGTGAAACTAAGATAAGATGGGGACTCCGGAACCGTCGATTCATTGTATTCTGCGCGGAATGTTAGATCTATATCCATACAAAACGCAGGCTCTGCCCCAGTAGATGCAAATGGAAGACGAAACTTTGTTTTTTGGGCATTGGCACAAATGGAAAGTAACACAAAATAGTACCTCAACATCATGTAGATGGATGGAGTTTATTTTTCATTGCATGTTGATATGAATAAGCAAAACAATCGTATCTGAACGACTTCAAACTTTAATTACGTTCCTGTTGGAACCCTTCACTGAAGACCAACTTTTACGTTGTGTTTGTAAGGTTCAGTGACCCTGTCGATCCCCGTTCTTGATCTCGTCAGATTTTAGGTTCAAGAGATATTTAAAGCTTCGTGTGTACCGAGGCTCTTCAACTACTTTGGATATGATAAAGGATATTCAACTGTCCGTCGTAGCTATCGATGGTAACATGTTACTCTCCGCTGTATTAGATGTAGTAACGGGTCTCACTTGACAATTTACTTTGTTGTAGTAGTAATCTTAAACATATGTTCCTTTAAAATAACATACAGTCTCCTGTAATTGTGATCCATTTGATTGTCTGTTTGAGTTTGTGTGATATTCACAAAATGTCTCAGTGTGACGTGTAAGCGACCTTTTCCGGTATCTTTTGGAAATCTATATATATATAAATGAATTTGTGTCTGTCTGTCTGTACTCAATAGACTCAAAAACCATGCATTCAATCGCCGTGAAAATTTGGGAAATTATTAAGTATAACCCTGGGAAGGTTTTCGTAAATTTTTAACGTTCGAAATCCATTCCTTCCCCTTTTTTTCGAGCATTTCATGTCATTATTCCAAGCATTATTTTCCCCGGTTACCTTTTAATTTATCATTACCTTTTTAATTTATCACATCCCAACTAAGTGAAAGAAGCAATATTTCTAGCAATGTGACGTCATCCCAAGTAACTGTTTTAAGCGCAGTTTTCCTCGGTTAAAAGCAGGGGATTAAAATTTTCAATTTATCACATAATAAATAGGTGAAAACGATATTTTTTAATCATTATGACGTCATTCCTTTAAACATCTCATTTATTCATTTCTTATTTTATATTATTTAAACATCGTCTGCGTAGTATCCATTCGATTTGACCTGAAAATTGATATATAAAGTGATTCACTTTCATTTCTATGTGACGCACATTATAGCATTTTTATATAAGAACTCATTTTAAATTTAATTCTTGGTTAATTTTTACGTTACAACGAAATGTTTATCCACAATATTCTAACAACAAAATGTACAAATTTCAGTGACTCTCATAGCCAAACAAAATCCTATCACTTTATATAGTTATCTTTACATTCATATGGTTGTCAATATGGATGTGTGTTTCTCTCTCATACAAAACCATGTGGTCTGTCATAAATTTCTTTAATTTTGGACAACGTTTATTATTACCAACATAACTAGCACTGTTGCTGTCCAAACCTCTGCTTCCTATTCTACCACGTAATATGTCAAGATTTATTAACGTTGCTAATCAACGTACAGTAGTAATACAGTAGTATAAAAACTGAATATTGTTATAATACGCTTATTATAATAGAAACATATAAATATGCCAATGACTCGAACTGTACTGTGACGAATTTAGAGAGTTATGCACGAAAAAAAAGATCTTTGTTTAAAAGTAATACATTAAGTTCACCGTAGCGAAGAACGGGCAAACTTGCTAGTATTTTATAAAAAAAAGTCCCTGATCATGTTGGAGCAAACAAAAAAGTTTTCAGAGAATTACTTCTTTTATTATAATTTTTTTAACTTTGCGTGATGCATCCTGTACTTAAAAAAATATTGATACCACATCTTTTTACATCAAAAAATACATTATTCATGAGAAAATATTTGTATAAATATTTAAATATTTAATACCTGGGATAGCAAAAACATGGGGGGAAAAGGAGAGGTTCTTTTAAATGTTATTAGTTTTAGATATGCTGCTTTTTAATCAGGAAGATTTATTTACAAACTAACATGTCAATGATTTAAACAAAATGCATCCACTTTGAAAGAAATATAGCAATAAAAAAACACAAAAATATATTTTATATTTACAGCTATGGATTATTTTATAATTAATAAATTTTTATCCCCTTTCAATTTTAAATATTTTCTTGTTTGGGAAAATATCTGGGAACTAACTACATCAGGAAATAAATTGTATGGATTTATAAATATCAAAGCTCATCAATAAACAATGTATTTTTACAATTGTGTGTTTAATTTATTGACGTTCTAGAAATAAGTCAATTTTGTTATAGAAGATGTCTAGCATACGAAAAAAAATAATTGTGTATTTGTAAAGATATAGCTTCCCTAATGCTAACTTGTGTGTTTAATTTATTACACTCTAGAATTTATTGACACTCTAGAAATTAGTTAATTGTGTTATAGCCGAAGTCTGGCGTAAGAGAAAAAACAATTGTGTATTTGTAAAGACATACGTTCCAGAATATTGGTGTTCAAATGCACTGGCTTACCAAAGAAATCAACATTATTAGTGATTTTCTCCATTTGACGACTTTGGCGATATTTAGCGTCAGGTTCAGCGACTTTAATGGCGTTGGCAACTTTTGTCTACAAAATCATACTTCGACTAAAAGTTTGAAATAACGTACGTGATTACGTAGTGTATAGTGTGATAGGCTAAAATCCCTCCATCTCTGAAAGCTTTAAAAAAACATCCCAGGATCCCAGGATATAATAATAACCTAAGTTCGTCTGTCCTCGAATTTATGAAAAATTCAATGTGTATGATTTTGAAGGACCGAAATTTTTTACCAAATGTAAATTAATCAAAGATTTTAGGTGATTCACTAGTCCAGTGTATAAGAAATGTGTTGCATCAAAAAATATTGAAATAATTTAATTTATTAAAAAAATAGACTTTTTGAAAAAAAACGATTTTTTTACTAAATTTTCTTTATTTATTAGACATTTTATAAAAACTTCTCCAGGAATAAATATTTTAAGTGCAATTCTCTACGATAATATAAAAAATAAATCTAAAAATGTAAAAACATGAGCTAGTTTCTACGTTTAAAGAAAAAAGTTTTCCGAACGTAGACGGATACCTTAATGTTTGTAATTTGGATTTAAGGTTTGGAATTAAGGAGAATTTTTTAATAAAGTTAGTTTATTATTATTTTAATATAAAGTCAATTTACAATGTGTGATTACTTGAACTCCATTACTTGATTATCAAAACTCGTACGACTCAACAACATTATCTACAGGGTGTTTGAAAAATAAACTTTATATTTGAAAAATCAATAAAAACTAAACGGACAGTGATGGCAATACACAGCTTTTTGCAATATGCTTGGGGCAATATAAAATTTTTAGGCAGACAAACTTTCAAAATTAGTTACAATGTTGCACAACAGATGACGCTGCAGTCTGGAAAAATCTAAACTACGATATTTTCCAGATATCCACCATGCGCAGCAATAATATGGCGTATTCTCAGAACGAAATTGTCAGAAACCCGTGTAAACGTCTCAGGCGGGATGGCTTCACATGCAGAACAGATGTACTATTCCAGGTATTCAATTGTTTCTGGATTGTGGTGGTACACCTGGTCTTTAAAGAGTCCCCACAGACAAATATCGTAGTTTAGATTCTTCCAGACTGCATCGCCATCTGTTGTGGAATATAGTAACTCATTTTAAATTTTTTCTTCCTGAAAATTTACTATTGTCCCAAGCATATTGCAATAAACTGTGAATTTCTATCACTGTCCGTTTAGTTTTTATTGATTTTTCAAATATACTGATCATTTTTGAAAGACCCAGTATATGATACACAGAGATAATTTACCTTTAATTCAATACCAATTATATTTTCACAATACCATAAAATATTTTTATTTGTTATGCCTCAATATATTTTTACTGTTTTATCTTAAGATAAATTCAATCTTTCAATGAAAGAAATTTAATAAATAAAAACTGTATAAAAAGTAGTCCTTTAGAAAACCAGAACTTCTCTATTCTGAACGATAATTTTCGTCAAATTATCGTGATGATCTATTATAATGACCATATTGTGAATTTTTATTCATATAAAGTACTCCTTAATGCAGAGACAAAAATCCATCGCCAAATGATAATAAAGCAAAGGAATATCCCGCCAATTAAATCTGCCTAAATTTCCCGCAGAGCGAATTCGAAGACTGTTAAGTGCCTCATTTAACAACTTCAAACTCTGGGGATGCCAATAATCGACCATTCTGGTTTTTAACTCTCTCCGTCATTTATTATATGAAAATCGAATCTTCCTGTAAGTTCTTTTTCAACTAAAGAGATTTGAAAATGCATGTTCCTCAATAATATTTGTTCTACATTGGTGTGCAAAACTCAAGCAACAGGTGGGGTTTTTTGTCATAACTCCAAGAGAAATCATATGAGAGACAGGAAATTCAGAAATGAGGGAGAGCATTATGTACGTAAAGGATAACGAAAGCCTCAGCGCTGAAAAAGGAATACACTGATACGGTATGGAATCAAACAGACACAAGCTTTATTGAACGCATAGTATCGTGACTCATGATTGTCTATCCAAGAGGAAGAGCAACAAGCAGATGTTCCTTAATATGTAATATGCCCCCTCCTAACTGCAATGGTTGTTTCGCACCGTCTCCGCATACTCAGAACCAAGCTGGTCCAACATTTCTTGACGTAGGAGTGCCCGTTTCGCAATCAGCATCTGTTTGAGTTGTTGGGTGTTCTCCGGAGGATGTAAACGTGCTGCAATGCGTCTCCCCAAAGCATCCCACACATGTTCGATGGGATTTAAATCAGGGGAGTAAGCTGGCCAATCCGTTCGAGTGATATGTTCACTTTCCAGTAGCTTCTCAACAGCAAGAGTCCGATGTTTTCAGTATTTTATGATGTTCCCCTCAGACTGACTAACTGAAGATTTAATACCTATTTTTGCAGAGTAGAAGATACAGTATACTTAAAGTCCAGTATACAGTATACTGCTCTGTTTCAGTTGTATTTAATATATTTTTTAAGGGGACACATCTCCTTTAAACCTTCAAAAAAATCGATTTTTTTTTATTTTGCATTTTTTAGAATTTTTTGGAATTTTCTGGATCGATTAAAACAAACCCCATTGAAATATTCGAATTAGAACCTGTAAAACTATAACATAAAAAAAGAAACACTGGCAGCATGGCACATTTAAATCACCCTGCTGGTGTTTGTTTATGTTTCTCCTTGCAGTTCTGTCATCACTTTTACCGTTGAAACTGTTTTAAGATCAATTGCTAACTGAATGGATTTTGCTAACTCTGTGATATAATGATTGGCTTTATCAGAAGGATTTGTACAACTAATCTTTTCCCCATTTTCCTAGTATTTTATATAATGATTTATATAAGGATTTATATAATGATTTTCATGTTTGTACACACTAAAAATATTCAGTTATTCATTTATTTTTTTCCACATAAGATTATTAAATAGTATCAACAACAAAACAGCACTTAAATGTTTTATTAAATGAACTTATTAAAATTTTATAGGATTATATATGTAAATATTTGGTATGTCAGTTTTGTAATTTTGTATCATATTAGTGTAAAGATAATGAAATACTTTAGAATATTAGTAGTGGAAAATTAACCGCAGTGTTTTTTTTTATAAAATGTTAATTCTATCTTCTATAATAAATAATTAAAAACATGTTTAAAGATTTAAGCCTGCCAGCTTTGCTCATAAAATGTTTAGGAGATTATATACAGAATCCTGCTCTTTAATTTTTAAAGTATGCCTGAAAACTTCTGTCTGTGACTCAAATATTGTTCAAATAGTGGTAAACGATGCATTTTATGTATTTAATGATGTTGTTTGAACCAGTGTTATGCAAGAACTGTCTTAACAAATTGGTAACTTAAGCGCACTCGAAAAAAACTATTATACATATGGATCTATAATTTTGAAGGTAAGTACATTATAGTACTACAATGAAACTCCATCTACTTTTTTGAAAGTTTTTTTATATTATGTGGTATTTATTGTATTTTAAATTTGATTTTTCAACGTTATTTTAGGTTTTTTGAAAATTTATTCTCCTGGTGTAAAATTTCTGATAACTTTTAAATTTTTAATAGGTGGAGAATAATATCTAATGTTTCTTGTTTGTGAAAATGCAAAAGTTATCGCTCAAATATAGTTTGTGTTGCTGTAAGACTGCGCGCAGTGTAACAGCAAAATTTTAAATTTTCAAAACAAGCACTTTTATTTTATTATATAAAAAAAAGTTCTTATTTACCAGAAATAAAGTAAATACAGGAAAATAATTAAATATATTCAGAGAACAAATGCTAAAATTTCCAAGTAATTTCCATTATAAAAAAAAAGTTATGGCAAATCGAAAAATAACAAATACTTATTTAAATAAGCGAATATTTATGTTTATAGTGTTATAAATATATGCGACCACCTTTAAAAAATTAAAATGAAAGTGCGTGCTGTTTCTACATTAATGCCTCTTAAATCGTTTATTTCGATGAACTTTCAACCCACGAAAATGTGCATGCAGAACATCCAAATAATGGGGAAATTTATTTTCTCATTTGGATGCTAACAATATATTCAACTTGAACCCCGATGTCTTGCAGTTTTGCATATGTGGATAAATTAATAAGTTGTGAGAGAAACAAATTTCCTTCTGGAATCTGTTACCTTGCAACTTCTTGATGATTCTTTAATACAGCGAAAACTTTCCTCGGATTTTTGTGGGGACTGCTGTATACTTTCTGTACATTAGGGCAGTAATAAAAAAGTTTGAAGCAAAACTTCTGATGGATAAAATTCGTCAGAAATATCTTAGGGTAAAGGAGAATAGTCATTGTTTTGAAAATGATGTTCTAAAAGTCTGCAAAAATATTTGTAACTAGTATTGTTGAACTATTAAACAGTCGACAGTAATTTATTTCAATTATTTATGTAATTAATTTATTCCATACACCATTTATATATATATATATATATATATATATATATATATATAGATATATATATATATGTATATGTATATATATGTATATATATTGTTGTAATGTACATACAACCTATACACCAGTGTTCGTTACAAGGGGGAAACACAGAATGAATATAATACTTTATATAGATTCAGACATTTATTCTATACATTTATTTACAAATAGATCCTTAGTTATCATAATGATCAATCATTTATATCTACTATTTACACTATAATTATCCCACATCTCTTTATAATGAATTATTTTTATTAACAGAGGCCTAAGTCAAATGACTGTAAATATTATTTTATAAATTACCTCCATTAAAGTCACAGGGGATCAGGCAGGGGCTTTCCTCACGGGCATACGGGACGAGTTGGTGATGGTGAGCGGGGCGGTGTCGGTCCGGGCTCACGGGACAAGCTGCTGCTAGTGGATCCTTGTCCCAGTTCTCTCGACTGCCCACTTCTTCCCACTGTTCGCTCTCACTACGTTTCCAAACTCCTCACCTCGGTCCCAACGCCCCTTTTTTCTTCTTATCCAATCCCTTGTCTTCGGGAAATTTTCCCACATCAAATGCCCTTCGGGAGTGCAGGTGGGCTCATTAAAGTAGCCCCTTTTTGTTCAAGCTGACATTACTTTTTAGCCCCTGCTCCCATAACTCACGCTTACAGCTCTGTGCGAGCTTGACCGTTATGCTGCCATTCCGTGATCTATCTTCTCTGCAGGGGTCCCTAAACTTGACGTAAATAATTGGAGTCCTAAATTCCTCAAAGAAAATCCTCCCGCGGCTATGCATGCACGTGCAAATCACCGTGAGAAAGTACCTCGGTACATATATATACATATATATGTAATATGGGCGAGACTTATTCAAAATCACAACACAGTTTATTTCTGGTAAGAAACATGAAATCCATACAACAGACAACACTTGCACATAGACAATGTGATGCCGCACATACGCTTTTCAAGTAGGGATTCCTCAGGTAAAAAGACTACGAATAATCCCTAAGCTCAATTGATCACGTGATAAAAAATACCCATGTTTAAAGAGAACGCGCTAAATATGGTCTAAAGGAGTACAGACAGAGGCTGAATTAAGTCTATAGAGTGTCTGAACAAAAGTTATTAAATGGATATTAAGATACGTAAATAAGGGATTTTAATATTACATATATATATATATATATATATATATATATATATATATATATTCAAATACGAAAAATTTCAATCATATTTTTTAACTTTTTTAATTTAAAGGATTTTGTAAAAACTTTTTTTATGAAAAAGTCCTTATATTTAACCATTAAGAGACTCATAACATACTCTATAACTCATGTTTTATAAGGGAATTTTCCGTGTGTTTTTAAGTATATTGAGAATTAATAACAGAGAGACAATTCCTTGATTTTTTAAAAAATTTTTCGAGTGTAAAACACATGATATATGTAAGTGTTAGTGATTAGCGTATTGTTCTACAACCCTATGGACTTATGCTCGTTTATCGAATAAGGCTTGGATGTATTTGTGTTATCACCTGGGAAGTAATGTTGGACGCTTAAACGGTGCTCTCATAATAAGATGGGTAGCAAAATCTGCGAATTTTAGTGTCCAATATTAAAAAGGCAAGCCCTAACATTGGAAATAAATAAATCGATAACTAAGTGTTTATAACTTGTTTAGTTAATTTTGATTCATATTCTTTCTTTAAATGTATTTTCCTGTTTACTTTGCTACGTGTAGTATCCCTTTTTATCCTTAATAAAATTTTTAAAATTTTTGGAAGAAAATATACTAAAGACGTAACGACTATTCGGTATTTCGCACTTTTCCGAATACTCGATGTCAAAAATCTAAGGTCGAATGCTGTTCAATATCTGGCCGAATAAATTCATGATAATAGAAAAGATACGTTAGTTGTTCTTTTAAATATATTTAACAAACAATATTTCAGAACTCCATTCCACTGATTTAATCATTAGAAAATTTAATGTTTACTCTTTTTAAATTCTATAATATATAAGTGTATTTTATAATGTTACATAGATGAAAATGTTTTCTTACTGCATATTTATCATCATATGCATTTTATTTCTCAAACTATCTACGAACGTGGCAACAAATAATTTAATTCACTATAGCTGTCGTTCGATTTCATAACTACTAGTTCCCTATGACAAATGGCAAAATAATGACATTAAAATAAGCAAAAATGATTGTAGTTTAATATTTAAAAATTAAAACTTTGGAGTTTTAATAGTCGTTTAGATCTTTTAAACTAATTATCGTTAATTATTTTTCTTTCGTCTTTGTCTCAAACAGTGTAAAAGTTACGGTTATAAATTTTTAAATGCCTCTCTTTAAACACACACTCGGCTATCTGGATTTGTCAGAATTTTTTTCATCTATAGTGTTAATACTTTTAATTTATTAAGCAAGAAATAGCTTGAGGGAACTTTGTTAATGATAATCTCTTTCGTGGTAAAAACCTGTCATAGAATACTTTCATAAAACCGTGTAGTATTCGAAATGATTCGATAACAAAATCGGTATTTTCTAGTAAATTTTGCATATCTAAAACTAAGTGGATTTTATGCTAAGACTGTGTAGTATTCGAAATGATTCACTAATTAAAATCGGTATTTTCTAGTAAATTTTGCATTTTTAAAAGTCAGTGGAATTTATGCTAAGACCGTGTAGTATTCGAAATGATTCGCTAAATAAAATCGGTATTTTCTAGTAAATTTTGCTTCTATAAAACTGAGTGGAATTTATATTATCATAAAATCGAGTAGTATACGAAATGATTCACTAAATAAAATCGGTATTTTCTACTAAATTTTGCATCTATTAAACAGTGGAATTTATACTAAAACCGTGTAGTATTCGAAATGATTCGCTAAATAAAATCGGTATTTTCTAGTAAATTTTGCTTCTATAAAACTGAGTGGAATTTATATTATCATAAAATCGAGTAGTATACGAAATGATTCACTAAATAAAATCGGTATTTTCTACTAAATTTTGCATCTATAAAACAGTGGAATTTATACTAAAACGGCGTAGTATTCGAAATGATTCGCTAAATAAAATCGGTATTTTCTAGTAAATGTTGCATATATAAAACTCAAAGGAATTTATACTATTATAAAAAAAGTATTGTATTCGAAATGATTCTCTAAATAAAATCGGTATTTTCTAGTAAATTTTGCATATATAAAACTCAGTGGCATTTATACTATCATAAAACCGTGTAGTATTCGAAATGATTCGCTAAATAAAATCGGTATTTTCTAGTAAATTTTGCATCTCTAAAACTGAGTGGAATTTATACTAAGTCAACAGAATGCGAAAGCATTTAACGTTTTTTTTTTTTTTTTAAACAAAAAAGATGTCTACATTACCGCTGTCCAACTGAAGGCTTACACGGGTCACATGTTGCCTTCAAATAAATGTTTGAGTTTTTGACAAGTTTTGAGTTTTGAACAAGGAAATTAGTTTCTTTAAATAATACTTTAAATCATGATAACGCTCCAAATACGCTCATTTTTGATTAATTTATCTTGCTGAAGTGTAGGGTATGCATTTTTACACATGAGTAATGGAAATGATATTACACATATAGATAACGAAAATCGATTTCTGAGTAAGGCTGAAATATATTTGTGCTGTCACCTAGGGAGTATCGTTGGACGTTTATATGGTGTTCCCATAATAAAATATTCGACAAAATTATTGGTTTTGTAGCCAATGTTAATAAGGGCACCTGACCTCCCAGAAGAAATGAATACATAGATATCTAAATGTTTACAATTTTTTTTGTTAATTTTGAAACTTAAATATTCTATTTTTAACTGATTTACTTGTTTACTTTGATACGAGCAGTATCACTCTCTATCCTTAACAAAATAAATATTTTTTTGGTGGAAAATATATTAGACATGTAACGACTATTCGATATTCGGCCCTTTTACTGAATATTCCGTGTGGCCTAATACCTATCTCCGAATTTTGTTAGATATCTGGCGGAATAAATTCATGATAATAAAAAACATATTTTAGCTTAGAAATCTAGATAGAAGAAATAAAAATGTTTTCAACTAAATTCACTAAAGGAGATATAGTAAGTACCTTTCGAGGTGAAAAATCTTCCGAATTTTTTTTTCGAATCATTAGAAATTAAAAAGTTTTGATTGGATTAGAATGATTTTTTTAAGGTTTTAGATAATATTCTAGGTTAAAATATGATTTAGTCTTATCATTAAAGGTAGAGTATTACTGAAAATAACATAACTATTATACTTAAATAAGAAAAATGCAATCCATCTACCAAGTTATCTTTTAATATATATATATATATATAGATAGATAGATAGATAGATAGATAGATATATATATATATATATATATATATTATGTATACATGTTATATATAAATGTATATATAGTATATATATATATATATATATAATATATATATGTGTATATATATGTATATATGTATGTATATATATATATGTATACATATTTATATGTATATATGTATATATATATATGTATATATTATATATTATATATATTATATATATATATATGTATATTTTTAATATTATATATATATATATATATATATATATATATATATATATATATATATATGTATATTGTATATATATATATGTATATATATATATGTTTTTATATATATATAAATATATATAATATATTTATATATATATAAATATACATATTATATTTATATATATATATATATATATATATATATATATTAATATATTGTGTATATATATATATATATATATATATATATGTATACTGTTTGTATATATATATATGTATATATATATGTGTGTGTGTTTATATATAATATATATAATATATATGTATATATATTATATATAATATATATTATATATATGTGTGTAATATATATATAGAGAGAGAGAGAGAGATGTAATAAATATAGATATAGATATATAGATGTATATATATAGATAGAGATATATATAGATAGGTATATAGATATAGATATATATAGAGATATAGGTATAGATTTATATAAATGTATATATATAGATATATATAGAGAGATATAGATATAAATAGATAGATAGTTATGGATATATATATGTGTGTGTGTTATAAAAAAAAATTTTTGTCAAATTCAAGTTAAATACCTGTTTTATTCTTTAAATCAAAATATTAAACATATTAAAAAAATTTTAATTTAAATTTTAAATTAAAAATATTACAACATTAACCTTTACCATTTTACAAAATGAAATTTATTGAGCTTACCAATATAAATGAAGTCCACAAAATAAATAAGATAATTTCTGTTAAGTATATAAAATTTACAAATTTTTTTATACGAAATATAATTCTAATTTAAAAATTTTCTAATTTACAAGTTTGAAAAGTAATTTTGTGGTAGTTGATTTCTATTTTTTTCACCTGGTGTGCTAATTTTATGTTTTTTATTATTGATTCATGTAACAAAACTAAATAATTCTTATAAAGTTAGATCTATATTAATGATCTAGGGAAATATTTTATTCTAGCCAGAGCTGACCATTTTATTTTATATTAAATCAAAAATAGACTGTTATAATAAAGAATTTTCAACTCAATGTATACTATGTCCCCTTGAAATATAGCGAAGTACTAGACTGAAATTTCCTAATTCAATAGCAACTACTATACAGAGGTTTTTTTCTCATTTATTAATTACGTATATTATTAAAACTGAACTCCTTGGTGCAACAGCCCCTAGGGGGACAGGGCCTACGATGCCAATCTCCGTTTACGTAACCAAGGGCTCTGGGGTGCGAAGCATACGTTCCGGTTAAGTGGTCAATCTTACGCGGAACCCCCAGTGTTTAGTTCCAAAACACGCTTAGACCTCAGTTCATGGAGCTACTAAAAAGATGAAAGGCTGAGTCAACCGGGCCCAGCCTCGCTGAGTCAACTTCGGACCTGTGTCATGAGAGTGCGAAT
The DNA here is from genome assembly GCA_032207245.1 of Pardosa pseudoannulata. Taxonomy (NCBI): domain Eukaryota; kingdom Metazoa; phylum Arthropoda; class Arachnida; order Araneae; family Lycosidae; genus Pardosa; species Pardosa pseudoannulata. The sequence continues at coordinate 24,273,634 of CM063506.1, forward strand.
CGCTACCCGAACACCACTGCGCTTTACATATATTATTACTACATTTAAAAATATTCTCGTGACATTTCTTACTAAAAGTAAAATAATTATTAATCAAATAGACTATTTAATTATTACAGCTCATAGCCCCCTTGAAATGTTTGTAGAAGATAAAATGGTCCTAGAATTAAGAGAAATCTTACATCACTGCCCTACAGAGGAACTGAGATGAAAATAGTTTCGGAGAAACAAAATGGCGATCTGTTTCTTTGCCTGCCTTTTCTCTCTCTACCTTGCACTAAATGATCTTTTAATGAAAGAAAAATTTATGCGGGACTTTTCACCCGGAAGAAATGCAATGAGATGCACGTATGGAAAAAATACTTAAATAGTCCACAAGGGAAATGGGATTACCTTCCTCGGAAGACAGCGATTAATATGAATAAGATAGAACATAGGGATGAGTGGAATTCTTATAAGGACAGCTTAGACATTTAAAAAAAACACGAAAATGTGCTGCGATTTAAAATGTCTCTTTATAGCTCCGTCGCGTCTCTTTCTCTTCTACTCTGAGAACTGTCTCTTTTTTTCAGTATATTGCATTACATTTCCGATTTGTCTTTCCCTAAAAAAAGTTAATGGTTAATAGAAGGCAAGATTTAGGCCTCAACATTCATCCACAGCTGACATTCTATTAATATTCTACTTTTTTAGCCCCTTTAATGAGTTTTTAGTAATGTCTTGATGACTGGGTCGGACGATGACTGAATCTACATTCTTGAAGCCAGATATTGATTATTGGCTTCAAGAATGATTCTTGAATATCTTGATTCTTGAAACCAGGGTTTTTAACAAAAAGTCATGGTCTTGCAACAAAAGGACTTTGTGTTGCAACAAATTTACCAACAATTCATCCACAACTGACATTCTATTAACACTAAAACTACCGGACATTTTTATATAGGCAAAAATAACGAAAAATTGTGTCATTTGACCCCTCTTGGTAGATTTAGTGTTAAGATTACCTTTTTCAGCCCTTTTAATTAGTTTTTAGCAATGTCTTGATGACTGGGTCGGACGATGGCTGAATCCACATTCTTGAAGCCAAATATTGATTATTGGCTTCAAGAATGATTCTTGAAACCAGGGTTTCGAATCTGGCGGCTGGCTTAGATGTTTGTATCCACTCAGAATCGGTTTTTAACAAAAAATCATGGTCTTGCAACAAAAGAACTTTGTGTTGCAACAAATTTACCAACAAATTTATCCACAGCTGACATTCTATTAAGATTCCCTTTTTTAACCCCTTTAATTAGTTTTTAGCAATGTCTTGATGACTGGTGCATGACGATGGCTGAATCCACATTCTTGAAGCCAGATATTGATTATTGACGTCAAGAATGATGCTTGTATATCTTGATTCTTGAAGCAAGGGTTTTGAATCTCGCGGCTGGTGTAGATGTTTTTAGCAACTCAGAATCGGTTTTTACAAAAAGTCATGGTCTTGCAACAAAAGGACTTTGTGTTGCAACAAATTTACCTTAGTTCTCCAAAATTTACAATATTTGACAATTGGAGGCCTAGAAAAGATGTCAATATCAGGAAATACAATTTTAAATTTACCAAAAAAAGGTAATGAAATAGGATGGCATCATTTTGAATAGTAATATTCTCGTACTGGCTGTCACTTAGGCTTTATCTTTTTAAGGTACCGGAGAAACTCAAGATGTGCTAAGATAGCATTTTTTACTTTACTGAATCATCCTTTTCTGTTATAAATTCTGAAACTCAAACTGTTAACACAAAATTCTGCACGAGATAAAAATCAAATAAATAGACACCATTGTAGCATCACGCTACTGAAAAACTTTTTTAATTTGTATTTGTTTGTGTACTATGGCTCGATCTGACGTCAGTCGAACATGTTCTTTGCTATCTGGGGGGTCCCCCATGCCTCCATTATCTCCTCCCTAACCTCTCCTCTATAAAAGACAGAGAGAGGGTTGTGGGGGATTCCGAGTGACGTCACGAGGGCCAAGCGTCGTTTGGTGTGGGAAAAGACGCAGGGAGTTGTTGTCCGGCGGGCAAAGATGAATGAGTCATGCCGAGAATGTACATGATGTAAATATTTGTATATATCAGAATAAATCTTTCTTTCTTCTCCATCTCAATTGTGTTCAATGTGTCATCCTGTAACATATGATTTATATTCAGTATTGTATTAGTTATGTTTTCCGTATTGTATCATCTGTGTAATCTATATTGTATATTGTAACAATCGTTACATGACCCTAACTAAAGAGGAGCGGAAGGTTACCTTTCGCAGTGGACAATTACGTTAGCAGCAGGTAGAAACGGGTGTGCCTAACAATACACGTTGTGTACGAGGTCCCAGACTTAATTGAAAACTGTCCGTGTGCTGGAGCCATTGCGTCTGAGACTTTGTGAGACTATTGAGTAAAAAGACTCGGGGAAATGATTGTAAATTAAGCTACATTGTAGTGCCACATGTGCGCCCATCAGCGGTAGCAAAAAAGGAAATTAAGTTGTTTGGGTCGGCTGGTTTAAAGACGGTTTTTCGGCCATATTTGGAAACGAAACAGCTGATTCAGGCGGGAAGTGACCGAAAGATTGTATCATCATGGTTCTGGAAGGTTCCAGAAGAATCGCGTGAAGGGGACCGGGACCGCTATAAAAGAAGAGTGGCTGAGCCAAGACGAGGTTTTTCTTCCTGAGGCTTTTCTTCTTGAGATCTTCGTCTTGAGAGTTGCTTTTGGAGCTGTTGTGTGCAGCTCGAGAGGAGTCCACTCGTCTCTCCAATTTCCGGAGTTTGCTTGTTTTAGAGACCGCCAGCGTCTCTGTTTGCTAAGAAGTTGACTTTCCACTTTCGGGGCCCATTCCTTACTATTTTTTTCCATTATCTTACTATTTTTTTCTACTTCGTGCATAGAAGTAGGTCGCTGAGCGTGACCCTTGCTCTCATTTTGGATCGACTTGCATCCCGAGTTTCCTCCTCGAACTCTAGCGTGATGCGCACTCTGAGCGTTTGAACCTTGGTGTGAAAGCGGACTGTACTAATCGTCAGCCCGGAGGTGATAGTATCAGCATTTCGTACCAGCACTTATTAGCGAACTGTTCCAGTGATTTAGAAGACCTAGCCACACTGTACCCACGCATCGTAATGGTGTGAATGTTATCTCAGCACGAGATCCCAGAAGATTTAGATATCTACTGAACCTGTATATACCTGTACATAATTTATTCACCTGAATAAAATATTTAGTCTAGATTAAACAGTTTTCTAGCCCGTTTCATTGACGGCTTCGCCTACCATATCTCCAGTAAGTTAAAATATTGTTACTGTCATGTATAATCGTATTCGTCTTAAGATTGTTTGGTTATGAGAGATTGGCAACGATGGCAAATTGTGAGCTCTGTGCACGATGACGCCAACGCCATTCTTCTACTGATTAAAAATATCTTAATATTAATGAATCTGCTATGTGCTTTATTTAATCTGCTTTGTGCTTTATTTTATGATGCTGTACGTGCTTGTAAAGAACAAGATACATCCTCATGAGGCCTTTGAAGAACCCTGCGCTACCACAACGCTACCAAAGTTATCTATTTTAGTGCTGTGTCATTACAATACCCTTCCATTTAACAGTCCAATACGTGTGAGTTTGTGTCCAAGGGTGATATTATCTTCTTTTTTAACTTTACATGTGTACAATATCAACAACTGTGCATATTTATAACAACTAGTAGAAAAATTTTTAATATTATTCTCATAATCTATCATTTTATTTTTCAATAAAGTACAGTTTGTTTTCTACTGGAAAACTGTCAATTTTAATTTAATCTGTCTCATAAATGATTTTCTCCGACAGGAAACACTCGTTCATATACGTTGAATTTCTCTCGATAAACCTTTAAAAGCACATAAAAAACATGAGAATCATGAAAAGATTTTACAAATTTTAACTGGTGATTCAATTTTTTTATAATCTCTTAGTCGAAAAAAAAATATGAATTATTTGGAAAATTCTACAGTATATAAAAAAATGAGCAATTTTAAATAATGACTTTCTTAACTTTGCCAAATAACCAAATAATTTGTACTGTTGAGTCATCAGACTCATTTGCTTCAGGTAAAACATTTTTGTGTATTTTAAATCAGAGTTTCTTAACCTGTCACGATTGCATTTGGTGTCACGAGACCTGCAGCAGGGGTCGCCAAAAAGTTTAGCAATTTGATATGTCTTTAACTTATTATAATAATTTTACTATTACCAAATATATTTACACAAATAATCTGAAAATAGATAAAGACAATACAGTCATATAAAGAAACTAAAATATTTCGACTCATTTTTCGTAATAGAAACGCTTATTTTGCTTGCTTTGCACGTAATGCTGTCAGTTCGTTAACCCTTTAACGGACAGTGGTTTCGGAGCGAAACCACCTGTTAAATTCTTTCTCTGCTTTTGAAAGACATAGGTTGGACATTTAGGTTTTCTATGTTTATGCCATCTTCAACTCACAACAGAGTATATACAAAAGCTGTATACTTCATTCGAAATATACGTGGTTAAACTTACTTTACTTGGAAAAGTCAGTATTATGATTTTTTCGCTTATAAACCCAAATAAATGTCTATCCAACCCCACTTATAAATTGTTTATATTTGATACGGTCTACTGTCTTTCAACACGAAGGTGAATAAGACCGAGACCTACAGCTTAAGGCGGATTCCGAATTGCTAAGAACATCCATACCTGCAGTGGGATTTTAACCCATGAATTACGGTACCTAAAAGCAGCGATGTACTATATGGCCATCGTTCGACTGTAAATTGGTTAGTTTTTCTTTATCATACTCTTTTAAATAATAATCATTGTTTCCGCAGCCTTTAATTAAACCTTTAAAAAGGTAATTTCCCTGGATTTTGCACTTTAACCACTCCTCAAATTCCACCCCCCCCAAAAAAAAATGTAAAAAAACAAATATGCATTTACATTAATAAAGTTCATAGATACCATTTATAAAATAATTTCATCAAATCCCAAAGAATTTATAATAGCGATCTTTAAAGATTTAAAGGCCATTAAAATCTCCACATTATTCTGTGTCTTAAAATTAAAAATTAAAGTTAATAACCTAAAACTGCAATAATATGTTACTGTAAAAAAACTGACAGATTCTCATATTCGCCTGTGTGGGATTTGCGCAATGCTTATGGAATCTCATGAGGTTTTCGTAATTATTATGGGGTTACCACACCAAAAAGTTTAAGAAACCCTAATTTAAATTAAAGTTTTATACGAGGATTACTCTGAAATTTTTGACATACACTCAGACTAGAATTTACAAAATAAAAATAACGGTTTAATTTTAAAATGCAAAGTATTTTAACACAGAAGACAATTTTTTTTACTCACTTACTTCAATTTGTTTAGCGTAGAATAAATTTAAAACAGAGGAAAAAATGGAATTGACACGGGAACATTTTCGTGCCATGATTTTCTACGATTTTAAAGCAGGATTAAATCAAGAAGAATGTTTTCAACAGTTGTAATTGGCATTTGGGGATGAATCTCCAGCCCTTATTACTATATTCAAATGGTTTAAAGAATTTAGCAGAGTTCGCCATTTTCTTCAGGATGAAGAACACACAGGAAGGCCGCCGTCGGCAGTCATCCCAGATAATGTGTCTGCCATACGAAAAATGTTAATTGACGATAATCGCGGTACTTATCAAATCATACAAAAGGAACTTAACATTGGATCTGCAGCCATACACAAAATTATTAATGAAGAATTACATATGAAAAAAAAGAGTTTGTCGTTGGGTTCCCCATAATTTAACTGAGCACCAAAAAGGGGAGCGTGTCAGAATCAGTAAAGAAACTCTTAAATTGCTAAATGATGGTGGACACCGCATTATTTCTGAAATTGTAACGGGTGATGAAACGTACATACCGTTTTTTGACGTTATAACACGTCAAGAAAGCAAAATATGGGTCTTTGAAGATAATCCCACAATGGTGAAATGGTGAAAACACAATGGTGAAAACACAACGCGCACTGAAAAAAAGTAATGTATGCCGTTTTTTTACGGGATTGGTCAAAGCCATCAAGTTGGAAGGACAGAAGACAGTAACAGAAAACGGGTATACCCCTAAATATCTTCTCCAAATTCTACAAGAAGTGGATGTTAGAGGACTAATACTTCACCATGACAATGCATCTTCAGCCGGATTAACAGTTGAGTTTCTTAAACAAAAACAAATTAAAGTGATAGAACATCCGCCGTATTCACCTGACCTAGCTATGTGTGACTTTTGGTTATTCTTTAATCTAAAAAAGAACTTACGTGGAGGTCGTTTTCACTCAGAAGAAGATATCGATGTAGCTATAAATGCATTTTTTCATCTGTTCCAAGAAATGAATGCCTTGAAGCATTTAATCCGTGGAAAATTCGTCTACAAAAGTGCATTGATGCTGGAGGAGACTACTTTGATCACACCTACAATTTTGTAAGTATAACTTTAAAAACCTAGTTGTATCGCAAAAATTTCAGAGTGACCCTCGTATATAAATTATTTACGTAACGTATCCTTTAATATAAAAATAAGATATCCGCACTTTCCTTCAAAGAAATATAAATTTAAACGCCTTACTTGGTAAGAAATTTCACAGATAAACTCCGAGCACGTAGAAATATAAAACTGTCAAATTTAGCAAGCCTTGCAACCCGTCGTGTAGAGTTCGCGGTTACTGCTTAAAATTTATGAATCCATAATTGCAATTATTAAATATACTCTGCTCCCACAGTTAAGCGAGACGGAGGAATTTTCCAATATATTGCGCGGCGGCCTCCCTTAATGACTTTCCTCGTTAATTAAATCCGGACGTCGCTGGAACACACGGACAACCACTGACTTGTTCTGAACTGGAGATTGACAGCGTTCGGGTCGAATAATGAACTGGGCTCAAAACGTGTTTTATTCATTGGGGTTCTTCGAGATATTATATCAAGGCGTAGTTTTAAAAGGAAACTCAAATTTATAAGTTTTCAAATATTACCACATTAATATTTGATTCCAATCTGAAAAATTCAGTTTATATGAATTTTTAGAGGAACATTAAACATTAAGGGAACACAATCTTTTTCGACCAGAAATTTCTGCATTATAATAGCTAATTTTTTTTCCTATAAAATAAAAAGTTCTACTCTATTTAAAATAAATTTTCCCATACCATAAACATTATTTAATATTATTATTTGAAATTTTTTATTATTTAAAAAATTATTAAATATATATACCAAGTGAAAAAATATAGAAGTATGTTACCCGTAAAATAAATTTTAAAATATATTTATTAGAAACAAAATTTTCATATCGAATGGAAACTAACGATCATTTTTATTCTGTAAGCTAAAGTTATATTAATATGCGAAATGTATTTCAGTTTTTAGCATAATAACTGCTAATTTTTTAAACCTTCAATTTCTTAAACTTCAATTTTTGTTAGATTTTAAATACCATTTACCTTTAATTTAATAGCTAATTTTTTTCCCTATAAAAAAAGTTCTACTCTATTTAGAATAAATTTTCCCAGACCATAAACATTATTTAATTTTATTATTTGAAAATTTTTATTATTTAAAAAATTATTAAATATATATACCAAGTGAAAAATATAGAAGTATGTTACCCGTAAAATAAATTTTGAAATATATTAATTAGAAACAAAATTTTCATATCGAATGGAAATTAACGATCATTTTTATTCTGTAAGCTAAAGTTATATTGTCACGTGGATGAAAGTACAGGTGGAACACAATCAAGAGTCAAGCTTAAGAAATAACACTGTTTATTAAAGGCCAAGCTACATAGCTCGTACTCAAACCACAACTGCCGCTCGCAGTTTTTACAGAGGATTTTTATAAGGTAACAGAAACTTATAGAATTATTTTAATGTAACAGAAAATTAGCATAATTTAGAAGTCTTCTTGACTACTTAACAAATCGAACATAAAATTGCGGAAACAAATTTGTCCTGACTTAGGATCGAACCGGAGACCTTCGGTTCGTAGCCCACGACTCCAACCATTGTGCCATGGAGCTCGATAGTTTCGTTTTAAATGTGGCAATATTAATATGCGAAATATATTTCAGTTTTTAGCATAATAAATTCTAATTTTTTAAATCTTCAATTTCGTAACCTTCAGTTTTTGTTAGATTTTAAACACCATATACCTTTACTTTAATAGCTAATTTTTTCCCTATAAAAAAAGTTCTGATCTATTTAGAATAAATTTTCCCAGACCATAAACATTATTTAATTTTATTATTTGAAAATTTTTATTATTTAAAAATTTTTTAAATGTATATACCAAGTGAAAAAATATTGAAATCTCTTTACCCGCAAAATAAATTTTGAAATATATTAAATAGAAACAAAATTTTCATATCGAATGGAAACTAAAAATCATTTTTATTCTGTAAGCTAAAGTTATATTAATATTCGAAAAATATTTCAGTTTTTAGCATAATAAATTCTAATTTTTTAAATCTTCAATTTCTTAACCTTCAATTTTTTGTTAGATTTTGAACACCATATACCTTTACTTTAATAGCTAATTTTTTCACTATAAAAAAAGTTCTACTCTATTTAGAATAAATTTTCCCAAACCATAAATAATATTTAATTTTATTATTTGAAGATATTTATTATTTAAAGAATCATTAAATGTATATACCAAGTGAAAAAATGTAGAAATCTATTTACCGGCAAAATAAATTTTGAAATATATTAATTAGAAACAAAATTTTCATATCGAATGGAAACTAACCATCATTTTTATTCTGTAAGCTAAAGTTATATTAATATGCGAAATATATTTTAGCTTTTAGCATAATAAATTCTAAATTTTTAAATCTTCAATTTCTTAATCTTAAATTTTTGTTAGATTTTAAACACCATATACCTTTACTTTAATAGCTGATTTTTTTCCCTATAAAAAAACTCTACTATATGTAGAATAAATTTTCCCAGACCATAAATATTATTTAATTTTCCTATTTGAAGATTTGTATTATTTAAAAGATCATTAAATGTATATACCAAGTGAAAAAAATATAGAAATCTATTTACCGCAAAATAAATTTTGAAATATATTAATTAGAAACAAAATTTTCATATCGAATGGAAACTAACCATCATTTTTACTCTGTAAGCTAAAGCTAATTTAATATGCGAAATGTATTTCAGTTTTTAGCATAATAAATTCTAATTTTTTAAATCTTCCATTTCTTAACCTTCAATATTTTGTTTGATTTTAGACACCATATACCTTTACTTTAATAGCTAATTCTTTCCCTATAAAAAAAAGTTTTACTCTATTTACAATGAATTGTCCCAGACCATAAATATTATTTAAATTTATTATTTGAAGATTTTTATTATTTAAAAAATTATTAAATGTATATACCAAGTGAAAAATATAGAAATCTGTTTACCCGCAAAATAAATTTTGAAATATATTAATTAGAAACAAAATTTTCATATCGAATGTAAACTAACCGTCATTTTTATTCTGTAAGCTAAAGTTATATTAATATTCGAAATGTATTTCAGCTTTTAGCATAATAACTGCTAATTTTTTAAACCTTCAATTTCTTAAACTTCAATTTTTGTTAGATTTTAAACACCATATACCTTTACTTTAATAGCTGATTTTTTTCCCTATAAAAAAACTCTACTATATGTAGAATAAATTTTCCCAGACCATAAATATTATTTAATTTTCCTATTTGAAGATTTGTATTATTTAAAAGATCATTAAATGTATATACCAAGTGAAAAAAATATAGAAATCTATTTACCGCAAAATAAATTTTGAAATATATTAATTAGAAACAAAATTTTCTTATCGAATGGACACTAACCATCATTTTTCTTCTGTAAGCTAAAGTTATATTAATATGCGAAATGTGTTTCGTTTTTAGCATAATAAATGCTAATTTTTTAAATCTTCAATTTCTTAACCTTCAATTTTTGTTAGATTTTAAACACCATACACCTTTACTTTAATAGATAATTTTTTTCTCTATAAAAAAAGTTCTACTCTATTTAGAATAAATTTTCCCAGACCAGAAATGTTATTTAATTTTATTTATTGAATTTTTTTATTATTTAAAAAATTATTAATTATATAAACCAAGTGAAAAATATAGAAGTATGTTACCCGTAAAATAAATTTTGAAATATATTAATTAGAAACAAAATTTTCATATCGAATGGAAATTAACGATCATTTTTATTCTGTAAGCTAAAGTTATATTGTCACGTGGATGAAAGTACAGGTGGAACACAATCAAGAGTCAAGCTTAAGAAATAACACTGTTTATTAAAGGCCAAGCTACATAGCTCGTACTCAAACCACAACTGCCGCTCGCAGTTTTTACAGAGGATTTTTATAAGGTAACAGAAACTTATAGAATTATTTTAATGTAACAGAAAATTAGCATAATTTAGAAGTCTTCTTGACTACTTAACAAATCGAACATAAAATTGCGGAAACCGATTTGTCCTGACTTAGGATCGAACCGGAGACCTTTCAGTTCGTAGCCCACGACTCTAACCATTGTGCCATGGAGCTCGATAGTTTCGTTTAAAATGTGGCAATATTAATATGCGAAATATATTTCAGTTTTTAGCATAATAAATTCTAATTTTTTAAATCTTCAATTTCTTAACCTTCAATTTTTTTTTTTGATTTTAAACACATATACCTTTACTTTAATAGCTATTTTTTTCCTTATAAAAAAAAGTTCTACTCTATTTAGAATAAATTTTCCCAGACCATAAACATTATTTAAATTTATTATTTGAAAATTTTTATATGTTTTATTAAATGTATAGTGAAAAATATAGAAATATGTTTACCCGCAAAATAAATTTTTATATATATTTATTAGAAACAGAATTTTCTTATCGAATGCATACTAACCATCATTTTTAATCTGTAAGCTAAAGTTATATTAATAAGAGCAATTAATTTCATTTTTTAGCATAACAAATGCTAATTTTTTAAATCTTCAATTTCTTTAACTTCTTTTTAGATTTTAAACACCAAATACCTTTACCGTTTTAGTTTTTAGAAAAAAAGACAAATTTTACCTTAGCCCCTTAATGTACAGTTTTTTTTTAAAGGCCGGCCAAAAAAAATCAATTTTTTTTAATGTAAAAAACACAATTTAGAACGTTGTCTTGTCAAATAAATTACAAAAATACAAAAATAATCAAAATTTTTATTGCAATTTTGGATTTTGAAAACATTGCAGAAAATTGTCGAATATTGTCTTAAGATTATAATATAATTATAGATAATTATAGATAATATTGAATTAGGTCTCGGTCATTAGTTCTCGTGTTGCAAAAAGTAAACCGTAGCGCTCCAAACCAAACCAAAATTGGCGCATCTGCGTTGTCTGAACTGAATTCGGGAGTCACAGGCAAGGGGTTAAAAAACTTTAAAAAAATTCATTATAATACTCTAGCAGAATTCTTTTAAGATGAATAAAAAAATGAAAAAATGATTATCGGAATGTACTATGTCCTCATAAATCGGCAATTAAAACTGAAAATTTAATTTAACTTAAAATTTTAAGTTGTTACCTTTAGAACTAGACTGTTGTCAACTGTCATGTACTTCAAATCACACAGAAATGTTAAGGGTTATCAAAGAACTTTTGTGTTGCTTCAAGGAGATTAGTACCTTTTATAGCTCTTGCATAAGTTAATAAAATCAAAGTTTATTCAACCTTATATAACTTCATTTTAATTATTTTAATTGCTTATAAACAATTTTCAAAACTAAATTAAACTTTGGGAATAAACAGCTTAAGCATTAATTTATTAACTCCCAATCTATTTCTACTCAATCTACATTGATGAGTACTCCCCATTCCTCGTATATTTTAATTGCTTACGCACTGCATGGAATATGAGATTCCTTTACATAGAAAAGATAATTGTTTTCGAATAGTGAATAATTTTCTCTCTTACTATCTTTAGAAACATGGTTCTAAATTGGAATAAAGGAACTGTTTCTTAACCGTGACAAACCAGAAAGTGGTGATTGATTCCTGAATTGTTTCTGCTCAGGACTCGAAACAACCAATGTAAATGTTCTGTAATTGTTTTACAAAGGTTAAGTGTATCTCTATTTAATATACATTTTATAAGGTATAAGTATTTCGCATTGTCATTTTCTGAATGTATTATGTTATACTTATTTTCCTCTAACTTTGCAGGCCGAAGGCTGGCCGATTGGTTAGGGCGCTGATTGCCGATACTGGAGTTCGTGGGTTCGAATTACACTATGGCATGGATGTTCGTAGCCGTTCGGAATCGGCTTTAAGCAGTAGGTCCCGGTTCATTACCCCTCGTGTGCAAAATAGTAGACCGTTGCGCTCCAAACCAAACCAAATCTAACTTTGCAGACTGACTAGTTGTAAATAAATTAACCTTAAACTCGACTTTCAAATCATTGGAAATCGTTATCTATTTAATATAAATTTTATAAGGTATAAGTATTTCGCATTATCATTTGCTGATTGTATTATGTTATACTTATTTTCCTATAACTTATCAGACCGACTAGATGTAAATAAGTTAACCTTAAACTCGACGTTCAAATCATTGGAAATCGTTATCTATTTTATATAAATTTCATAAGGTAAAAGTATTTCGCATTATCATTTCATGATTGCATTATGTTATACTTATTTTCCTCTAACTTTGCAGACCGACTAGTTGTAAATAAATTAACCTTAAACTCAACGTTCCAATCATTTTACCATTAAATCTTGAGTCATTTCTGCTCTTTGAATATATATTAATGCATATCTTAAATCTAGATTACTACGAACTGCTTAGAGAAAAAAATATTAAATAAAAACAACTTCAGATAGTACAGCCAGTCTTTACTAGTCACTAGTCATAATTTAAAAAATCATAAAATGAACTTTATAAAATAAAAAATTTTCTACCATAAGAGATTTATTTACTACCATATGTAAATTAAGTACTGTAAAGTTGTGTAATGCATACAAGTAGTCAGGTGATGTAACTACTGAAAAAATAGATTCGTAATCTTAAAAAAACATAAAATGTCAATCCAAATAATAAAATTATAAACAATGTTAAACACTTGAAACTTTTGAGAATTGTTTACAGCACTGATATTTGCTTTCACTTAAAGGGAAAAATTATCCCAAGAAAATATAAAAATTATGCAATTTATTTTTATTTATTCTCAAAAAGAGGTACTATACATAAATGGGTCGGTAAGAGACGAATATTTATGCTAGTCCATCATCGCAAGATGAAAAGAAATCCACATTAAGTATGGTATTCCTTCCTCTCAAAATATAATACCAAAAAAATATTCAAATGTATTTTGAATTCAAATAAATTAAACTTAATAAAAGGCTAATCATGCTTCCAATGCAGAAATTTTTTCCGGTAAAAATCATCATGAAACAGAAATAAGCTTTATGAACCTAGAAATTAGTATTTAGTTGTAACAAAGTTGCATTAGTAAAACACCCTCTGCTATGGCTTCCGACGGAGAGGCAAAATGCTTCCAGCGACCGATCTAGCTCCAGACCTTGCTGGACACGTACTAGTACGCTTCCTGACGACTGATACTTGAGCGCCGGACACGTACTAGTACGCTTCCTGACGATGACGATTGATACTTGAGCGCGGGACACGTACTAGTACGTTTCCTGACGATTGATACTTGAGTGCGGGTCTTTTAAGTTTGGTTTGGTTTGGAGTGGCAACGGTCTACTTTTTGCAACACGAGGGCTAATGAGACCGGTACCTACAGCTTAAAGCCGATTCCGAACTACTACGAACGTCCATGCCACTGTGGATTCGAACCGAAGCGTCACCGAAGGCCAGCACCCTAACCAATCGGCCATCGTTCGGCAAAACTTGAGTGCGGGTCACGTACTAGTACGGGTTAGTGAAACAACATGGTTTGCTTGTGGGTACAAAAATAACGGTATATACAGGAAAACGAAGCCGAATGTTCTTGTCTACTACATAGATTCTGGAATGTAAAAAATGTTTATGTATAACATAATTCGAAAAAATTAAAACTATATACTACTATTTCTATTTGATTTTTCATATTTACGATACTATTATAAATTTATCCACTAAATATATATATTTTTGTTTACAAAAATCTTATGGTTGAATAAGATTATTTATATATTTCTATTATTTATATATTATTATTATTTATATATTTCTAATTATATATTTCAATATAAATTCCGTAAAGTTGGTTGAAATATTAAATAATTTTCGATCTATTGAGATTTAACTGAATAACTAAATTTATATACAAAACACCCACTCCCGGTACGATTCCACTGCGAAATGCACCCGCACATAATATGTTAAAGTAATTTTCTTCTGTTGTTTGAACTTCTTGCAAAGTTATTGTTTAAAAAGTATAAATATAAAATCCACAATACCTTACAACATAAAGTGTATTTGCTTTTTATGAAACTGTACACGTAAATGCAACTTATCGAGGTTATTGAACAACATGATTCTAATTTACTTGCATTCTTTTTTATTAAACTCATCTTAAAAATAAATTTTTTGACATTATCTCACATTTGAGGGATGGTTGTTATTTATATATTTCTATTTATATATTTGTTTATATATTTCAGTATAAAATACGAAAAGTTACTAGTACGGGTTAGTATAACAACATGGTTTGTTTGTGGGTACAAAAATAACGGTATATACAGGAAAACGAAGCCGAATGTTCTTGTCTACTACATAGATTCTGGAATGTAAAAATGTTTATATATAACATAATTCGAAAAAATTAAAACTATATACTACTATTTCTATTTGATTTTTCATATTTACGATACTATTATAAATTTATCCACTAAAAAAAATATTTTTTTACAAAAATCTTATGGTTGTTATTTATATATTTCTATTTATATATTTGTTTTTATATTTCAATATAAAATACGAAAAGTTAGTTAAAAAATGAAATAATTTTTGATCTATTGAAATTTAACTGAATAACTAAATTTACGCTCAGAACGCTCCAGGTACAATTCCGCTGCGAAATGTACCAGCACACAATGTGTTAACAGTCCCTAGATGACATTTTCCCTAACTCCGTGACACTAGCCTTACAGCAATAATCTAATCAAGTTCCAACAATAAGTAGACTTTGCCAAACTGACAAAACACAATAAATAGATGTATAAAGATGTTTAAGTGTTGAGTTGTAAAACAAATTTTAGTCAACGGTAATTCTTTTCTCTTTTACTTTCCTGTGTCTATTTTTAATTGATAATCGACATTTCCGCAATAGACTTAGTTAATTACTGCGAATGTGTTGTGTTGTGTGATTTATTCTTTTATTTACATTTCCCCCAACATGGCATAATATTACGTTATAAAGCAAAAAATTATATTTGAATTCATATTCAAAGTCTATCAAATAATTACAGTGTTTATAGCGTCAATCATAGTTTCGCATTCATTCCAAACTCAAAACGTATTACACAATAAATGTGTGCAACTAAGTATGCTACACGTAAACTAAATTCCCAAACTACAACTATAGATTCAATTTTGAAGTTCAAAGTTGATCAATAGAATAATAGTTATTTTAAAATATTTCCCAACCTGTGACAAAATCTCAAAAAGTTAATCTAAATATTTTGAAGATTTCTGTGAACCTTCTTATGTTTTTACAGTGTAGGATCCACCTAATGTGTTCGAGACAAAAATCACCAAATTGTGTTTTTGATTGTTAAGGAGTTTTAGTACTATTTGTCCTTTTATCCGGTCACCATTGTAATAAATTTTAGTCCTATAGTCCTATTATCACTCCATTTTAATAAGTTTCAATCCTATTAGTCCTAATGTCCCTACATCATTGTTAACAAATTTCAGTTCTTTTAGTTCTAATATCCCTTCATCATTGTTAATAAACTTTAGTCCTATTAGTCCTATTATCCCTTAATTATTGTTAATAAATTTAGTCCTATTAGACTTATTATTCCGTTATCATTGT
The DNA here is from genome assembly GCA_032207245.1 of Pardosa pseudoannulata. Taxonomy (NCBI): domain Eukaryota; kingdom Metazoa; phylum Arthropoda; class Arachnida; order Araneae; family Lycosidae; genus Pardosa; species Pardosa pseudoannulata. The sequence goes on from CM063506.1 coordinate 24,289,764, forward strand.
TAATAAATAATTTTAGTCCTAGTAGTCCTATTATCCCTTCATCATTGTTAATAAATTTTAGTCGCATTAATTCTATTATCCCATCATTGTTAATAAATTTAAGTCCTATTATCTCTTCATCACTGTTAATAAATTTTCATCGTATTAATCCTATTATCCCTTCATTACTGTTAATATATTTTAGCCCTATTAGTAGTATTATCCCTTCATCATTGTTAATAAATTTTAGTCCTATTAGTTCTTTTATCCTTTCATCATTGTTAACAAACTTTAGTCCTATTATCCCTTTCATCCTTGTTGATAAATTTTAGTTTTATTAGTCCTATTATCCCTTCATCATTGTTAATAAATTTTAGTCGCATTAATTCTATTATCCCATCATTGTTAATAAATTTTAATCCTATTAGTCCTATTATCCCTCCATTATTGTTAATAAATTTAAGTCCTATTATCTCTTCATCATTGTTAATAAACTTTAGTCCCTTCATCATTGTTAACAAACTTTAGTCCTATTATCCCTTTCATCCTTGTTGATAAATTTTAGTTTTATTAGTCCTATTATCCCATAGTCAATGTTAATTAGTTTTAATCTTATCCTATTATCCCTTCTTGCATTATTACATTGTAGTATATATAATCTGTTCCAGTCAAAAATTAACAAATTTTTTCATTGTTAAAATCATTTCATTGCAAATTTTTCATTGTTATTCAATTTTAGTCCTATTGTATGGATGTAATGTAAATTTTTATTTAGTTATCTTACATCTTTTTTTCCCTATTGGTATATCATTGACTGCACTGTAGACTTGTTTAACTATTATTTGTTTATTTTATTGTTGCCGATGTTTACTGTTAATGACTCTTCATTTGTCTACAGTTGATTTTTAATCTGGCATTGGAAATATTTTTTCAATGTTTGATAAGAATTTAATCTATCTTAGAAATATAAAAATGGACGATACACCAGAAGCTTCAAAGGATATGACATTTTACTGTAGCATAAATAAGACTGCTCAGTGATTTGCAACGACTCCCATTTTTTAATGTTATATCAACAACAATAAGATAGTTTCGAAATAATCATTTTTGAAATTCACCAAAATTCTCGATATTTTTGAAAAATTCGCCAAAATAAAGTAAATTTACAAAATTTAAATGCGATGGATTTAAAAGACTCTAAAATCTTAAAAAGGTTAACTAAATAATCATGAGTCATATAAGGCGTTAATAACTCTTAACTTATAATCATAACTTATTCAAATTGCTTATGATCGTTTCGAAACTTTTAATTTATAGTAGGAAATATACTTTCCACATATATATCATATCCTTTGATCTAAAAAGTAGATTACACTTCTATAAAATCATATTAGTTTAATAAAAACCTCTCAGAAGCCTCTTCTCAGAATTTTTGATTCTCCTCCATTCATAAACTCTAAGTACCTTGATACATAAAACTTCCAAAATTAGTAGTTCTAGTAATTCGAAATCTCCATAGAGTCCGAGGTTGAAGACCTGCACTCCTTAAAATTTATGAATTTAAAATTTGCAAAATTTAAATGTTCTCGGTTCGCACATTTAAGTGAGACCGAGGAGTTTTTACAATATATTCTCGGAGGCCTCTATCACATAACTTAGTGATTCCCTCGTTAATTAAATCCGTACATCACTAAAACACTGACAACCACCGACTTACGTCGAAGCCTGAGATTGACAGCTCTCGAGTTGAATAATGAAAGGAGACCAAAACATATTTTCTAGGATGGATTAATCCAGTTAGCTAGTTTGATTGGTATTTAGTCTGCTGGGACCACATCAAGTGAAGCTTGTTGCATAAACTGAAGGTCATCGAAAAATATGCAAATTCTACGTAGATCACATAAAAGATTAAGAAAAACAAAAGTTAATACAAAATAAATTATCCGGTTGTTGATCCCTACCGAATAGTTTTAGAGAACTAAAAACATTTGAGACAAACACAAATAATTCAGAAAAATAGTGTTCTTAAAATATTTAAATTTTCTAAGAAAGAAACCAGTAAGGAAGAATTATAGACTCGGATGGGGAGTTTCAGTACCAATCCTAGACCTCGCAACTCAAGTACAAATCAAATCTGGCCGCCCTTTTCTACAACCATATGCTTAGTTATACTTTGGTTGATAAAAATTCGCTGACCTTACATTTAGCCATCCATGTGGTGTGCTAGCTCTTACCCCCCGATAGTATCGGCTCTGGGGAGTTTCTTCAATTATATCTTCATTTTGGGAGATGAATAATGTAACATCAATGAACTGCCATGCAGTCATCTGTGGACAACCGATGTATTTGTAAAATATTCCAGCTTTCAAATTAGCGTCTTGAATTATATCTTCAAGTAGGGGAGATGAATAATGTAACATCAATGAACTGCCATGCAGTCATCTGTGGACAACCGATGTATTTGTAAAATATTCCAGCTTTCAAATTAGCGTCTAGGTTTTGAGATAGAGTGATATATGCTACTCAGACTTCTCTGAATGATTTCGTCGAATTGTTCCTCCCTTCATCATAAAGAAGGAGATAATAGGATAAAGAGGAGATAAGAAGAAATCAGTGGAAGGGTATAGTAAGAATAACTATTTTGTTTATAAGTTCTGAATGCCATCTTGTCTTAAACCCAAACCATATAAGTTCATTGAAATAATATTAAAAAAGTTATGAAATTGAGGCGATATTTGGTAAAGTAATCGGAAAATAGGTAGACTTGTCAATGGCAATTAAATATTAGTGTGTAAAAAATAAAGTGTCTTCAACTGTAAGCAAATTTTGTTTACATCGTCCCGCGTCATTTTTCTTAGCAAATTAGCTCATTTTCTCATTATACTTGGGTTTATTGCATCGTATTTGCTGCATTGTAAGGTGTATTTTTTACTTTAATTCGTCTTTCCAACAACATAGCATATAAACCGGTAAAACATTTAACAGGAAGAGTGATTGAAATAAATACATGGTGTTGAAATGAGAGAAACAGTTAATGGAATTTCGCAGAATAAGTACATTTTGAATTCAGCTGAATATATCAAATCAAATTTCATGTTCTTATTTCTACCAAATTCAATAATTTTACAATCTGCAATTGGAAATCAAGTTTTGGATGTCCCCTCTTTTATCAGCAAAACACCAATTGTTAATTTTGAAAAAAATTCGCAATGCGACAAAACAAAATCTCAAGCTATTCTAAATATATTAAAACACATTGAAGACGGTATGCACTGAAAAGTGTCTAGCCTCAGTTCCCGCACATTTTTTGTTAAAGTGATAACAAAAAAATCCAAAAAGCGTAAATTTCCGTCATCCATCGCCAACAGTTGAAAAATTAAAGACGGGAATTCCCGTCTCCCGTCTTCAATGTGTTAAGTATCTTTATTTTTCTAAATAGTTCAGTCATAATAATTAGTCCTTATTATGACGAATTTGAATCAGGTATTATCCCTTCAGCCAGTTCAGATTGTACTAAGAAAGATATTTTCATCATTTATTCTGTATCCTTTAATTTAAAATATATTACTCTCCCCACCAAAAAAAATTAACTTCAGTAATTTTAAAGTCATGTTAAAGCCGCGCGTGTCAAGAATTTTCCGTTCTCGTTTATCGATAAACTTCGAACACCTTAATATATATCTAGGCTGTTTAATAAGACTCATTCCCGAGAACCAACTCATCACAATAGTAATTTCTGTGGAATAAAAAAAAGTTGGGTGTCTATTAACAAAAAAAGTCGTTTTGTGCATTAGAACTAATATGTCAGAGTGTCACATAACTAAATGCAAGCATGTTTCGCGCTATCTATTAGTAAGAATGAAAGTCTTAGCATCGTTATGCCATTAACACGTTGACAGATACTTGTGTCTATAGCGAAGTTCACTATGTGACATGCAATTGCCGTCCAAAGCGAAATAGTCGTTTTTAGACACTACGGCTATAGCGGCACAAATGTGCATTTACCAGCATACAAGTAGAAGACTAGTGTCATGTTTTGGAAACGTTTTTAAATTTTTGCTGTTATAGCCGAGATCATCCCATTAATTAGTGCCTAGAGTCCGTTGGCGCCATGACGGTTATAACAATTAAAGGGGCTAAATTAATCAAAATTAAGTTTATTTAAGCAGAAAGAGTAAAACTATATTTTTAATATTCTAAAAATAACAAAAACGTATAATGTTAATTTTCGAAATTCACTTACTCCTACTCTCTGTCATGTGTTAAAATCTGTGTTCGTTTGTAAAAATCAAAATTGATACGTTTGACATGATTTTCCAGGCATTTCTGATGAAATTAAATCAACACCAAGTGTTTTTCTTTGATGTACTAACTACCATCAAGAAGATCCGCAAAATTATGGACAATTAAAAACAAACGTCCATTGCTGAACAGTGGCTTCTTACTGTACGACAATAATTTAAAGCCGCATATATTGTTGCTTTCAGAGTGCAATATTCTCACTGCGACAGCACTCAGTGGCTGGTAAAAGCAAACTGAGCAGAGAAACAGAAAATGAGTTGTAGCTTGTTTGGGGCACCTGGGCTTGAGCCGAATACCCGATGGTGACGGTGAGAAATTACTCTTCAAGGTGTGCATCGTGAAGTACAGAAATATATTATAGGTGAAAGTAATTTAAATGAGTAAAGTCTTCAGGTAAAAAGAAAAAATAAAGGGGGCCCAAAATAGCTGAAGTTAAAAAATAAATAAAAGTAAAGAAGAGAAAAGAGAAGATTTAGTAAAGTTTAAGAAACTGATATTAAAGAATTTAAGCAATAAACAAATGTTTTTGGCGGATGCAGGCATCCAGTAATTTTATAAGTTTTTATTTATTTTTATTTTAATATAAATGAGATGATGGAAAGAGTAGGAAGTTTAAAATAGAAGAAGGATAGGTTTAGCGTGCTACGGTCTACTTTTCTGCAACACGAGTGCTAATGAGTCAGGGACCTACAGTTTAAAGCCGACTCCGAATGGCTACGAACATGCAAGCCAAAGTGGGATTCGAACCAACGAACTCCTGTACCGAAGGCAAGCACTCTAACCAATCGGGCATCGCTCGGTTTAGTAGAAGGATAGAGGAAAACTTAAGGAGAAAATTAAGAATAGATGATTATGAAAATTTTGAGAGGAAGCGAGAGTCATCGTGGCGCCATCTAGTATCGGCGCGATCGTTAGATATTTAAGTTAGGAAAATTTGGAAGAACAGCTCGAAAAAAGGTAATGATTTACTGCTGAGCAGAGAAACAGAAAGCCAACGTTTTATATAACTACCGGAGCTGAACCCGGTTGCATATACACCAAGCGAATGAACACGAATACATGACAAGATGCGATCAATAGAGGCCAAAAAATAAATATGAAACGAGCGAAAGAGGAAAAAAAAATGATCAGATGAAATTTAATTTTGTTTTATTTTACTCTGTTTATTATTTATTTTATTATTTTTTTAAATTTATTTTTCTATTTTTTTTACACAGATTAGACTCTGCCTCCAGATAGTCCTAATCTAGAACCGGATGATTTCTGGCTGCTTCTTCAGTTCAAGAAATCGATAAAAGGGCAGTTATTTCGAATTAATAAAGATGTGTAAAATGTGCGGAGTAGGTATGGGAACTTTTGCCTAAAAAACGCACTTTTGTTTGTAATAAACACTAATTTTGAGTAATAAATTTATGATTGTTACTCTAAAATTTATTAAATTTTTATATGTTTAAAATTATACCCTATATAATAATAGCCTAAGTTATTACCTTTACAATTACATTACATTAAATATGATATTACATTGCGTCATATTATATACTTTATTACATTGCATTATATTATTTATAGCTAAAATCTATTTGAATAAAATATTAAACCACAATCCTATAATAATAGCCTAAGTCTATATAATAATTACCTTTACAAACATTACATTAAAATTATAAACATTGCATCATATTGTATACTTTATACATTGCATTACATTATTTATAGCTAAAATTTATTTGAATAAAATATAAACCACAATTATATAATAATAGCCTAAGTTATTACCTTTACAATTACATTACATTAAATATGATATTACATTGCGTCATATTATATACTTTATTACATTGCATTACATTATTTATAGCTAAAATCTATTTGAATAAAATATAAACCACAATCCCCTATATAATAATAGCCTAAGTTATTACCTTTACAATTACATTACATTAAATATTATATTACATTGCGTCATATTATATACTTTATTACATTGCATTACATTATTTATAGCTAAAATCTATTTGAATAAAATATAAACCACAATCCCCTATATAATAATAGCCTAAGTCCCCTATATAATAATTACCTTTACAATTACATTACATTAAATATTATATTACATTGCGTATATTATATATTTATTACATTGCGTATATATACTTTATTACATTGCATTGCATTATTTATAGCTAAAATTTATTTGAATATATCCACAATCTAAAATAATATCCTAAGTTATTACCTTTACAATTACATTACATTAAATATTATATTACATTGCGTCATATTGTATACTTTGTTACATTGCATTACATTATTTATAGCTAAAATTTATTTGAATGAAATTTAATCCACAATCCCCTATATAATAATAGCCTAAGTTATTACCTTTACAATTGCATTACATTAAATATTATATTACATTGCGTCATATTATATACTTTATTATATTGCATTACATTATTTATGGCTAAAATTTATTTGAATAAAATATAAACCACAATCCCCTATATAATAATAGCCTAAGTTATTACCTTTACAATTACATTACATTAAATATTATACTACATTGCGTCATATTATATACTTTATTCCATTGCATTACATTATTTATAGCTAAAATTTATTTGAATAAAATATAAACCACAATCCCCTATATAATAATAGCCTAAGTTATTACCTTTACAATTGCATTACATTAAATATTATACTACATTGCGTCATATTATATACTTTATTCCATTGCATTACATTATTTATAGCTAAAATTTATCTGAATAAAATATAAACCACAATCCCCTATATAATAATAGCCTAAGTTATTATCTTTACAATTACATTACATTAAATATTATATTACATTGCGTCATATTATATACTTTATTACATTGCATTGCATTATTTATAGCTAAAATTTATTTGAATAAAATATAAACCACAATCCTCTGTAAAATAATATCCTAAGTTATTACCTTTACAATTACATTACATTAAATATTATACTACATTGCGTCATATTATATACTTATTACATTGCATTACATTATTTATAGCTAAAATTTATTTGAATAAAATATAAACCACGATCCCCTGTATAATAATAGCCTAAGTTATTACCTTTACAATTACATTACATTAAATATTATATTACATTGCGTCATATTATATACTTTATTACATTGCATTACATTACTCATAGCTAAAATTTATTTGAATAAAATATAAACCACAATCCTCTGTATAATAATAGCCTAAGTTATTACCTTTACAATTGCATTACATTAATTATTATATTACATTGCGTCATATTATATATACTTTATTACATTGCATTACATTATTTATAGCTAAAATTTATTTGAATAAAATATAAATCACAATCCCCTATATAATAATAGCCTAAGTTATTACATTTACAATTACATTACATTAAATATTATATTACATTGCGTCCTATGATATAATTTATTACATTGCATTACATTATTTATAGCTAAAATTTATTTGAATAAAATATAAACCACAATCCCCTATATAATAATAGGCTAAGTTATCTGTCTGTCTGTCCTCGAATGTATGAAGATTTCTTGATGAGTTAGGGTTGGCAAAATTCAAAGTGAGTAAAGTTTATCTTCTCTTAAACTATCGATCCGATTCTAAAATAAATTGGTATAAATATGCTTCATATCACAGCAAAAAATAATGTCTTTAAAAAGTTCGAAATCCACCTCTTCCTCCCTTTTCGAGCTTTTAATGTCATTATATCAAGCCCCATTTTAAGAACAGGAAATTAAATTTATCAATTTATCACATAATAAATAGGTAAAAATAACATTGTTTTCTAGCTTATGACGTCATTCCTTTAACCATCTTATTTAATCATTTCTTATTTTAAATTATTTAAACACCGTCTTTTATTTAAGATAAAAGTGTGTCAAAATTTTCATTTTTTAAATCTCAAACTAAACAGTTAAAGCTTAGTGTACGAGTTTTATTTAGTATTTAATGGATTATTTTTAAATGAAATGAATAAATTTACATTCTTTCCACGAAAACATCCACTGTGAAATAATGTGTTCACTTCCATTGATCTTATTTAGGGAGAGTTTAGCTAATAAATAAAAAATAGAACAGATCTGTCACTGAAGCGAAAATTCTTTCCCTTCTAACTTACAAATGACCACTGAACTTAGATATTGCGTAAATAATTTTCTTTTATATTTGGCTTAAATAATAGATTAGGTACATATGGGATACTTTTAAATTTAATCATCGATTTTTTTTTTGTTGCAAGATAATTCTCAGCCAAAAAAAATTTTTACCTGCCGCATACGGTACTTTACAATTCTGGAAAATTAAAAATTTACTGATCCCGTCATATGACGGGCTATATACTAGTTTACAATAATTTTTTAGCAAACTTTCATCGTCACTTATACTTCTTATACATTATACGTCTACTATAGGCCTTCAAATTGGATTAAATGCAGATAAAAGCTGGTAGCTTAAGAAAGAAAAGTTGATATTTCAGGTTTCTTGAAAATATAAAAATAAAACATTTTGTTTGACTAACAGTTTGTCTAAATGAATTCAACGGGATTCTAAACAGCATTCACAGTATCTGGAGACTTTACAGGTGTATGAAGATAAACAAATTATTGAGCGTGTACCAAATAATTTTCAGCCAAAAAACAAACCATTTTTTTAACTGCCTCATAGGGTACTTTACAATTCTGGAAAATTAAAAATATTACTGATCCCGTCATATAACGGGCTATATGCTAGTAAATTTTAACATCTCAGTAAATATTTTTCAAATCTTTAGTATGCAAAGCTTTAAATTCTTAATATTCGTATATCGTCTTGCTTTCTCCTCAAACCTTTCAAGTTCTAATAGCGGCGGGGTAGTTTAGATTATAACTCAAAGTCAACAAACTTTTCACGTAAATTATCCTGAAAGCATTAAAGCAGTCTATGAAGCCGTACTAAATCAAAATCACATAGACTAATTAGTTTCCTAGGAAACTATTCTAGGCCAGCGAGTAGTGGGGCTTCCGTATTTCCTTTTGAAGAACTAAAATATGACTCGTGTACTACTTTCGCGGATCCGCCGTCGAAAATGTGCCCTTCTGTAGAAATTAGCGTGCTTTCCCATGCAGGTGTTCATCAATTTGCGCTTCGGCGGAAGAAAATCCAGATAAATCAACAACTTTAAACGAGGAATAATCGTGCTTCCAAGTAAAATACATCAAATTAATATGAATGACTTTACGTACATTTGTTATCTTTAGCATTTAATAACATAAATTTTACATACTATAACACTATGAGTATAATGATTCTTGGTGTAGATAACATATAAGATTTTTTTTAATGTTATTTATTTAAGACTGATTAATTAAGGTATCCATCTACGTTCGGAGAACTTTTTTCTTTAAACGTAGAAACTAGTTCATGTTTTTACATTTTTTGATTTATTTTTATATTATCACAGAGAACCAACCACACTTAAAAAATTTATTCCTGGAGAAGTTTTTATAAAATGGCTAATAAATGAAGAAAATTTAGCAAAAAAATCGTTTTTTTTCAAAAGGGCTACTTTTTTAATAAATTAAATTATTTCAATATTTTTTGATGCAACACATTTCTTACACACTGTGGACGAGTGAATCACCTAAAATCTTTGCTTAATTTTCATTTGGTAAAAAATTTTGGTCCTTCAAAATCATACACATTGAATTTTTAAAGAAATTCCATTACCTTTATATCTAACTATGAGTGTAACATCATTAAAAATTATCCAAATTTAAAACTTTTAAATCATTTACTAGTAAATACTATCAAAATCATTTATAATAATTTTCAACAAAATATTTTAAGAACTTTATCAGCAATCACATTTCAAGTTTCAACATTTTATTAAAAATAACGTTCTGAGAAAAACGCATTTGTTGTTTATGAAAGCAACTTTAACTTTTAAAAAATTAAAATACATGTTTAAAATTCCCCACACTTTATTGCTTCAAAACTTTCTAATTGCCAAGTTGCTAATTATTAAAAATATTAGAAAAATGTTTAAACTAATCTTCATGAAAATTAAAAATGTTTTGTCTAAAAAATGCTATTTTAAAAAGACTTTAAATTCACAACTTCCTGTTCCGAAGTCGCTACTTCAGGCTTGGTTTGACAGCTGTCACTGATGTTTAAACACTGTAACTTTTCTTTAAAATGCCGTAGAGACAAAACAAAAACAGATTTAGAAGCCTAAAAGTTTAAACTTTACAATAGAGAAATAAAACAAATTATGATTTTTTGCCAAAAATTACATTTTTAACGTAGACCTTAAAGCACCTAGTGTTGCCTGACTTTCTTAATTTGCTATTATTCATCACAGTCTTATTAACAATCATAATGCAAATAAATAATGTAGCACTCTGAAACACAACAAATCCAGAATCCATGTTAAGAGTATTTTGCTACTTGAGGACTAATGATACTGGGACATACAGAATGAAGCCGATTTCAAGCGGCTGCATCGATTCATGCCAGCAGTAGAATTTGATCTAGTACCGAAAAGCAGCGAACTGTCATCGTTTGGCAATCTAGTATGTATCAGAGCACTCAAAAAGTAATAATCTTATCGTTAGAAAAGATTCCAATCATAGTGTTATTTACTGGCTCTTTTTAACACATTGTGTGCAGGTAACGGCGTGATTTAGCGGTGTGTCGACATCAAAGAACTTCGCTTTAAGAGGTGGACTTCAATGGTGGATAAAAAAGGATTGTTTTCCTCTGCACCACGATGTCTACACTGTTGTGCTCTATAGTAGAGGAACAATATGCCAGACAACACGGCACCTTCACTGACAGCCAAAAATATGATCGCGGGAACGACAAAGGATTTGCCACTACTCAAATGTAGCAGATAAGAATTCCAGGGACCACTGGCTTTGCGGCCGATGATTGTTTAACCTGGACCAATAATGAAATTGTGGGTGAGGCCCCTCCCCTAGAAAGAGACGAGAGATTTGTTTTTTAAAGAAGTTAGCTAGCAACCAGCTAATTCAGAGGTTGCCTTGACCAGTCTCTCTACCGGAGTTTTTTTTTTTTTTTTTTTTTTTTTTTTTTTTTTTTGCTATAATTCCACCTTGGGAATTCTTCTTTAAAGAGTAGCCCGCATCGGCTAACTCGGACCAGTCTCTCCATCGGAGAGTTTTATTGAGCGAAATCCCGTCTTGGGATAGATCTCTTGCTGAGATTGAAGCGATGCCCTGTGCATTAGTTTTCCTTTTCTAATATAATCCTCTTCAGGATTGTTTGAATTTTTTTTCGGAACTCTAACTGCGCTTAGATATCCTACCAGTACTTCAGAGAGCTTTCGCGAGAGCTACGAATTGTTTTTTCCGTCAAATCACCCATATTTCGGCAGAGACTGAATTTAGTTTAGGTACCCGTCTCTACTCAGGCCTACGTGTACTAATCAATTACCTGGGATCGGAAATTGTTTTTTTTGTGTAGATATGAAATGATGTATGTAGCAGCATTGTAAATAAATTCATTAATCAAGATACACCTGATTCTTCTTTGTGTCACTTAAAACAGGAACCAGATATGTTACAGCGGGTACATTTCGCAGAGGAATTGTACCGGGAGCGGGCGTTTTGCGCATAAATTTAGTTATTCAGTTAAATCTCAATAGATCGAAAATTATTTAATTTTTTAACCAACTTTTCGTATTTTATATTGAAATATATAAACAAATATATAAATAAAAATATATAAATAACAACCATAAGATTTTTGTAAACAAAAAATATATTTTTAGTGGATAAATTTATAATAGTATCGTAAATATGAAAAATCAAATAGAAATAGTAGTATATAGTTTTAATTTTTTCCCGTTCTGTGGTTCCACATCGACTGATGTAAAAACTAGTTTTTATTTGTCTAAATTTTTCCAGAATCTATGTAGTAGACAAGAACATTCGGCTTCATTTTCCTGTATATACCGTTATTTTTGTACCCACAAACAATGTTGTTACACTAACCCGTACTAGTACGTGACCCGCGCTCAAGTATCAATCGTCAGAAAACGTGCTAGTATGTGTCTCGCATACAATGTGTTAAGAAGATTAGAATCAGGTTTGCTAATGTTTATTTTCGCAGCATTCTGCTTCTTCAATAACATGGGTCGCAATATAATGGAAGAGTGGAAAGTCTTTTGTGCAGTTTTATAATATAACAAGTAGCAGTTGTCAAAATTGGCGGGTTTTTTATTTTCAGCTAAATTATGACGTCATAAAACATAATCGACAAATGAATCATCTAGCACTGATTGTGTTGGAAATAAAAGAATAACCCCTTTGCATATATATATATATATATATATATATATATATATATATATATATATATATATATATATATTAAGGCCAGCCAAAAAAATTAATTTTTTTAATGTAAAAAGCACAATTTAGAACGTTGAATTTAGAAAATATATATATATATATATATATATATATATATATATATATATATATATATTTTATACTTGAATAAGTAAGTGTTTTAGCTTACAATCCTATGTAAATGATAAATATCAATAAAACGATTTTTTGTTATTGTTTTTTTCTTTCACATTGTTAGTTTCAATTCTTGATTGCATTCCAGTATTAAAAAATTATAGCAACATAAGTACAACGCTGCTCGAATTATCTCGAGTGTGCACAGTTTGGCCAGTTTAGCGAGCTCGAGTTAACTCGAGCGTGCACATTAAGAGGTTAAAAAAGATTGCTTTAACATTTAAAAATTGGCACATTTGAAAAAAAGGCTCTCAAAACAGAATAAGCAAAAGGGGCTAAGGAATGCTTTTTGAACAAACGATACTGATCTAACAACCATAGTATATCACGTTTTGTCCAAAACCGTCTAAAATTGTAGATTTGTGTCAGAGGCAAAAAATAATTTCATTTATATATTGTTATAAACTAGTTGCAGATAAAATTTCTAAATTGTCAAAAATTGCATATTTTTGCTTTTCTGATAATTTATTTAAATGAAATATGTCAAAAAAAAGGTTAAGTTGTAGCAAACGTGGTGCCAACATAAAGCTAAAACTCTAAAAAAAATCTTCAAGAAATGTAATTTTACATGTTTGCTAATGTTGTTCGTCAGTAAGTTTCAGCAATATATAAAAAGATAATACGATAATTTACTTTTTAATTTTTATGCAACTTAATAAAAGATGAGATAAATTATTTTATTTTTGATTGTTTTCTCATTCATGTTTTTTTTCTAAAATCAAACATTATACTTAAACATTTCTTCACAATTTATTTTTGTATACGATGAAAATATTCTCATAAAGCGAATGAGATATTTATCTTAATTCTCCAGAACAAAATAATAACACTGTTAAAAAAGCAAAACCTTAATACTTTTTTCCTGTTTTTCTAAATATTCTTGCATGTACTTTCTGTAAATATTATTGTTGGAGGCATTACTTATTACTTCAAAAACAAAGCATTTCTTATGCAAACATTATAAGAAATACATATAGCTGATGGGTGAAAAAGTTAATTTAGAAAAATGTGGCTGTAAAGATAAACGGAAAACCGCAAATGGGTACAAAGTGGTACTAATTACCGTATAAAAAAAGAAAATGTTTTAAAATTGAAAAATTTCTTCATTTTTCTGTTAATCTTTCTTATATTTTATGTTTGAAGATAATGCGACAGATGATGGGCTTCATAGCCCATCATCTGTCGCAAACCAACGGAATATTCGTAGTCATTCCGTTTGGTTTGGTTGGAGGATTTCGGTCTACTGTTTTGCTCATGAGTGCTAATGAGACCGGGACCAACTCTTTAAATAGCCGATTCCAAACGGCTACAAACATCCATACCAACAGAGGGATTCGAACCCGCAAATTCTGGTTCCAAAGACCAGTACGCTACCATTCGGCAATCGTTCGTAACCGTTTGGAATCAGCTTTGAGCAGTAGGTCCCGGTCTCATTTGTTTTGTGTAGCAAAACAGTAGCTCGTAATTCAGTTCTTCTTTTATTCTTACAATGTATTTGCAATTATTACAATGCGTATTTAATAACACTCCACCTTTAAAAATAAAAATTTTAGTTTTCTGATATTAAATAATATATTTTAAATAGCATAAAATCTATACGCCTAGCAAAAAAAAATTAAAATCACTTATTTGCAAGATAATATTAGACACTCAATTTGGTTTTATCAAATTGAAGGTAAATGTATTTTTTTAATCTATAAACTTAAAAACTTTAAAGGTATCTCTAAATTAAAAACCGTTGAGAAATTAAAAAGTTTTAAAAACATATATATTATGCTATAAAACAAAATATACCAATCAGATCAATGTAATTCAATTGCACAAAACAAAATGGTAATTTTCTTTTATTTGGTATAAAAAAATTACTTTCTTATTTACAAATTTCAATATTTGTTTCGTTAATAAGTAAATTTTTATTTTCTTAACTTGAGGTAGATAAATTTTAGGGGGATTTTAAGTATTGCTTAATATAACAAAACTAAAAAAAATACAGAAAGACATGTATTAATAGTCTAGAAATTATTTTATTCTAAACAAGGAAACAACCGAACGATGGCCGAATGGTTATTGTGCTGATCTTCGGAACCGGATTTCCTGGGTTCGAATCTCACTATGGCCTGGATATTCGTAGCCGTTCGGAATCGGCTTTAAGTAGTAGGTCCCGGTCTCATTATCCCTCGTGTTGCAAAGAGTAGACCGTAGCACTCCAAAACCAAGCAAGGGGATAATTTTCTATTTCATATTGAATATATAAAAAATAAACTGTCATAAAGATGACTTTAAATCTCTAAAGGTATTATGTTCCTTAAGTAAAGAACAAAAATGAAGAAATAAAAACAAGAAAACGAATAGATTGCAGTTATTTTAAAGAGTTATAAAAGCATTACTTAAAAGCTTACCAAACATAAGCTTAAAAATCTGCTGATTATCTCCAAAATAACCGAGAATTCCAAATAAGCTTTTTGAAGTTTTAAAATTTAATCACTGGTGTAACATTCAAATTAAATATTTGAGCTTCCTCTTATTCATTATACACAAACTTAGGCTATCGAAACGGTCTAACGCTCTATCGTCACGATTTCAATTCATATTAACTAATTAGAATCGGAAAAGATAACTTGAATCGTTGAAATATGTTTCGACTTTTCAAAAATTTCCTCTCATCTTCTAAAGAAATATTATTTGAATATATCCTCCACTTCATAAATTAATTTGTAGTATATGAGAAAAATTGGTACAGTTAGAGGATACATTCGAGTGGTAAAATATTTTCAACTCAATTAATTGACATTTTTAAGTAACAGTTTACTTTTTCCTTGATTAAAGTCACTCATCATATTTTTAGTTTTAACACATTGTGTGCGGGTACATTTCGCAGCGGAATTGTACCGGGAGCGGGCGTTTTGCGCGTAAATTTAGTTATTTAGTTAAATCTCAATAGATCGAAAATTATTTAATTTTTTAACCTTTTCGTATTTTATATTGAAATATATAAACAAATGTATAAATAGAAATATATAAATAACAACCATAGTAAGATTTTTGTAAACAAAAAATATATTTTTTGGTGGATAAATTTATAATAGTATCGTAAATATGAAAAATCAAATAGAAATAGTAGTATATAGTTTTAATTTTTTCGAATTATGTTATATATAAACATTTTTACATTATAAAAAATGAAAAAAGCAATCATAAAATTAATAATGTAAAAACTAGTTTTTATTTGTCTAAATTTTTCCATAATCTATGTAGTAGACAAGAACATTCGGCTTCGTTTTCCTGTATATACCGTTATTTTTGTACCCACAAACAAACCATGTTGTTACACTAATCCGTACTAGTACGTGACCCGCGCTCAAGTATCAATCGACAGAAAACGTACTAGTACGTGTCCTGCATACAATGTGTTAAAATAAGGAGGTTTTATGATCATATTTGATTTTGTTTGTCTAACCCCCTTTTATCTGTCCTCCTGTCTTAGTGTTGTACGAAACTAAAACCAGACTCCTCTAAAATATTGAGTTAAAATTGAAAATAATCAAACATTGAGGAGAAACAGAATTCCCTTAAAATTGTCTAAAAAAGCTATTTTTTAAAGGTGGTGAAAATTTTAAACATTTCTGAAATTAGTAATTTTATAAATAAGTTCTGCAATGCAAATCATTAAATCTATGTGAGTCAATATGTCACACTATATGGGATAAGAATTTAACTCCCAAAGAGGTGTGAGGTTGCAATGATATAAATATTTTATAAAGGGGATTATACGAAACTGTGTGGCCTGTATTCTGGTGTGCAATTCTTTAGTTGTTTACTGGAACTATATGTTAAGAACGTTGATAGAAAATACAACAATTTGCCTGCATAATATTTATTCAAACGTTATTCGTCTCTCTCACATATTTTATGCAAATTAAAGAAAAAAGTCATTTTCTGAGTTTTTAAACTTTAATATTTTATTCCAAATTCTGTAGGAAAAAACTTTTTAGCGTGGTCTTTTTAAGTAAAATTTATTTTCATAAGATGCTTCAATTGACTGTAGGGGCTGCAAGTTTAAGCCCTCCCCCTCTATTCCCCCAGTCATTTAAAGGATTTAATTTTTTTGTTAGTGTTAATAATTTTCTTTAGATAATGATTCGTATCAGAAGTAGCCAATACGGCAACCCACATCGACTAGTCAACCTGAGATCTCCGAAGGTCGCTTTATGTGATATATGAAAGGTCAAGTTTATGTGAACTAATGAAACTTTCTACACACGTACATTAAAAAACAAATTAATCAAATTATTGAAATCAATTTTTTAAATATTTTATTAATTTTTGAAACGCTACGTGTGTCATAATTTTTTATAGATTCCTAAACTATTTTTAACAATCATTCCACATTTACGTAAACAAATTCGTGTATACATTTTAAGCCTCAATTTTATTAAATTTATTAAATAAAATCAATTCAAATTTAGAAAAGTCATTCATTTCCAATAAATAATTAGATTCAATTTTTCGACAAAATAATACCCAATAAACATGTTCAAGAATTATATTTGAAATAACAATAAGGCAAAATTAGGAAAAAAAATAAAAATTAAAACTCAGGAAAATTTTTTTAATCAAAGAAATAGATATAGCAAGATGCGTATGATTTTTAAATTTCTTCATGGAGATTGATGTAGTTTTTCTTTACTTTATAAGCGTAGAAACTTTTTGGACTGTAAGTTGATAATTTTCATAAAACCTTGTAACATCTACCGTTCCAAGGCGGGTAAAAGCATTTTATACCATTATATTATATTACAATATTACGTTACACTTTAAATTACATTTACAATTACATTACATTAAATATTATATTACAGTGCATCATATTATATATGATTCCTAAAATATTTTTAACAATCATTACCCATTTAAGTAAACAAATTCATGTATACATTTTAATCCTCAATTTTATTCAATTTATTAATAAAAATGAATTCAAATTTAGAAATTCATTCATTTCCAATAAATTAATAGGTTCAATTTATAGACAAAATAATACCCAATAAACATGTTCAATAATTATATTTATAGAAACAATAAGGCAAATTTAGGAGAAAAAATAAAAATTAATACTCAGGAAATTTCTTTAAATTAAAAGAAATAGTTATTGCAAAATGTATTTGATTTTTAAATTTCTACATGATGATTGATGTAGTTTACTTTACAAGCGTAGAAACTTTTTGGACAGTAAGTTAATAATTTTCATAAAACCTTGTAACATCCATCGTTTTAAGGCGGGAAAAAACATTTTATAACATTATATTACATTACAATATTGCATTATAATTTGCCTTACAATTACATTACATTAAATATTATATTACAATGCATCACATTATATACTTTATTACATTGCATTACTTTATTTATAGCTGAAAATTATTTGAATAAAATATAAACCATAATTTAAAAATGTTAAAGGAAATCAGATTTGGATTATTGCATAATCTAATTTTTTTTCAGCAATTAAATTCATTATATGTAAAATTTTTTCACACAGGGAAAGCTGAATATATCATTATATTTACCATTAATAAAACAAAATAAGTTTTCCACTTATTTTTATGGCAACCTATACGTTTTTAATGGAACTTAAAGCTACAATGATAGAGTTCTCCATTTAAACTGTAGACTACATGTATCCGTCATTAATCTCTGGTAACTTAACAATGTAAATAACCATTTCATACGTTAAGCTACCTCTTGAAACCGAATGAGAGAGGTTTGTTTGCATAACCACTATAGTTACCTAATTTCCCACAGAAATTCTGTTGAATTCAATATCTGGTATTGTAACCAATATACAGATATTACCGTAGTATAATAGTTGCCACACTGAATGCTGGCTATAAAGAAAAGCACTTTGTAACAAATGAAATGCCACAGGCAAATAATAGAAATTAATCATCCTAATGTTTTTCCTAATCATAAATGAAATCCGATATTATTATTGCTTTTTCATCATTAATTATTCTCAGTAAGAGGCCTTTTTTAAAGGCTTCACAAAAGTTTAATCAACCTCCGTTTAAAGATTTTATGCTTTTAAGGAAAAAGGGACTTTAAATCTCAGTTTGGAAAGTATCCAACTTTTGATTATATTTTTAATAGGAACATTAAATGCCGCTGTTGCATAAGTTATATAAGAAACTAATATCTACAGCAAAAGAATGCTTAATTAAAATACAATAGTATTTTCTTAAAAAGAGAGCAGCACCAACAATATTCATTTAAAATATTCCTAGTGTACGTCATATTAGTCAATTGCTTTCATTTTTCACTGTACGTTAAACATTTATGTAAAAACATGACTGGGTATCGATTTTAAATTATGTATAATGCAATTTATTATCTTTAAAATTATATAATTATATTTTTGAAAGTTTGGTTCGTTTAAATATTTAACACATTGTATGCGGGACACGTACTAGTACGTTTTCTGACGATTGATACTTGAGCGCGGGTCACGTGCAAGTACTAGTTAGTGAAACAACATGGTTTGTTTTGGGGTACAAAAATTACGGTATATACAGGAAAACGAAGCCGAATTTTCTTGTCTGCTACATAGATTCTGGAAAAATTGAGACAAATAAAAACTAGTTTTTACATCAGTCGATGTGACTGATGTAAAATTAAATACTTTTCGATCTACTGAGATTTAACTGAATAAATAAATATACTCGCAAACCGCCCCCTCTCGGTACAATTCAGCTGCGAAATGCACCCGCGCACAATGTGTCAATTACAACTCAAATATTAATGATGCAATTAGTTGCTTTTCTGGATCCAGAAAAAAATAAAATTTAAATTATAATCTGAGTAAAGGTACTAAGATTCAGCTTTAGAAAACACTATTTAATTAGACCAATAGTTTTACATAGTAGTGAGTGTGGGATAGTAAATAGTTTATTTTTGAAAAAAAATTATTGGGAAGACTTTGGGAAACAATAAAAGAAAACGGAATACAGAGCATAAGAAATAACATAGAAATGCAACAAAAATACAGCGAACTTGCTATAGTAAAAACTTTTAAAGTAACGCAAATAAAATAGCTAGGACAGACAGAGACACCAAAATGAAAATCTTGTAAAAAAATTTAATATTTCACAAACCTGGCGGCAAAAGAAAGAGTGGTAGAATCCCAACAAGATTGGTTGGCAGTATAGGCGCGATGGAGTAAGAGATCAATCGCATTCGAATGATCTGGTGACGATGGCATTCGAATGATCTAGATGGTTTAAATTAACTGAGGCAGCCTTGACCATCTGTAGTGCTTAGGAGGACGAAAGCAATTTTTAATTTGCAATGTTTTGTTTTGCCTTTTTTCGTTAGTTTACGGTATTAGACCCTATACAACTTGATTAATTACTTTACGTTTACAAAATTTTATCCAGTTTTAAGACAAACATAAAAAATAGTCAATACACCTGGAAAATTTTGGAATCACTAGTAAAATATAAAATATCAAACTATGAAAAAGGATTTTTTAAGTTTTAAAATAAAAATGTTCGACCAAAAAAAATTATCTCAATAAGAATAAAAATCATTCTATTGAAAAATTTCAACTTTATTATGAAATATATCTGTAGTTTGACTCTAACAGGACAAAAAGAATATTTCATATTTTTGAATCTTATCATTCTGAGAGGCACTTGTTCAAGGAAGCGAAGCATTGTTGGAAGCTATAAAAAAGCCCCTTTTTTGACAATGTAGCAAAATTTAAACATTTCATTTATCTACCATTTTATCTTATTTCTCCATTTTTAATTTCATATTTCTAATCTTTCTGCAGTGACTTCAACCACAACCAAACTCAGTGTACCAATCTTGTTGAACGAGCGCAATACATTCATCTGTTAGCCATATTGTTTTGCCAGCATGGGCCGCGCGTAATTGTTTCTGTCTGGAATTATTAATTCCGAGCGCATTCAACCAGATGAAATGCATATGTATTTCTTTTCAACGAGACCTCCTTTTATTTCTACAGTTATAGTGAAATACTACATTGAATGTAATAGAAATGAATTTTTAATACGTTTTAGTAACTCTACATTGAAAAAAAAAGGAAGAATTCTATTAGAGTGATGAGCTATTCCCACGGAAGCAGTAGAAGGGCCGGTAGTGAAAATTTCCTTCCGTTTTCTGTGTGGTGAGGCAATTTAGATCCTTTTTAGTTAATGGAATTAATATGAATAAAGCAGAAAGTTGAAATGCTTCAGGTCTAAATCTGACCTTATTACGTCTGTTTGTAAAGAAGAGAGGACCTATAAAAATTGTTTGAAGGTTTTATAAGGGATCACAGTGTGCGGGATTATAATTCTAGACATAGATTAGAATCATGTCTCCCTTCATGACATTAAGTAGGTTTGGTTTGGTTTGGTTTGGAACGCTACGGTCTATTGTTTTGCACAGGAGGGCTAATGACACCGGTACCTATTGGTTAAAGCCGATTTCGAATGGCTACTAATATCCATGCTACAGTGGGATTCGAACTCACGAACTTCGGTACCGACCATCAGCGCTCTAACCAATCGGCCAGCGTTCGGTAATTAAGTAGGAATGTACCTTTGTGGAATTATTTAGTAATCCCTAAGGGACCAATTTGGAGGTTTGGGGCTTTCGTGAATACCCAGTTTGAAGGGGTAAGGTTTTCCCTTATGTTTCCGGTTGTAAGGCAAGGGAGTGCCAAAGAAAGAGGCAGCTAATCAAAAAGTACAGCTCTGCTGATTGAAGTGTTAGAAGCAGAGGAGGATCGAAAATAAAAGTTATATGAGGACAATAAAGTAGAAGAAGTGGAGGAGTCGAGATTCTGAGGGCTAATTCGAGAATCTTTGGTCAAAGAGGAGAATCCTACCTAAAATATCTATCGGCACACTTCCTGAGCCACTCTTTGGTCCAAGACGTATTGGAAGGCAAGAGATCTGCTGTTGTTTCTCATGCCACTCGGACAAACAAAGCACAATTGAGCCTGCGGGTTCTCGTATTAAGGCCAAGGGCCAAGCCTTTCGTTTTAATGACACCATTAAGGTGAAAGAACGACTTCGCTCAAGTAGGTCCTCGTAATTGTGAAGCCCACAGACTTGGCCTGCTACCCCCAGAGGTATTCATTAACGACCACGAACCTATTTTAAGTACCCCAGTTACCTTTAACAAACACTGCAGATCTTAGGACGGCTCGGGTTCCGAACCCGCAACCTTTCAGTTACGAGTTCGTTGCCTTTGCCGACTGAGCTACCGCGGATCACGCAAGAGATTTAAGGAATCAGAACTCTATGGTCCGCAACATTGAACAAATGCCTCACTAGATCTACGAAGGAGTCCTACCTTTTGGCCCACAACATTGAACCCGTGCCTCAGTATTAGAATCGCTCCCCAAATACTTGAGTTTCCTGATTGCCAACCTACAAGGGTACTAGATATTAAGATTTGAATTTAAAATTAGGTCCTCTCTTTTCTTTCGTATATGTTAAAAGATATTTAATTTCAATGTGGTATAGGTTATAGATAATTTGAGAAGCAAATTATAAAGTTGATAAGTTTGTAAATATACATTTAAATACTGTACAAATATTTTTTTTAATTTAAAGCCAAATGAAATTTGTTACATATTCTTATTTAGTAAATGTATACTTTTTATAAAGTAATAACTAGATTTAATACCCTTCAAATAGTCTGTAGTCTCTCAGAGCTTCGGTTAGAGATCAACCTATAAATACTAACACAATGCAATCAAATAAGTCAGGTACAACTATACGATCTCTACTTAAATATTTAGATCTCTGTGGAGAGCACACGATACTGCGCTAAAGAAAAGACCACTATAAGGGAATTGCTAACACAAAGTTCAAAGTACCCGTTTAACTCATTTTATATGCTTAAATATCAAAATTAATACAAATACACAGTCCTAAAGAAGCACTCAGAAATAGGATTATATTATTATAATTGATTTATATGATAGCAAAGATATGATTAAGTATATTTTACACTTATGAATAAAGTTGAGGAAAATTTTAATAATTTTTATTTTTTAAACAAAAAATATTTACAACTAGCTGCTTCGCACCCAGCCTTCGGTCTGGGTAGTAAATATTTCCAAATAAAGTTTTAGAACCACTATTGTAGATAAACGCATTCATAAAAAAAGTCAAATAAACCTCAGGTGCTGCAGATTGTTGAGGAATATGATAGTTCATTAACAAAACACAAACCCTGTTATAAATATTATTTTTGTCACGAAGATTCGAATGAACACACCGTTTAACGTAGCAGAAGAATTTATTGAAGGTAAGTAGCAACTCGCAACTTTACAAGACCGAGAAGTTGCCTACAACTATTGGGTATCAGCTTTTATACCCGAACAGAATATTCGAGAAATAACTAATTTACATATTAAAGAAAGATCTAGAATATTCAAGAACATAAGGAAACAATAAATAACATTTTTAAATTAAAAATCCGTACTTTGGATAAACAGCCGTAGCAAACATCGAACCCACAATCGTCGGGTCTAGATCGCGTGCTTTCACCATTCGGCCACTTCGCTCGTTGGCTAAGTTTCTTTATGCGGCATTATGTTCACCCTTTTGCCAGGGAACCGCAGAGTAAAGATGCTGAATTCCAAGACTTTCTCTACCGCATGAGTCAAATGTCTTTATGTTATGGATATTCATGCTTTTAATGTCTTTACTGTGAAAATTTATTTGAAATATATATATTTATTCCTTAAATTTTATTTTTAAAAATGTTTTCATGACGTGCTGCAAAGGATTTTTTATTGCATATACGATTTTATGCTTCCTTTCTTTGGTGTATAGAAAAGAGGTTCATTTTAGGATGTACTGAAGCATCAAGAAATGGTGAAAATGGAATTTTTTCGAAGTCATTAATAAAGAATTCAATTTATATTTATATCTATCATGTAGCCTTAAACTAAATAAGACATCCGAAAACTTTATGATAGTTACTATATGTTATAGAACCGTTCAATTACTTAAAGAAATTGTGACATTATTAAAGGCTTAAATCAATTTTGATTCTTGAAAAATTGCAAAACTATGTGTTGTTTCACTCGAATTTTACTTTCACAGGTTGTCATTCCACGGGATATAAATTGAAAGGAAGAAACTTTAGTTCGAAAGTGAAAATTTAAAAACTACAACAAACCATCTCATGTCACAAAACTTAAACTTATAATTTTTATTTTTTAAACAAAAAATATTAACAATTCTTAGTTTTCATCTTTTATTTCAATATAAACAATATGCGTGTGTGTGTAACCAGCGAAAAATTTCTCGTTTATTATACCGAAAATTAGGACCTATTATTTGAAATGCCCTGGTTTTCTGGACAATAATAATGCTTAAGTAATTTGCAATCGTGCCGCCATTAAAGAAAGCAAAGTTCTACGTCGTAATACTTTAAAATTATTGACGAATAAAATGAAAGGGTCAAATGTCCGTCTTTACAAGGCAAGACCATTACATCGAACGCTCAAGAACACACATTTCTTTCACAATTGTCGCACCCAAGAGCGAATGATCACATGTTTTTCCCCACTTGGTTTGGTTTGGTTTTTGGAGAGCTACGGTCTACTTTTTGCAACACGAGGGCTAATGAGATCGGGACTTACTGCTTAAAGCCGATTCCGAACGGCTACGAACATTTATGCCATAGTGAGATTCGAACCCACGAACTCCGGTTCCGAAGGCCAGCACCCTAACCATTCGGCCTTGTTTTTCTCCAAGAGACTTAAGATTGTATATGCAGTCTTTTAAATCCTAAACTTACGAATGTGTTTTAAATATTTATTTCTGAGACATCACAATTCCACAGCAAATTAGTAAACATAAAAGAGCAGATGCCGCCAACCTTTGGGCGAACTAAACACATTTTCAAATACATCACAAGATACCCTGATATACTGCCATAAAAAGCTTACAGCATGCACACACAACACAATCATAACATAGAACTCTTTTCCAAAAAAATATGTCAGGTGCTTCCGTCTATGATTATAAGAAAAATAAACTTTAATACAATTTACACTTACAGTATGACGATTCAAACAAAAATTATTAAGCGTTTTTGGGGAGTCAAGAGTGAACCTTGATCATTTAAGTTATCTTGAAAACCACACGTGCAGCAAATTAGGTTAGAAACAAAACTGTTTTTCTGAGACATCTGAAAAGTGAACATATATATACGTATAATATATATATATATATATATATATATATATATATATATATATATGTGTGTGTGTGTGTGTATGTCTGTGTGTGTCTGTATGTGTGTCAGGTCTAAAAATAGGGTAGTTAGAAATTACGAGAGTTATAAACGATTTTAAAAAGAGAACTCTTTTATAATAATAAAATAAATGAAAAAGACCCCCCGCTCGTGTAAGCTTTTGGAATAATCCGGTCAAGCGGAAGCATTTTGGAAGAATTTGATGAGTTTGCAGACAGATAAGAGCCAGGTAGCGCGTGGAAATTGATCTGTCAACTCACTCTACGTGTATCTTCGAAGAATAAATGAAAATGGCTCAAGTTTTGCTTAAATGAAACGATGATTTAATAAACTTTCTATCATCAAGAAAGACTGTTTTATATTCGCCTTAGCGCTGGATTATTTCATATATATATATATATATATATATATATATATATATATATATATATATATAGAGAGAGAGAGAGAGAGAGAGAGAGATAGATAGATAGATAGATAGATAGATAGATAGATATATGTGTGTGTGTGTGTGTGTGTGTGTATCAAACAAAAGTTAATGAGGAACAGAGTTTTCCTAAAGTAATAATTCTTGTTTCTTTACAGAAAAGTTATTGACTATCCGAGTTGTAAATGTGTTTCTAAAGTATAGTTGACTTTAGATATATTTTATGAACAAAATTTTACAACATCAAAACTAATACCTACCGTCAAAAAAAAGATTCTGTTTTAAGGTACATAAATTTAATTTAACTAGACGCGTCCTCTCTGCATGTACAAATCAACAGTCTTTAGTAAATAAACTGTCAGGCAGAAAGCATAAAAAAAGTTTTGCTTTTGAAAATTGATTTAGAGATTTCTTCTCAAAAGTATAATTTTTACTACTCTGTGAAAAAAAAACTTCTGAAATCATAAAAAAATAATTTTTTTTATTAAATCAAAAAGACATCAATATTTTAAAAAGTTATAAAGATTTTAAAATCTATCAAAACTTTTTAAGATGCAAATTTTAATTATATGAACTGTTAAAACAGACTTTAGTTTCCTGAATATATTTTAAATTGGATTATAATTAAATACAAAACAATTACAATTTTATTCCAATACATAACAATTCAAAAACATTTGAAAAAACACCATGTTCTCTTAAATAGTATATTGATTTACTGCACATTTTTGTCACTTATTTTAGATAGAATTAAGAACTATTTAAACAACTTAGTGCTACCATCCTGAAGTACTACAAACTAAAACGTTGTTTCGACAACATACATAGGAGATGTATAATAGTAACAGTATGATGTAGTTAACTACGCTTTAATGAAATAAAATCTTTCTTACAACTGAAGATGACTGTATGACACTGTATGATACTAAAGATAGTATTCTAAGATTAAAACTTTAAAGTTTGATCTAGCAGCACTTCATTTCAAAGCACGTTCTGTGAGCAAAAAAAGCTCTCAAGCACGCCTCAGAAATTTTTAAAAATTATCAAAAAAAAAAAGAGTGCGTCTTAAAACAAGTGCTCTCTGTCTTACTAACCAAATTAAAACGTTAAAAAATAATTGGAATCTAATACTCTTCTCTTTTAAAAAAATCTTCACGGCCCTTTAAAATTAAGTCTTTTTTGTGTTTTTCTTGATGCGAAGAAAATGGAATATAATTTTATTCATACTCTTTTGTGGCAGCCCCATGTTATTACAATACATAAAGTTTTTAAGGTTTAAAGACTCAGTTTTATTACGCTTGTATATCCCTTATGTCGTGTAGCTCTCGTTTATATTTAAGTATTAACCTATGATCAAACGTATAGTGGTATTTATTTTGGTTAGTCACAAAGACTAAGTATTATTTTGGTTGCGTTGTGTAAAATATTTAGGGGCTAAATTCAACCACAGGTTCTGAGAGACTATAGACTTAAAATAAGAAAATAAACTAAAAAAGCTAAATTAAAAGTAACTGAAATCAGCTTAAAATAAAAAAAGCAAATTTATCATAATGATATATATGTATCTATATACAAACAATCTGATTCAATCTTCATAAAATTTACTTTATCAACACGTTCAATTTAGGTGTCACACTAATTTCGGTCTAACAATAATTTTTCATCAATTAGGTAAATATATATATCTAAGAGAGAGGACCTAATCTCAATTTCAAATATATGTAAAAATGAGTACCTTTGTGGGTAAGTATGGTATACCAGGAACACTGCTGGTTGAGAGTTAATCAGGACTGGGTATGTGTGGTAGCAAAATCTCAATCTTCCGGCGGTCTGGTCAGGGGCTTCCTTCTGAATATTTGAGGTGCGGCCGTAATATTTGATACAGGAACACTGCTGGTATTCTCTAGATGT
>CM063506.1:24332249-24349749 GCA_032207245.1 Pardosa pseudoannulata
CCAGTCATCTCTCTCGATGTGTACGTTGTATATGTTATTGTTTTTGTACTGCGTTGTGGTACATAGTGAACGAAATAAAAATGGTTCCTAAAAATAGACTGATTATTTCACAACGCCTTTTCGAATAAATGAGTCTTGTCATTCTACAAACTGAGTTTTAATAATCTAAATAAAGTCTAAATTTAAAACGGATACTAGATTTATTTTAATATATATATTAGGAGTATTTGTTGAATATTTTGTAGAAATCTATGGAAAAAGAAAGTCGCAAAGGACATTCTAACAACTAAAAAAAAATTCTATAAAAAATAAATTATACAAAAATGTTAATTTTAAGAAAATTCTTATACTAAGTCTTAGTATTTATAATTTAATGTAATTAATTTTTTATACTTTAACATATATGTATACATATTTTCAAAATTTTTAGTTAATAATTTATAAATATACTTTGAAAAATCCACCCTCCTCGTAATGCTTTTGTTAAAATCTAAAATTAAAATTAGATTTTTGAGGGAATTTTAAATGTTTATTACCAAACTTTATGATACCCTTGTTCTTTAATTTAAAAAAAATAAGGCTAAGTGATTAGTTTTTTTTTAAGTAAGGCTAAGTGATTATTATAATTTTGTGATGCCATTTTTATATATTTGTTAAAAGGAGCTTGCTATCCAGGGCCGTAACTGTATCATTTTGCGCCCGTGGCAAAAAAAAATTTATCTGCGCCCGTACCACCCAATATAGTGAGAAAATATATAAATGCTTTTTTTTCTATATCATATATTCAGAATGAACTCAACATATTTTGTTAATTCTGAAAATGTTCCTAACATATTAATGTTTAATTTTTTCTTCTATATTTATTTTATTAATACTTAAAAATATTTTCGAACTCTCTAGAGATATTATTTAACTGAAAAACTGGATAGTTTATTTGAGGGGAATATTTTTGTACGTTGAATTTTCATAAAAAAATTGATAATTTTCTAAATTTAAATTTAGTTTTAATAACTTTAATAAATTCAAAATTTAAAACGAATACCCGGATTATATAAAGACATATTAAGAGTGGTTGGCAAAACATTTTGTAAGAGTCTATTTCATTGGTAAATATTTTGTAAGAATCAGTTTAGTCTCTAGGAGCATTTTAAAAAATAAGAAAATTCATAAAACAGTAATTTTTAAACACATTGGATTTTAAAAATAAAATCTAATTCTATAATGAAAAAATATTTTTTAACTTTTCCTTATTTCTACTTGGGGCGAATCGTCTTCTTTTGGACCCCATTTTTCTCACGGTGCGGCACCCCTATGACTGATGCGTCCTTGGCAAATGTCCCCTTTGCCACGCACTAGTTACGGCCTTGTTGCTTTCACTCAAAAAGTAAAGTGAAAGAAGCGTTAGCAGCACGTATGAAAGAAGTCTTAAAACCAGAGGATGAAGGTCTCAATATCTTAAGTCTTTATAAGGTAATGTTTATGGGAATAAACGTATTTTGACTTTTTGCTGGTTAGGTTTATTCAAGAAAATTTCGAACCCTTGTGGCAAATGATTGTCATATTGGTTCTCAATGACATATTTCCATTGTAGCTGATATATTTGATACTGTAAAATCAAGGTATATTCTCCCCCATGAAACTCTCTTCATGCTCTCTGTCTTCCTAAACTAGCTAACACTGTTGCTAACTGTAAGAGCGCTTTCCCACTTACCGACAAGACAGGGATAAATCTTGGACGACTGTCGTTCTCCGACATCGGCACTAAATTAAAATGCACTAAAATTAGCTACTCTCTTTCCCACCAACCGATTCAATGACGATTTTGTTGTTTTCGAATGGCCGATATCGTTTATCGGGAAATTTTGTTGTTCCGCAAGCGCTATTCCTTTTGAATCGGTCCGGCATTTTGAGAGCTGTCGCTACTCACGTTGTTTGCTTTGGATTAATAAATTATATTTTTTCTAATACAGTTGTTACATGACTTTATTTTTAAATTCATTATTAATATAATATTTAAATACTTAGATTTCTTACGAATTAAATTGACACATTCTGCTCAGATGTTAATGTTATGTTATTCTCACTTACTTAATGATAAAATGCAATTTTATCGTAGATTTGCTATTGTTAGTGTTTGAATTTCACATCTGCTATATTAAGTTCATTTATCACTTACTGTTGCTTTTCAAAGCAAATTACTGAGTGTATCAAATTTTGACTAAGATTGCTTAATAAATTTATAAAGAGATAAAGGTACTAAAGAAAAAAATGATCTGGTAAGTGTGTTAATATTTAAAATTAAATAGATTTAAAAAGGGAAATGAAAAGGACAAAATTAATTACATAAAATTAGAAAAGAGCAATTAAAATTGAAAACATTTTTATTCGTATTTTTTAATATATAATTGTTTTAAAAAAATCATTTTAATTACTATAAGAGATGCCAGAGCTTTAGCAGATTTAATAGAGTTACAGAAAAAAAATTAAATTTTTATAATGAAATAGTAAAAAAAAACACCGCAACAGAAAACCCGAAACAGAAAAATGCTAGCGCAATGCGCTAACACTACGCCAAAACGACTCACACGTTGAGTGTTAAATTGATCTTTTCTTAAAAAAAGAAGCGGAGCCAAAACTTCACTAGCATACCACCGGTGGAAATTTGTGTCTAGTATTAGCATCCCATGTTTTTAAAATGTGTGCAATGAAACAGCGTTAAAATTTACTTTTTTAACAATAATTGTTGTACTAAGTCTATAAAAGTTACTACTTCAGTCATTATAAAACTTAGAAGAGCTTACAGCCATTTTTAAATGAAACGATATCGGTAGAGTGGAAAAACTGCTTTCTAGACGACACGATACCGTTTTGTAGTTGCATTATTTACAGGTCAATACAGATGTTGTAGCGTGTCGTAAGTGGGAAAGTGCTCTAACTGTGTGAGTTAAGCAAGAGAGGGGAGATGTTGATAGTGCGCTTAACAATACTGATGAGATGTGTTCTATAGTGTGAGAGAGGTGCGGATTTAGTAAAAACATGTCTGTGTACATGAAAGCACGAGAAAAGGCTCTCAATAGTTCTGAAAAAGACCCAACCACATCATGCTTATAATAAAAATATTTTTTCGTGAACTTTTTTCTTTTCCCTGACTTACATCCCCGGTGTTGGTATCTAGCGGCTTCCACGTATCGTAGGAAATATCACCACTTATGATTTTAGAACCTGGAGTAAGTTCATTTTTCACACGGTAAATTGCACGGTTCCATTATGATAAGGTTAACCGAAAAAAACAAAGAGAAGCAAACTGCAGACAGTGAAAGACTTCATAAGATTTAAAAGTTTCTTTAAATAAGAATGGATTCAACAAATTCATGATGACACGAATTTCACAGATAACCTCGTAAACGTATGCAAGACTAGTTCACCAAGCCACGATTTGTAGCATAACATCATGGATGTATTGCTAAGAGGTAGACTGATCTTCAATGCCTATACCTCCCAATTCCATGAATGTAAATTACAATGAATAACTCATCTGTTATTTAGTTCCAAAAATTACCTATAAAGGTTAAATTTGTCCGTTGATCGTATACTTCAATTTTAAGGAGATCACTTTATAAACCTTGTCCTTTGACTACGGGTGCCATTTGCACTAGTGTAACAAAAAAAAAGTAGACCTTAGCGCTCCAAATCAAATCAAACCAAACTTCTGAAAACGTATATGGTCAAGTATTATCAATGAACAATAAGTTTACACCAGCGTGAGAGGGGGAATGTTTATTGGCTTTCTCGAACATCTCTACAAGTCAATCTCTACAAGTTTTTAGGTATAATTTGTCAATACATATATTTTTCACAGAGATTTATGAGAGCTTTAAAGATAGCAAATGTTCTGGGTGAATGCTCTGGCTCTATTGGTTAAAAACTTAAATCAGAGAAGCAAAATATCAATATTAGTTAAATCAAAATATTGGTATTTACTCCAAAGGAGAGACTAAGTCACCAGACTTACAAAGTTCTTGATATAATATTAAAGTTACCTAAGTAAGAAATATGTTTATATGGTACCACGTCACGTAACTGTGTGTTTTTAGATCCCCTACAGCCCAATGAATGTGTTTGAAACATGTGTGCGATATGCAAAAATCTTTATCTTTAAAAATGATATAATAACACTTACTAATAATGACTATATACGATCAATTTCAATCACATTTTTCTTCTAAAATTCTCTTAACAAGAGTGAAGTACTCAAAGATTTGTTTATCCATATTTCTAAGCAAATATTTATCACCGTTAGTCTTAATTTTGTATCAACTTACAATTACGTCTTAAAATCAAATACAATTTGGACTTATATATGGAGGCTCTTAAAATGTATGACTGTACAATTAGTTTATGTGATCCCAAAATTGTCTTATTTAAGTTACTCCTGTAACGTCACGGGATCCTCGAGTAGCGTGTGGGTGTCGAAGTGGTTATGACACGGCGTACAGCTTAGAAACAATAACAACGTTTATACTTGATTAAAATGAAGTTATTTACAAATTTTCTGAATGGAAATCACAGGGCTCAGGTGAGTTGGTGCGGATCTAAAGTCCCAGGTTCGAGGCGAACCTAAAAAACACAATCTGCGGTCAAGTGCCGACAGATACCGTTGTACAGGGGTACAACTGGGACTCCTTGAGTCCCACACAAAACTGGAGAAAGGCTCTCCAAAAAACTATCAGCCACAAATCAAACCTCCGTTAGTTCTCGTCCTGGTGACTCTCCGGCGAAAACTCGCGTCGTCTGATGTCACCTTTCGCCTCTTCCCATTGACTTTTCCTTCTCTAGTCACCTTTCTGCTAGTCTCCGATTGGTTCTTTCATTGGCTCCTCCCAGTCTGACATTTCGGTGCCACGTCCGACCTTCCAATCACCTCGGACATCTCAAGGCGTGGTCGAAGCAAAAACCCTTTGAAGTATAGTGTTAAAAACCCAGACAGAAAGTCGCCTTGGCCTGGGCTTTAACAATACCTCTTTGTGAAGCCAATGGGGTGTAGCGACGCCACACTCCTAACCGTTTCCTTTTTATCGCCTGACAATGACCAAATTAATGTAGCGCTATCTTTCGATACCTGAGTCCATGGTTTCGAATCTCGGTACTAACGTAGATGTTCATAACCGCTCATAATCATCTTTAAACAATAAGTCCCGGTCGAATTAGCCCTTATAATGCAAAATAATCAATCGTAGCTCTCTGGAGCTATTTAAACCAACCCCAAACCTCTCATTTTTAGTTACAAATTGGAAATAACAAAAATCACACTCAGTTGGAAAATCAAATCCTTTTTGAGAAAGTTAGCTACAGAAGTGCTTCGCAGTTGTGTGTCTAAAAACTTATAAGGAATGCAAAAAAAAATCTCTAATTTTTATAATATGTATTGTATTATGTTATATGTAAAATTGAGTTTACTTCCTTTGTTTAATTCGATTGCGGAAGCACCCGAGATAACAAATAACTGATAATTTTGTGCAATACGGCTATAAGTTACAACAGTCAACTCCAGGTTCACATTCCTTTCCAAACTATTATGTTTAAAAATATGTTTCGTGATCTAATTTTTGTTATTTATTAAAACTTATCTGTTTCCCCAACTACTACAACCTAAAATGCAAGACCTTTTATGATAAAGTATCGAATAAAGTTTAAAACATGCAAGAATTCTCTTGAAGATAAGAGCTGATTAGCATCTAAAATCAATAAATGTTCTCGTTAGAGTAGTATCCCGAAGGAAACTCTCCAGAGTTTGGTTCAATATGTATCAGTCTTTCCATTAGAACTCCATCAGAGTATCTATTAGCGATTATTGACGAGTTGCCAAGCAAGAGAACACCATAGTATGTCTTCATTTTCAACTGTCTAAGGATTATTACGCCAAATAGGAGAGTTTTCGCTTCTAGAACTTTTGAATTTTATTGTACACTAAAACTATTGACTGTTAGCTTCGTTTCTATTGCTTTCTATATGATATTTATTATTTACAAACATATAAGAAGGGTTTTAACAATACGTAACTGACACAATTTATTGAATTCTATTAGTCTTTCCATTAGAACACTATCAGATTATCTATTAGCGATTATTGACGAGTTGCCAAGCAAGAGAACACCATAGTATGTCTTCATTTTCAACTGTCTAAGGATTTTTACGCCAAATAGGAGAGTTTTCGCTTCTTGAACTTTTGAATTTTATTGTACACTAAAACTATTGACTGTTAGCTTCGTTTGTATTACTTTTTATATGATATTTATTATTTATAGACATAAGAATGGTTTTAATTATACGTAAGAGACACAATTTATTGAGTTCTATTATTCTTTCCATCAGAACACCATCAGAGTATCTGTTAGCGATTATTGACGAGTTGCCAAGAAATAGAACCCCATAGTATGTCTTCATTTTCAACTGTCTAAGGATTTTTAAGCCAAATAGGAGAGTTTTCGCTTCTAGAACTTTTGAATTTTATTGTACACAAAAACTGTTGACTGTTAGCTTCGTTTGTATTACCTTCTATATGATATTTATTATTTATAGACATATAAGAATGGTTTTAATAATACGTAACAGACACAATTTATTGAGTTCTATTAGTCTTTCCATCAGAACACCGAGTATCTGTTAGCGATTATTGACGAGTTGCCAAGAAATAGAACATCCCAGAATGTCTTCATTTTCAATTGTCTGAGGATTTTTAAGTCAAATAAGAGAGTTTCAAGAACTTTTTAATTGTATTGCATGCAAAAACTACTTAGTGATCGCTTAGTTTGCCTTAATTTCTTTATCATTATCATTATTTACAAACATATCAAAAGTGTTTTTTCTTGCACCGGCAGTGACGATATACTTTGTTTTTCGCATTTTTCTCTTAAACTATGGATCGTACAAGAACGCTTCCTTGGGCAGTTTTTATGTACTCCCAACGAGGAATCTAGCTGTGCAGAGTTTATGCGGTCGTTTTGGGACACCCTGTATACAACTATCCCCTACCTTTTATTTATAAACAAATAATTATTTTCAAGTAGATATTAATAGGATTAAGTTAATGTTTCCAATTCTCAAACTGTAATTTTAACTGCAATTTTAACTGACACTGTGGCAACATAAATTCTGGATGAATTGGTTTTTTTATAGCTTTATAGATTCTTTGTTCTTCTAATTCGTATTCTCATTTCATATTCTTCAGGTCTTTTGGGTGTACGGGAACGTTCAGGCCTGTTCAAACAATTGTTTTAACCGTGTATGGAAGTCGTAAACCTTCCACACCCGTTCCATCTTTCTTCCTATCCATTTTACATTTACTGGGCTTAATGGAGTTATAGTGTTTTGGTTCCAGTTTAGGTTCTATTTTTTTATTTTATTTATTTACCTCTACGTAATTGCTGCATGAAGTGTATTACATGGTAATTTTAACTATTTGTCTTTATCGATCTAATATTTTATCATATATACATATATATACATATATATATATATGTATATATACGAATAACCTATATTATAATAGCCTAAGTTATCTGTCCGTCTGTCCTCCAATTTATGAAGAGGTTGGACCTGGAATGGATAGAGGCATTTATTCAAAGCGAATAAAGTTTATCTTCTCCTAAACTATCGATCCAATTCTAAAATAAATTTCTATAAATATGCTTCATATCACAGCAAAAAATACTGTCGTCTTTAAAACGTTCGAAATCCAACCCTTCCCCCCTTTTCGAGAGTTTAATGCCATTAATTCAAGTCCTATTTTCCCCGGTTAAGAGCAGCCAATTAAATTTATCCAGTTATCACTTAATAAATAGGTAAAAATAACAATTTTTCTAGCATTGTGACGTCATTCCTTTAAACATTTCATTGAATCATTTCATATTTTAAACTATTTAAATATCGTCTACATTATTTTAGTATCTTTTATCCCTGAACTTAGATATTACGTATATGATTTTCTTTTATATTTGGCTTAAATAATAGATTAGGTACATGTGTGATAATTTTAAATTGAATCATCGATTTTTTTTTGTTGCAATGAAAATTTTATCACTGGTATTAGCAATAAATTCTTTTCATATAAGTCTAAGAGTCTATTTCGATGACTAATAAATATCTAACTTTTAATTTATATATTTGGAAATTAAGAAGTTTGTTCTTTTGTGTGTTTGTTTATTATACATAACCACACGGTTTGACTAAATGAATTCAATGTGATTCTAAACTGCATTACAGGACGGGAGACTCTAGAGGAGTATGACGATAAATAAATTATTGAGAGTGAACCAGATAATTCTCAGTCAAAAAACAAACCATTTTTTACATGTCTCACTGTGTACTGAACAGTTCTGGAATGTTAAAAATTTTACTAATCCTGTCATATGATGAGCTATATGCTAGTCAAGTAATATGACAAGATAAATTAAAGTTTGCATTTAACATGCAGTCAGTAAAGATAAACAAATTATTGAGCATGTACCAGATAATTCTCCGTCGAAAAATAAACCATTTTTGTTTACCTGACTCACAGGGTACTTTACAATTCTAGAAAATTAAAAATTTTACTGATCCCGTCATATGCCGGGCTATATGCTAGTATATATATATATTAATGAAAACTACATATCGTAATACATATTAATCATTAAATTACCAGGCGGAAGAAGTCATCAAAAAATTCTTAATTGCTGAAAAGGGTAAATTTAATTCCTTTTTGGATTCAACAACAGTTTTTCTACACTCTTTAATAAAACTGGATTATACTTGACTCTAAATACCATACTATGAATGGTTTTATATGTAGCAAAAGAATAACTAATAAATATCACCATGCCGAATAATTCCTTTCCTTAATGCATCTTAATCCGTGCTTTTAAACTTAATTGCTGCAGTTCTGTCTCAATTGGCAATTTAATCAGATGTTGGGAAATAAGCAAATGCATTTTATGCGGTGAATTGTGCCATAAGTACTACAACCTCAACATTATTCTCTTAATAATAGCTAATAAGGTGACAAAGAAGGCTTTACTCTTCTACTGATTACTAAATAATATTTATTGATTCTCCTAACATGGGTTATGGGTAAATTGGGATTTCAGTTTCAGAGCTATCTAAATGCGCACATTAGTTAGTAATTAACTAATACCGTGGAATATCACGCTTGTCTGGGGTTTAATTATATTCTATTCAGAACGTGATTAAAATAAGAAGGGTTTAGAAATGGTTGCGCATTGAAACCTAGTATTGTTATGCCATCATTGTATCGATTTTAACGTTTACAAATTCAGTGGTAATAATTTCGTAAATAGAGAGCAAACCTAAACCCTATTTGAAATCTCTAAGCACAGCTCGCTTACGTTATCTCATCTGTTTATTAAATTAAGTTTTAAGAGAGGAAAGATGTGTCTCATCATCTATCAAAATTACGCATTTTAGAGATTTTATTAGTATACTAGCATATAGCCCGTCATATGACGGGATCAATAAAATTTTTAATTTTCCAAAATTATAAAGTACCCTATGAGGCAGGTAAAAAAATGGTTTGTTTTTTGGCTGAGAATTATCTTGCAACCAAAAATAATCGATTAAAATTATCCCACATGTACCTAATCCATTATTTAAGCCAATTATAAAAGAAAATTATATACGTAATATCCAAGTTCAGAGATAAAACGTATGAAAATAATGCAGAAGATATTTAAATAATCTAAAATAAATGATTAAATGAGATGGTTAAAGGAATGACGTCATAATGCTAGGAAAAAAATTGTTATTTTTACCTATTTATTATGTGATAAATTGATAAATTGAATCACCTGCTCTTAAAATGGGGCTTGATATAATGGCATTAAACGCTCGAAAAGGGAGAAAGTATAGATTTCGAACGTTTTAAAGATGACAGCATTTTTGGCTGTGATACGAAGCTTATTCATACCAATTCATTTTAGAATCGGATCGGTAGTTCAGGAAAAGATAAACTTTACTCGCATTGAATTTTGCTAACCCTAACTCATCAAAAATTCAATATGGATGCTCTATCCATTCCAGGTTCTACCGCTTCATAAATTCGAGGACAGACGAACAGATAACTTAGGCTATTGTTACATTACGAGAAGAAAATTTAAGGATACAAAACATGAAATGTTGCCAGGGGCATCCGTACAACAATACGTGATTTTAATAAAATAAAAATCATAAAAAGTGGAGAAAAATATAGTAAAAATTTATTTTAAAAGTAATAGAACAACTTTAGGAATAAGAATTTAAAAGAATAAGCAGAAAATATTAAATTAATTAGAGATTTGGAAAAATTTGGCTGCGTCAAAGATAGAACCGTGTACCGAAAAGTACCACCAGCAAATGGGCAGACACTCTACTGAACTTGCTGTGCCTACACAGGGTGAAGGAACTAATTATAGTATATGAGGGTCGAGTAAAAACAGTCCAGAAATTTAAATATTACGCTCCACCCTCGCCATATTGTCATGAATGAATTTAGTATAGAATAAGAGGGAGGAATAAGGCTTGAAATAATAGCATTAATCCCTGGAAAAGGGGGGAGGGGGTGGATTTTTCGAACTCGCTTTGAAATTTGCTAACCCTAACTCATAAAAAAACCAATATGGATCCCTGTATCCGTTCCAGGTCCAACCGCTTCATAAATTCGAGGACAGGCGAACAAATTACTTAGACCAAACTTTAAGAGAAGAAAGTTTAAGAATACAAAACATGAAATGTTTATGTAGCCAAGGACATCCGTACAACAATACGTGAATTTAATAAAATAAAAATCATAAAAAGTGGGAAAAAATAGTAAAAATTTATTTAAAAAATAATAGAACAACTTTAGGAATAAAAATTTAAAGGAATAAACAGAAAATATTAAATTAATTAGACATTTAGAAAAATTCGGCTGCGTCGGGGACAGAACAATGTACCGAAAAGTACCACTAGCAAATGGGCAGACACTCTCCCGAACGTGCCATGCCCACACAGGGTGAAGGGACTAATTAGAGTATATGAGGGTCGAGTAAAAATAGTCCAGAAATTTAAATATTACGCTCCGCCCTTGCCATCCTGTCATGAATGATTGGTTTGGTTGGGTTTGGAATGCTACAGTCTACTTTTTGCAACACGATGAGACCGGGACCTATAGCTTAAAGCTGATTCCGAACGACTATGAATATCCATGCCACAGTAAGATTCGAACCCACGAACTCCGGTACCGAAGGCCAATCGGCCATCGTTCGGCCGTGTCATGAATGAATTTAGTATAGAATAAGAGGGAGAATAAGGCTTGAAATAATAGCATTAAACGTTGGAAAAGGAGGGATGGGGTGGATTTCGAACTCGCTTTGAATTTTGCTAACCCTAACTCATAAAAAATCCAATATGGATGCCTGTATCCGTTCCGGGTACAACCGCTTCATAAATTCGAGGACAGATGGACTATTAGGCTATTATTATATAGGGGACGTCTGCAGTAACATAGCAAAAGGAGGGGGGATTTAAGAATCGTATAGGGATTACTGTATATGTGTGTGCACAGTGCTTTTTCAGCACATCACAATAGTGGGGATGATACTAGCAATTTAATCATAATTAAAAATCTTATACATTATGAGACCCTATTATTTAATTAGCCCGTACAGGAAGGGCAGAGAGGTTGCTCAAAAAGGCAGTCGTGACATCAAAAAAACTAATTCCTAAGAGCCGTAAAAGTTCACATTTATTTAGAATCAAAAAACATATATCTATCGACCGACTTCATTAACATTTAACTGTTATTTAACCCTTTAAAGTTCATAATTAGAAATTCTTGGACATTTAATGGCAATCGTTTATAATATTACCTATGAACCTTATAAATGTGAAAATTAATGAAAACAAGTATATCAGGAGTTGTAGATGTGAGCAGAAGTTTAACTGTAAAACCCTCCCCCTGTACGCCTTAAAAAATAATACTTTCATAAAATTTAAATTATTTTGGAAAAATAATGAATAACTATCATTAATATTATGCAATAAATAAATATATAAACCATTTATAAGTGTTGTTTCATGTAAGTACTTTTATTTGGGATTATAAAACACGAAAAATATAATTCCTGATTGTTTCAAACAAAACAAGTTTAAAAGTGTATATTTGAAAGTGGAAAATAAATTATGTAATTTGCTAACATCTATAGATAGTTGTCAACTAACATCTATAGATAGTTTGATAAGTGTCAAAAACGTAGAAAATCTAAATAGTCATTCATATATCTTTAAACAGAAGAGGAAAAATAATTCTAACAGCTGGTTTCGCTGCGAAACCACTGTCCTTTAAAGGGTTAACAGCTCTGCATAAAAAGCTCGAAGATTACACACATCTTCTGCCCATGTCAGCCCCACAACAAGCGGTTTACGTAATTTTGTTTGCATGAGAATTAGTCATGATTAGCAGTTTTATGAGGCAAGAGTGAATGTTGAACATTTATAAAGCTCGAAAACATACAGGGGTTTACTCGGGACGTTGTGACGTCACTTTGGTGTCAGCTTTATCATTTGCTCGCATAATGTCCACAAGCTGTCATCAAAATGACGTCACATCGAATGTTCGAAACAAACGGCAACGTCCAGAGTAAGGGCCACAGGCTGTAATTATTACAGAAGCAATTATAAGACTCATAAGATTTTAAAAATTCTACTCAGTAGATAAACCTAATTAATTATTTTTCTGTGTACATAACTGTTTTATCTCTAAAATGAATAACAAATTTTCAGATCGTTCGTGTATTTGTAGTCACCACGAGAATTGTGGCATAAGTCGTGACAACTATCTTTTTTATTGTAATGTATGAACGGATCACAAACGTATATGTGTCGTGTGGAAGTTCTGCAGGCATAGTGTGTATGCAGAACAACAGATGGCTCTGTGATAGCCATGGTTGTAATTTTGAGCAGTCAAAACTGAATTTGACCAGGACACTGGATAAAAGTTGTTTTAACTGTCCAAAACTGGTTAAAAGTGGTCAAAAATGGTCAGAAGTTGTCAGAATTGTTAAAAATAGTTTTAAATGGTCTTAATTTTAATATATAATATCTTTTGTAATTAGAAGTGATTTGTGATAAGCAATAAAAGTAGTAGTGCAGTTAAAAAAATATTACACTAACAAGTTCCTGAGATTTAACATACTTATACAGTATAATAAGAATGCTTGAATTTTAAAAATAAACCATGCACATGCAATAGTAAAAATGTAATCCAGTTGCAGTAAAAAACATAAAATATGAGTGACAGTTAAAAAATAAAACATGAGTTACAGTTAAAAACATAAAACAGGAATTTAAGTTTAAAACACAAGTGGTAGTTAAAAAAGCATAAACTTTAAAATCAAAACAAATAACATGACATTTTACAATTGAAAATGTTATTATTTTATAATTATTTTAACTGCAATCACACTACTAACCCCACACCACTCCCTCATGCATTTAAAGAGACCTTATAACTCATTGTTAATTTGGCGACTTGTTTATTCTGTCACCGCTATAATAGCAGTTAGAGAATGAAATTTCGAATAATATTATAAATTACATATTTAATTAAATAGCCGCATCACAAACTTATACATCTCCAATAATCGGTCTTTTTTCACAAAATATAACAAAATAAATATTAAGGATGATATTTAATTAAAAAATGTGTACACTTTTATATATCAGATGAACCAAAATATGTTATTCTCCCAACTAAAAGCCACTGCGCCATCTATGTGTGAACAGTAAAATCATTTTTCTAAATCGTTCTTCGGTGATGATTATGAACAGAAAGCATACATTTGGAGAAATATTTAAGTATATATATACACACATAATAATAAATGCATACATTCCGAGAAATATTAATGCATATATATGTAAGGAAAATTCTCAGGGGTTTTCAAATCTGAAGTCAATGGCTAAAAATTTCCGCGTCCTTTTGCATTATTTTTAACCCCTAACCTAAATTGTCCGCTAGGGCCATGTAGAGTTATAATTGGTCAGACCCCTTCTCTGAGGGCGTAAACTGTAGCCCTGGTGGTCAATACATGCAAAATGACGCAGGAATTTTTAGCCCTTGATTTAAGTTTTTAAAAACCCTAAGAATTTTCCTTACATATATACCTCTACACACACACACACACACATATATGTGTGTGTGTTTGTGTATAAACCAGCACAATTTAATTCGCTGGTCCCTATTGTTTTTACTTGTCCGGGCTTCTGAGCAAGGAGAAGCTTAAGGAACTAGACTATTGAAGTAAACAATCGTGACACATTGAAGAGAACGGCTAGTCCGTAAAAGAATTTAAACTTTATTTTAAAACTAATTTATTGAAAGCGACAGGAAACTCTGTCAATGGCAGAAGATAGAATAATACATGAAATAAAAATGGATTACACGGTTAGTACCCCAGAGAAAGCATCTTAGTTAGCGATATTAACAGTGAAAAGGGATTAGATCAGTAGAAAAAGTGAGCCAGGGCCTGATTAAAGCACGGGCCAACTGGGTCTAGGCCCTGGGCTCCCTAAAATTTAGTACTTAATTATTAAATTTTAAATAATTTAATTTACAAAATTTGAAAATGTTTTTTGTTAAATAATATTTCATGAAACCTTATTCAGAAATTAAATAAAAACAGTTAAAATGTTGACAATTTTATCTAAAACACACTCCACTTTACTTATTTACATCACTCCAGTCACTTTTTTTCTCATTACTTACTCCATGGTTCTATGGGTGACCCCTGCTATGGCTCAACGATGATGAATGTAGTATCCGCAGGGATCATTACATATATATAACCATCCTCAGAAGGGATTTGTATGGTGCAGTTAAAGTAACACAACTAACTCCAGACGTACGCATTTATTTAAGATAATATAAACAATAAACAAACAAAAGTCAGCATCCTCGATGCAAGCGAGCCTCCGTGCTACTGGCACGCTGACTCTTAAGTAGTCAGGCAGCATACAGCTATTTTGCATATTTACAATGGTGTGCTGCCACAAATAATACTACAATAATAAAACTGTACAAATGTGAATAAATATCAATACATATTACCACATGTCAGGATACATTACATTACAAAATACT
Source organism: Pardosa pseudoannulata (assembly GCA_032207245.1). Lineage (NCBI taxonomy): Eukaryota > Metazoa > Arthropoda > Arachnida > Araneae > Lycosidae > Pardosa > Pardosa pseudoannulata. Next base: position 24,347,401 of record CM063506.1, read on the forward strand.
TTATAAAGACTAAAAATATAAAAGACATTGAGATACGACATATGACGTCGATCGTCGCCAAAATTGCGTAATCACCACAGTTCTTTGAAAATCACACCGATAATTCATCTGCAACCTTTCAAAGTGTAGAAAGCTGGTGTATTTTTTTCTCTTATTAATTCCGTCTTAAAATCTACAAACAGATATTTTTTGTTAATCTTACCTATGCTATTTTATTTTTTATATAAAAACTTAATTGCTAATATTACAGTTCGTATCCTTGAGGATATACAGATTTTTGGCATTCGGCTGTACTACAAAGGTATGTAAACATAAAAGAATTAATATAAACTTTCCTCCAAGAATATTCTTTTGTATCCTCTTTTATAAACTTTTTTCTTTTTGCCTTGAAAGAGGGAGGGCCGAAAGACTACTAGACCCTGGGCCCAACTTTGCCTTGATTAGGCCCTGGGGACATCTGGTAAATGTGGCGAATGGATAGAAAATTTGCATTTATTTTCAGAGAAAGCTTTAGGAAATGAGTTGGAAAAATTCAAGTCGCGGACACTCCTTTTAATAAGATATTTATTGGCTGGTAAAATAAATATGAAAGAATAAGAAGGGAAAAAGGAGAATTTTTAAGAGATATTTTAAGTATAATAATTTTGATACACTACATATGTGTGTGTGAACTTTAAATATTAACTGTGCAAAAAAGATCTGGAAACTGAAAAGACACAATTTCAAACAGTAAATAAAATTAATGGATACAAATTATAAATTAAACCAAAATGGTTGGTTAGGACGGTGTAAAAAATTACTTGAATAGGCACAAAGTAATAATTTTTCTGTGAGAGAATTCAAGTGTGCGTGCTTAGCATTATTTAGCTACATTTTAACCATTCTCATTTCTTTAAATACAGTTCTAGGATTCGAAGTATTTATGACTTCTCAGCTTTCGCTTTTATTAAATTTTAAAAAATAAGATAATGTCATTTAAACACAGCGATAAGAGAATATCAGGTAAAATTTCCCCAAAATATATGCGTCGAGGATTCAAAAGAATATAACCACTTAAAAGTTTTGACTTATGTTTAAATTTCTAAAAATATTACTTAACGATTTTTTTACTAACATTGTCCATCAAAAGAACATATTTAACCTCAAATTTCCAGCATAGTTTCGAAAACTAGTACACTTAGGAACCCACCTACATACGAAAAAAGAAAAATATGTTTTTTAAAACTCTTTTTCATAAATAGCGGAAATTATTTGTTTTTCAAACACTGCAAATTTTATACGGGTTTTTTTCTTCATGATACCTAAACTCCATATCAATAGCTTTCGAAATTTACAGATTATTTGTAGTTTCTCAGGAGGAATGTAAGTTGCAAATCAAATTTGAAACTATTAATTTGGCCACCAGGATGTAAAGGAAATACTCTATTACTGGGAAAGTCTGGACATTTCTGGCAAGGTGGTCAGCATAAGCCGAAGGCCAAGACTCATGGGGCAAGCCTACGTAGCGAACCAAAGGGACCCAACTCCCGGAGGTAGCCTCCGTTCATTTTTAAAATTCTATTTGGGCCTTTTTTTTATTTTTATTTAGTTATTTATTTATTTTATTCAAAATTCCTCCCCCTTTAATTTTTTTTTGTTTCAGTCTAGGGTTAGTTTTTTCAACTCCTGGAGCTAATGCGAGGCTCCATAGGGTTATTTTTCGAGCACGCCGAGTCACATGGGTTCCACCGAGTGCACCAAAAGTGCGTCACAATGATCCCCTAGTGATGGTCCAGAGGCCCAGGTTTGAGTCTGTCGCCTATCAAAATTTCCTGCTCTTCTCGTTTGGTCTTCTTTCCGGTTTTTCGTTTACAGGTGCAGCAAGCTAAATCCTAATCCCTCTCCTCTTTTTTTTTTTTTTTTTTCCCGTTTTCTTGGCCTGCGTCTTTCACGCCATCCTCAGTAAGTCCGGCGGCAAGAGATCCGCTAAGCATCCAGTAGTCTTCCAAATTCTCCTCCCTCTTCAGCTCATCTCTAGTGCGTTTGTCCAATGATAGCGCCTGCGGCGCGACGGGCGCGCACCGGGTTCTTTGAAGGGTCGACTGCTCAGTGGGGTGGCCCAGTACTTGCAGCCAAGGTAAGCCTGTATGGCTCCATGGCCAAATGGGCCCGGTTTGGTGCTTGATTAATTGATAGACTGGACATTTCTGTTCTGTAAATTTCCCATCTACGTGCTCCCCTACCAATATGGAGGTTCGTAGCAGTTTACAATCGGCTTTAAGCAATAGGTCCCGGTCTCATTAGGCCTCGTGTAGCAAAAAAATGTAAACTTTAACTATGGAAACCAACTAATCCATCGACTTGAATGCA
>CM063506.1:24354749-24372249 GCA_032207245.1 Pardosa pseudoannulata
GTCATTCCTTTAACCATTTCGTATTTTAAATTATTTAAATATTGTCTGCATTATTTTCATACGGTTTATCACTGCACTTAGATATTAAGTAAATAATTTTCTTTTATATTTGACTCAAATAATAGATTAGGTACATATGTGATAATTCTAAATTTAATCCTCGATTATTTTTTCTTACAAGATAGTTAGTTCTCACCCAAAAAAGAAACCATTTTTACCTGACTCATAGGGTACTTTACAATTCTGGAAAATTAAAAATTCTATTGATTCCGTCATATGACGGGCTATATGCTAGTATAACATAGCTGTCAGTGTTCGCCACAGCGGACATTAATTATCTCAAAAATAGAAAATGATATATTTTTCTTGTTTATTTTACAGAGATCCTAATGTCTATACAGACATGAAAAAATCAGAGAAATTAAAAAATATTTGAAAAAACATCTTGTCAAATTAAGGGTTAACAAATTTCATATCTTTCAAATGTCCACCTATGAGCCATGAGACAGCAGTTTGATCTTATCCAGGGGAGTACGCAAGGGAGGTATTGGGGTTTAACCCTCCCCCTTGCGAATGAATGGATAGAATGAATGGATTGGAGCTCTTAAACATTCATAGACAATTTACCCAGCTGTAGAACACATTTTAAACGAACTTGCAAATTAACCCCGTCCTTTGGATATTACTGTATAACTCAATAAATTTTTAGCGTATTTGTATACTGGTTTAATTCCCTGTTTGATGGTAAGTTATATTTTCTTATTTTTTTGGTCAAATTCATTGGTTTTCTATAAAATATTCACATTTATACGGTTATTATTTAGGTAGATGTTAATTTATGAGTAGTTTTTCTGGCTTAATTAATTCCTACTTTTTAATAAAAAGAAAATATTTTACCTCTTATTATAAAAAATATGTTCTTAAACTTAAAAAATCAAATAAAAATTTAACTAAACAATATTCTCTAAATAAAAAGTCAAAATTGTCTAGCTATCTAAATTAAGGAAATGATAGTGCTTTATTACATACTCGAATTTCTTTTAGTAGTTTCAGAAAGTTATGAACCCCCACCCCCTTGAAAAAATTCTGTGTACGCCACTGATTTTATCTATCACTCCCGAACATCAAAGCGCCGCCCGGGTTTTCCCTATCATTATTATTTAAAAATACCAGGCATTTGGCAACTAAGTCATTAGCCTTCTAGCTTCCCAATAGTTTTTAAACAACAGAAGTAAAATCATAATATGCTGTGCATGTATCCAAATGTATCCTGTTCATAAGTCCAGTTCATGAGTTCATAAGCCCAGAATTAGATAAACTACAATTGGGAGAGTCATTAAGTCCAATCCTAAAGAAATTATCATTAAAACAGTCTTGTGCAGAAAGAAGACGAAATATTCCAACAGCAGAGGCACGAGAAAAACTCGGGATAGAGAAAGCCAGGCCCTCTCAGGCTTATCTTAGCATAGTTAACCAGTTGTACCTTGTGCCTTTTACTAAATTCGAGCTTTGTAATACGTTTTGCAGAATGAAAGCTCAACAAAGACCTTGACTTTTGAAGAATGTTAGTAGCTCTCTTCGCCAAAGAAGTCAGCCCTGTCATTTTCTACCACATTTTAAGAGTGAACGACACTCAATACGTTTTGAGCTATATATTCTGTCATACCAGTGGTGAATCAGAGTGGTTAACCTAGTGGAAAATTAACAGTCACCTCTGGCCGACTAAACCACTTCATATAACTAAATATATAACTTGATATGAACTAAATAAAAAAAAGTCTGCCAGCCACCACTCAGTCGCCACTTTTTCCTCGAAAAATACACCATGTGCTCCAAGACACATGCTTTCGTTTTCTTCTCATATTATTGCACAGATACGCTGAAATTAATTCCCTTTTCATTTCCTTATATAACAAACTTATAATTGATTATTTTCAACAAATGAAAACAATTAAGTAAATTTGGGAAATTACACTTACGATTTCATTCAATAATGCTGATATGAAACAAATATGGAGTAGTTCCAGTAACATTTAAGATGACAGATATGTGTATATGGCTTAAGAAACTTCGGAACGTAGGTTGAATGTACACTAAAAAAAAAAAAAAAAAAAAAAAAAATCCAAATGTGAATTAGATAAATTTGAACCAACTGATGCCATGCAGTTACGGTACTCCGATATGTCGGCTGATAAATTTTAAATAAATTTATTATAAGATATTGCCTTTTCCGTTGTAGTTATTGCTTGCTCTCATAGAGTTGTGTATTAAATTTACTGTAATGAAACAATGATAAAAATTAAATTTCATTGAACTATATTATTATTATTCATATTTATACAAACATTTAAATATATTTTATATATATATATATATATATATATATATATATATATAATATATATAATTCAACAAGATTTACAAGCTGTATGAATATATAAGTCAAATTTTGTTCAATGATTTCTACATAATTAATGTACCAGGAAAAGTATGAATAAAAATATTAAAAAGAACTTTTCTTCAAAACACAGAATATAATTATAATCTTTCTGATTCCATATTATGTGAAAATTAATTGGGTTTTTTTTGTTATTGACATATTTACTTATGCTTTATACTTTTACACCGCTGCATATTTTATACCTTAAGCCACGGTTGCACAGCAACGGGCAAAGGCAATTATTTAGTAACTGGAAGGTTGCGGGTTCGGGGCTCGAGCCGGCCTAAAGTTCACCGTGTTCGTTAATGGTGACTGGGGCACGTAGAATATATTCGTGATCACAATATCCTCCAAGTTCCTTAGCTCTGATTAGTCCTTGCTTCTATATTACAGAGACTCACTTGAGCTAGAACGTCCGTGATCGACAAACGAAAGGCGTACCCCTTTGCCTTAATTCGTGCGCCTTCTAGCCTTCGTTATTGGCTTGTCCAAGTGCACTGATAACGATATTAATAACATTTTAATATTATTAATGTAAAAGTTCTCATAATCGTTTACAACTTCAGAGAATATAGTGATAAATGAAAGTGCTATTTCTGGCCAGTAATCGGTAACAAGATTTCCTAGTTTTACCGCATAGGTAACTCAAATTTGCCGATTTCTGCATTTCATTGTGGAAAAGTTCTCAAAACTAAAGAAGTAGTCAATATATAGTCGCGGACAAGTCGGGAGCCTTTTTAACACATTGACGGACAGTAAGAACACGTGAAATTCGTGAACTAACACTATATGTTTTTGTAATTTTTAGAATATTAGGAGTATAGTTTTACTCTTTCTGCCTAAATAAACTTAATTCTGATTAATTCATCACCTTTAATTAGGTTGCGGCTATAACCGTCAGGGCGCCAGCGGACTCTAGACACTAAGTAACGGGACGATGGCGGCTATAAGAGCAAAAATTTAAAAACGTAAATGACACGTTTAATGACTCAAATAAGCAATTTTTTGTGTGCAACAAAGTATTTTTGGGAGTTTTACACGAAATGGTAGTTCATAATCAAAAAAAATAAATTCATGAAATAACACGATCGCACTACTCCCTTCACAGCCACGTAAATACTGAGGCTGCAAGTCGTGTAACAGGTGGAAAACGAAATTCAACCTAAAAAATTGTTTCCGAAACACGACACTAGGCTTTTACTTGTACGCCGGTAAATACACATCTGTGCCGCTATAGCCGTAGTGTCTAAAAATGACCGCTTCGTTTTGGACGGCTATTGCCGTCATATCCCATAGTGAACTTCGCTTTTACGGCTATAGACGCAAGTGTCCATCATCGTGTTAAAAGACTTGTGACTTGTGAACTTATTACTTTCATTTTACAGTTTTAATACACAACAAATTGCCAGCCGATAACTACTTCATGCTTCTTCTCAGAAGCACTTCATCCCTGCCCTAAACTGTAACCGTGCTATCTCTACAACCATAGCCAGATTGAGGACTAAACACTTCAAGGGAATGAAAATATCTCCCGATGCTACAGGAGATTTCCTCGCTGCATATACACTGAACTCTCTCCAACCATATCTTTGATTGCCGATCCACATTGGCGAAGGTCATGAGGATACATCTGGATCCCCCGCAACTTCTCCTCTATTCCTCGAAAGTTATAACGTGGCCAGAAACGTCTTGGACACTTTAGGATCAATTTGATTTCTTTGCACTACTTTACTGAACAAAAGAACAACAATAACATTCCACAACAAAGAAAATGCACGAAAGCTTAATAAACAGCACAGATTGCATTCAGTCCGCAACCTATAGCCAAACGATGGCTGACTGGGTAAACTCTGCTCTTCGGTTTTGGAATTCGTGAGAAACACGTATTAATAGGAGGAACTGAGGAGAAGTCTGAATCTTCTGAAATATTTTCTATGTATGCATTGTAATATTTTTAAAACTTAGTAAAATTTCTGTACAGCATTAGTTTCTACTGCAAGTGTTTCGAGTTTTCAAGCATGGATAGAGTAAAAATATCTCTTCGCTATACAACTGGTCACAAGATGTTGACAGATTTAGAATTATTTACGGTACATAAATATAAAGACCGAATAAGGTTTGAAAAAGCTGACCTGAAGTGTCCGTCAACGTGTTAAGTTATCTGAGACCACATTACCAGAAACATCGACATGAGAATGTTGAGATGAACATCGCGTTTCTTGTTGAGGGGTTTCAGCTAGTAAAGTCTTAAAGCGTTATCACATGTCAACATGTACGTGTTGAAAAATTAATATTAAATTAAGTTTAGTATTCCTTTTTCCGCAGAAGAATGCTTGTATTTCTCGTGTGAGAGCGAAAAGTTTTTAACCGATTACAAGCCTTATCGCACATTAACCTAAACCAAAATAAAGCGGTTGAAAGCTTTAACATAACTAATTGTAACACACAAAAGCTGAATATTCAAAGAATCCACACAAGAAGTGGATTGAAGATTGAAATCTTGTATTTAAGTCTAATATATTTCTCTTTAAGAATTAAAAAAAAAATACATTAATTTCAACGAAGGATTTATTTCTATATTTATAAATTATAAAATTATTATTAAAATTATACTCAGCTTGTTTTATAAAAATAGATATCGAAGGTACTCTGATATTTTAAATAAACAAAGCAATTCACTCAAATTTCGGAAAAAGAGCTCCACGAAATTTCGCACTATGCTATGAAAAACCCATATACCATATTTCATGCAGGGGGATCATGCCGTGTCTGCGTAATTGTGTTTACATACATTCACACTGAATGTTTTATGTCTTAAGCACTTGGAAATTTATTAAGTCTGTATAATTTTTGTGGCTAATTGGAAGTTTATTACAAGTGAGTTCCTGAAAGACGCCTAACTTTCACGTTTCCTGCTGTCTAAAACCGCCATCGTTAGTTCGGTTGAATATATTTGAATAATTAAGTTAGGAATAGTTCTTCAAACATCTCAACGACCAGTGTTCTAGTTTGCCTGCATTATGCAAACTCCACCAAAGAGAGCTTTCGAGTAAATGCTTAACTAGATAAATGTTGTACTAGTGTTCAAAGTTTGAGCAATTAATGAAGAATATAAAGATAAACTCTTCCCAAGAATTTAAGTATCTATCAGTTTTAAAATTTTTGTAAGACTCTGTTGTAAAAACTACTAACTTTGTAATATGTACATGATTATATATTTACTAGACTATATAAATTAAATTTAAAATTATTTAAACAAGAGTGTACATTTAAAAAGGCGTTTAAAAATATTAGAATTAATTTCAGTTTAAGATATTTTTGTCACTTTCAAAAAGGTTGGCTAAAAACATTGAAAAGAGAATCAAATTATGTCTTTATATTTTTCAAATTTTTACTTACCTACTGACTCTATCTTTTTTAGTATAAAATTTGCTTTAAAGTCTTTAAATAATGCAATTTCGAAAATGAAAACTTTTCTGGTTTTAAAGTACAAAAACTTTATCCGAATGAATCTTAAAAACATGTTTATGATATATATATATATATATATATATATATATATATCATCTTCTACATATAGGAATGTATGAATTTATAATTTCTGCGTATTCAAAAATGACTGGTAGAATAGTCATAAAATTGTGCACAGGGAATTCGGGTAACACTGAGAAAGTTTTAGGCAGGTGAGATTGATACAAGGTCAAAGTCACAATGAAAATAGAGCGCTTTTTGCTTTTCGTCGGGGCTAACTACGATATATTGCATATATATTTTTTTTAGGGCATACTAAAATTCTAGTGTAACATTACCTACAAAATTGTTCATTTATGTGTCATTGTTGCAGCCATTACAATGATTATGAAACTTATCAATAAAAATAAAATATAATCAAATACTATCTAATTGGGCTTGACCTATCCTCTGTTTAAAAATTTAAATTTTTAATATTAAAATGTTTAGAGTTATGTTTACTTTTAAATTTTTAACATAATTAAAGTATAAATAATTTACGCATGGATTTTAAGGGATATGTACTATAAAAATATGGTATTATCAATTATATCTGTGAAAGAAATTGCTGTTGAATCTAGAATATATTTTTCTGATATTTTTTATGTTTTTTTTTTATTCTTTGTATTGTTTTGTTGATATTAAAAATTTAGTAAACTGTGTTTTAATGGTATAAGATACTTTTTAAAAATTTTATTTCACTTCTTTTTGTTGACTATCTATTACAAATCTTGCAATTAAAAACTTCGACTGGTTCTAATCGAGCTCGAGCTTTAAAATTTCGCCCTTGTTTAAAACTCCCATTGTCAGTACAGTACACTTAAACTTTTTTAATTACTTTATTAATTTTACAGAATTTACAGGCAAAGTAGACACAACGCCTCTCTTTACTTTGCCTGTAGATATCGCTTTTTGTCAGTGTCTGTCTAACCATAGGATGAACCTTCATAGAGGGTTTGAGACTTAAAATCGTGACGTCGATTCTTTCATCTTTTATTCTTTATGTAAAATAAAAAATATTTTGCTTAGCTTTCTTTGTTGTCTATTTATCTGCAACATATGTTTCAATAAAGATATGATTAGTTGTAACTAAGCTACAATTTTGAAAGTTCGAACTCGTCTTTATGTCCCGTTAGGAGTACAATATAGTATAATTAACATAGTTCTAAACCTTTTTTACGATTTCATTAATTTTGTTTCGTTTTATCTTCTTCTTCAGCAGCACTACAGCCTACTGGAGGCCAAGACTTTCTCTGTCAGCTTTCTCCATTTAGCACGGTTTGACGCAATGTTTCTACATTTATTAATGCCCAGTACTCTCAAATCGCTCTCAACACAATCCATCCACCTTATTGGTGGTCTTCCTCTTTTGCGTTTACCCTCAAACTTTGAAAACGTCAATTTTAATAGGCTCTTGGTCCTCTTTTCGAAATATGTGTCCCAGCCATCTGATTCTGTAGGACTTTATAACTCTTAAGATGTTAGGCTGTCTAAATTTTGTGTAAATTTCATGATCTCTAGAACACTGCGTCCCAGCCATCTTATCTCTTGCACTGCCATTAAATCCAAATTATAAGAAGTAAAAATGTCAATCAAGTTCTTCAAAGCTCCACCATTGTACAGGGTCCGTAAATTCCAGGTTCCTATTTCCATGTCCTTTTTCGTGCCAGGTCGTCTCCCTAAGTGTTGTCCGGTTTTATCTTCCTGAGTTTTCTGAACGGTAAGTTTTTCTGGGGTGGGGTTGTTAGCCCTATGCCCAACCCGGTTATACCCCCGGGAACTGGGTCCATTTTAGTCGCCTTCTACGACACGCATAGGTTACGTTGGGACTATTCTTACCCCACGGGGCGTTTCGTTTTATACAGATATTAATAATACAAAGCAAATATTTACAAGCGACTCTCGTTTACTTTGCTGTAAATGTTGGTTTTATGTTGTACGATCTACATAGGACGAGGATCCCAAGAAGGTTTGAGTACGGAATCATCGAACGAACATAAAAATGGGAACATCGATTCTTTTGTCTATTTAAATCAAAATAAAAATCTTTTCTTTTTAATTTGCTTTGTTGTCTATCTTAACAACTAATCTGGCAAAAAAAAATCACAAATTCAGCTACAGGTTTGAGATTTTGCGCATATGTAATAAATTTCGTGACAATACAATGTACTACTAGTCGGAAGCTCCCAAAATGGTGTTATAAAATATTCCATTATCGATCCTTAAATATAGTGAGACTAATCACACAAAAGATTAACGCCAAAACATCTTACGAAATTTTCAGAATAATGGAGCCGGTGAAATATAAATTATGCTTTCGTCCCCGTCTTATGTAGGATCCAAAACAAACTAATTGTCCACTCAGTGGAATTGGAAAATTCTATAGAACTGGATTTAACTTACTCAAAGGATAAATGAGTTTATAACACCAATAATAAGTATTTCCGTTAACTTATGTTGTATAGGGTGATTATAAATAAAGTTTCAAAATGCTGTAAAAAAACGACTAATCAGAATGACGTCAGATTTGAACGGAATATTGTTGAAGAAGGAGGGAAAAGTAAAGCATAAGAAAAAAAAATAGTTCCAAATTTTAGCAACAAATGGCGCTGAAAGCGTCAGAATATGTAAATGAAAATACCTGTCATTCTCCGACTCATTTGCTATAAAAACGCCGTGTACAAAGCTTTTCTTCGTTTTGCGTCTGAGAAGTTCGCCATGATTGTCTGCAAAAGGACAGCGCTCTGCTTGTAAAGCTTTTTTACATGAACAATGACTGTGCACCAGTAGCTCTGAAGAAGTTCCGGATACTCAAGGTATTGAAAATAGCGTTGGACCGATGGACTGCCAATGGTCTGGTGAAAATGATTGAGAAATTTTAAAAGACAAGTTCTTTTGATGTGCAGTCTGGTAGAGGGAGGAAAAAATTTATTCGTCGGTCGTTGAAGAAGTGGCAACAGCAGTGCAGGAGGAATCGAATGAGAGTGTGCAACCGTGCAGTGCAAATGTAATTTCCCGAACATTGGACAGGCCTGTGAACGCGGTACATAAAATTCTACGAAATTGCTATCCTAAAAAAAATTAGCCATGTGCAGGAGTTGTTTCCTTCTGACCTGCGAGCTTTTGCTTTAGAATTCCTTTCTTGCATGAAAGTGGACAATGAATGGCCGTGAAAAATTATGTGGACTGATGAAGCCCATTTCCATCTAACAAGATAATCAATGAACAGAATTGCCGAATGTGGGCAACATAAATTCTTCTCGCAATTCAACTAGTACCACTTCATCCGGCAAAGGTCACTATGTGGTGTGGGTTTACGGTATCATTTATCATAGGGCTATATTTTTTCGAAGAAACGTGTGCTTTCGGTCCTGTTACCGTCACTAGTCAGTGCTATGAGTGTCTTTTGCACAATCACGTCATTTAAGATCTTCAACAGAGTGGGTGTGTGGATGGGATCATTTTTATGCAACATAGTACTCCTCCGCACATTGCAAATCCAGTGAAGCAGCTGCTGAAGTCGCATTTCGGAAATGCTAGAATTATCAGCCTTCATTTCTCTACATCCTGGCCTCCCTGATCACCTGATCTTAATACTTATGACTTCTGGCTGTAGGCTTATCTAAAAGATGGTGTTTTCAGTGCTCCAACTGCACACTTAGCTGAACTGAAGGTACGCATTGCGCAGCACATTCTGAGCTGACCCCGAAGACACTTCTATCAGTTGTGCAACATGCTGTTTCTCGATTTCATCTTATTGCATACAAGGGTGGACAGCATATTGAACATGTCTTGCTCTAGTCTTGCGAAATTTAAAAACCGATTTGATTGATGCTTTTATGCGGTTTTGGCCTCAGGGCAATTAAAACCCGATTTTTTCTATCCGATATCATATGACCTTGCCATGGTGGATGGGCTTACGTAACCACCTATATCACACTTGTGAAGTCATGCACACTGAACAGTACAGTTCGTTTAACGTGTAACTTACACCTTAGTCGTTGTTTTACAAATCATTTGCCATTTTTAATCCAACCCTTTTAAATTATGATTCTTACAACGCCATCTGTTGCTGAAATTTGGAATTTTTTTTCGTATGCCATACGTGTTCCACCTTCTTCTATAATATTCCGTTCAAATTTGACATCATTCTGATCTGTCGTTCTTTTTTTACAGCGTTTTGAAAATTTAACTTTAATTATAATCACCCTGTATATGAACTCAATAATTTGTAGCATGTGGACATACAAAACATTTAAAATGTAATGCTAACTAAAAAAATTAGTTTAATATTATGATACAAATATTGAGTTTATATACATTCTGGAAGATAAAGTTTTTTTTTTTTAATTTTCATATTTATGAATAACCGAAAAAGAACAAATTTAGCTAGAAAGATGGGACATACGAATTCCCTTTTATCAATATTACCAAAACTTTTCCTCTTCCAGCATCAATATAGAAAACTAAAAAAAGCAAGAAAGAAAAACTGATAAGAAACAAAACCATTTTCATATACTTCTAAAACATCTGTTACTTCACTTGAGCGATTGCAGGCATATAGGTACAGCCTCGACCAAAGCTGTCACTTTGATAAACTTTCCTGCATGTATATGACACGGCTTATTCTTCACTCAGCTATTTCTAGGAATGCAGAAGCCCACGTTTTTCGCCAGCGTGAATCGATGCAAAACTTCAGCCACACCTGTGCCTGCCTGCAGAGTAGAAAAGTTGGGTGTAAAAAAAAATTTGTTTGCTTGCAACGCATTTTGAGTTTCATCACAAATGAAGAACTCTGCTGCTCGGTTGATTGCTTTCTCTAGTAAAATATTTCCACGAAGTGCTATATGCATTTAGATTATGACTCTAAAAATTATAATCATTACAAAAATCGATATCTATCTATCAGTCCTCTCAGCCATTGTAGTCAATCCATTTTCTGATTTTTAACTGTTTGAAAGAAATAAATAGTAATATTTTTAGTTGTTAAAGATTTTAGTTTTTTGCTTCGCAATATTTATTGTAATTTATTGTTAAGATTTTTAATAAACCAGAAATTTTATTTATTAAGACAAAATGGATTAATTTTTTATTAATTTTTTCTGCTAGACTTAACCGCATTGGCTTAGATAGATAGACAGATAGATAGGTATTGTCATGTAGTCCTCGTTTATATTTGAGTATTAACCTGTGATCAAATGTATAGTGGTGATTTTATTTTGATTGCGTTGTGTAAAAGTATTTTTGTACTAAATTTAACCACAGGTTCTGAGAAACTACAGACATAAATATGAAGATAAACTAAAATCTAAATTAACAGCATCCGAAACTAGCTTGATATAAAAAAAAGGTAAATTTATTATAATATATATACATCTATGTACATACAAAACTGATGCTAAATTTCATAAAATAAGCTTTGTCAACATCTTCTAAATTAGTTCTGACAATTTTTTAATACTTAAGTAAATTTGTAAATAGAGAGAGGACCTAATCTCAATTTCAAAATGTATGTAAAAGGGGGTACCTTTGGGGAGTGAAAATGGTGTGCCCGGAACACTGCTGGTTGATGGGTATCTATGGATCTTTCGTCGGTCTGGTCAGGGGCTTCCTCCTGAGTGTTTGGGGTGCGGCCGTGCTATTTGATGCAGGAACCCTTCCTGTCGGACTTGGCTGGACTCTCGAACTCGTTCCGTCGGACTTCTCTCCTAGTCTAGACTATCGAACACCTTCTGTCGGACTCTCTCCTCGTCTCGACTCTCGAACACCTTCTGTCGGACTCTCCTCTAGTCTCGACTCTCGAACACCTTCTGTCGGACTCTCCTCTAGTCTCGACTATCGAACACCTTTTTTGGGACTTCCGAACACCTTCTCAATTTTTAGATTTTTCTTATTTTATTAATTTCAACCTTGTCCCCTCTTCCTTCTTATCGTCCAATCGGGATAGTTGTAAGAATCTCATTGGTCTGCTTAAACCCCGCCTTGAGACCGCCAAAGTGAAAAACCTTATCCCCTCTAATTGGGCACTGTCCCTTAGGGACTCATAAATACTCCACAAAGGTACATTCTTATTTAATGTCAAGTACGGAGACGGGATTCTAATCTGGGACTGGGATCAGAACCCCGTCCGAGACCACCGTACAAGACAACAATATCCGTAAAATATAAATTTATGGTCCTCTGTCTTTTTACAAAGATGTGATGAGGTCAGATTTAGATCCTGAGCATTTTACTTCTTGTATGAATGAATCAATTATATTACTGATCTAAATCGCCTCATCACAGGTATGTGTATAATGACATTTGTTGAATGTCACACAAATAAATACTTCTCCCTTGTAAACGCTAGTTTATTTTAATGCACATTTTTTGCCTTTGTTGGCTGTAATAGCTCAGGACAACATCTCAATACAACAATGGGTGTCATTTGTCAAACATAGAATTTCTTTTTCTAGCTAATCATAAAATGACAATAACAATATGACATAAGCAGGAGAGTAGAAATAACGTTTATTTTCGGAGTGGTGTGTAAACAGGATAGTAGAAGTAACTGATAACGATGGATCTGAACCACACTTATAACAGTATATAGTGGACAAATGAGGGAATGAAGTGCTTGGGGCAACTTTTCAGACTTGTATGGCTTAGTCGAAATATCGGTCATTCTTTTTCAAAAGGTTAATGCTTCGGGTCTCCACCAGATAGCAGTTCTTGAGATCTACTTACGACACTGCTACCTTGAGAAATGAGTCAACAGGATTATATAAGCTAGCCTGTCAATCTTGAGTTTCTTTCAGTGAGCATGAATAGAAGCGAGTGAGAAAATAAAACAACTCAACAGGAAATAGGGTAGGTGATGGTGAATTCGTGAGTTTATGACACAAAATAACTACAGAGTAGATAGTTTATGGATGGATGAAACACGATATTATTGTGGCAGGAGACATTCGTTTACATCGGAGACTCATTCGGGAATGACTAGTTTTGTTTTTTAATTAATGAGATCCCAGCAATTCAATCACAGGACAACAGTGAGAAATGAGTGTCGACAATGGCAATTTGTTTAGTCGAACATGAGAAGAAGATGTAAACATAGGATGAGTTGACTATTTTTCGAAAATTTGATACTTTTATTTTACAGTTTAATTTTTTTATAGTTTTTGTTACATTTTTATAACTTTTTTTTGTATTTTTTTAAATTAAGTTATGGAAAACATAAAAGCTAAATATCTTTAGCAAGAAATGCCTTCACCCTCTGACTGCTCAATTTGTAGACCGAGGTCTCTTTAAAAATTGCGTATTTTTTTGTTGCATAGTTTAAGTATATATATAAATCGCAGAATTGAAATACTAGTTTTTTCTAAAAAGATTTTTTATATTGACTTTTATCATGAGAAACTAAGCTTTCAGAAAAACTTATTTCAGATGTTATCAGATGAAAAATTGTTTTTTTAATAGATTTCAATTGAAATACAGTTAATTTCTATTTATAACATACTATCTATAATTCTATTATCTAATATAACTATAGTTCTAGTCATATAATTCTATTTATTACCTAATTAAATGTCTAATACTGTATATAATTTATTCCACTGGTTAAACTGTGAAAAGGCGGAATGTGCTTCTTAATAAAGGAAGAAAAACACATGCCCTCGAAAATCGCGGGATGAGCAAATTTTGCTACATTTGAATTGCCCGTGGAAATCGCGGAATGAGCAGTCAAAGGGTTAAGCTTCTTTTTATTAGCAGTATCGATGTGATCGTAATTGACGAGATTATTATTGAAATTATTGAGTACGTTTTTGTGGAGAGATTGAGTAAAAATTTTGGAATGGAAAGAATTTTAAGTACATTATGAATATCATTATTTAAAAAATACCATGAAGATTTAGTTGTTTCGTGAAGGACGATTTTTTGTGCTACAATTAAAATTTGATGTTACCTTGAAAAATGAAAACAACTACTTATTTTGAAGAAAATATGCAAATAATAATTCTGGTAGCGCATCACACAAAATTTAAGTAAAAAGATATACGATATAATTAGGAATGCAACGGATGTCTATCTGTCCGAATAACGGATGCCGGATGTCAGTATGTTTTGCACTTTTTCTTTTTAAATTTATTTTAAATAAATCAGCTTTATGTACTTCATTTTTGCAATCGAATTGTAGTATTTTTCTCATCTTTTATATTTTTTAATTAGTTAGCTATTTTTACTATAATTTATTTTAAATTTTTTCTTGATTTTAAGTTTCAGTACTCAGTATCTCAATTCGACATTATTTAATTAGAAAACTTAATTCTGAATTAAAGCATTTTTAATAATCATTTACCTCTCTTCTTTAATGGTTCTTATGTTTGTATATGAAGAATTTTGAGAACATAGTCTCACCTTTTTTTTAGCAAATTGCCTTTATTCTTCTATCCTCCAAATAATCCTCCGAGTAATTTTTGTCTTTTAGTGTTTGTTCTCAGACGCAAAAATGATTTATGATTTTTTTGTAATGAAATGTATAAATAAACCTAATTTTTTTCCGTAAACCTTTTTTTTTCACATAATGCTTCAAAATATTTATATACATTGTTTCATATACTAGGCACATCCAGAAAGTAAGTTTCCCTATTTAAAAGAAAAAAAGAACTCACACTTTCACGGAAATATTTATTGGCAAAAAGTACAGCAATGTTTCAGTTATTTTTCAACATAGCCACCACCAGAATTGACACACTTGTCGTATTGTGGGATCAACTTTTATATACCTCTGTCGTAGAACTCTGCCACCTGGGAATGGAACCAGACTCCCTGTCCCGGAACACCGTGTACATCCCTTTACGTACCGACAGCGTCTGTTTGAATTTGGTCCTGACCGAAGATTCATTATGATGCCAATGCATGGACTGCTGCTTGTTTTCCGAGGCGAAATCCAAGTCTCATTACCCGTGACGATCCTGTCGAGGCACTCGTCGCCGTCATCGTGATACCGTAACAGAAATGTCAGTGCTGCTCCAAAGCGTTGAATTTTGTGTTCGGGTGTCAGTTTCGGCTCATAGTCCTGAAAGAGCTCACAATGGATTTAAATTGGCGCAATGCTTTGTGCATTTAAGATCACCGACCGAACCTTGCAGGCGGTGGAAGAATTAATTAAAGTTTCCATTTCGGACCACTGCTACCCCTCTACTGGCACGAATCGGGACTTGTCCAGCTGGCATATAATTAATACGTCATAGATCTGTTACGCCTGCGCAATTGCACGGCTAATTACGTTTACTTTAAAGGGGAAAACATCGGGAAACTTACTTTCTGGATTCGCCTCGTAGTATATTGTTTAGCATTTTGAATCTTTTTTTTTTTGTTACATTTATCTTATTTCTCACTGCATAATTTTTGACCGGTTGTACTTCCGGGTAATTGTAATATCCGGCTACTACCAATGATCCCGTATAGTGGCCGGATATGCCGGATGCAGTATGTTAGCCGGATAACAGTTGCATCCCTAGATATAATAGGCGTACAAGGAAATCGCGTTGAGCCCAGATCAATTTTTTTATTTCTGTAACTTTCATTAATACGAGGCGCATGCAGAAAGTAAGTTTCCCGATGTTTTACCCTTTAAAGTAAACGTAATTAGCCGTGTCAATTGCGCGTGAGTAACAGATCTATGACGTGTTAATCATATGCCAGCTGGACAAGTCCGGATTCGTTCAAGTTGCGGGGTAGCAGCAATCCGAAATGGAAACTCTAATTCCTTCTCCCGCCTCCTGCAATATTCGGTTGGTGATCTTGAATGCACAAATATTGCGTCAATTGAAAATCATCATCAGCTCTGTCAGGTCTATGAGCCAAAACTGACATCCGAATACAAAATTGAACGCTTAGGAGCACCACTGACATTTCTGCTACGGTATCACGATGACGGCGATGAGTTCCTCGACAGGATCGTCACGGGCAATGAGACTTGAATTTCGCACTTTACCCCGGAAACCAAGCAGAAATCAATACATTGGCATCATAGTGGATCTTCGGTCAGGACCAAATTCAAACAGACGCTGTCGGTACGGAAAGGGATGTGCATGGTCTTCTGGAACAGGAAGGCTGATTCCATTCACAGGCGGCAGAGTTCTACTACAGGGGTATACAAAAGTTGTTCCCACAATACGACAAGTGTCTCAATTCTGGTGGTGGCTCTGTTGAAAAATAGCTGAAACATTGCTGTACTTGTTGCCAATAAATATGTCCATGAAAATGTGAATTCTTTTTTCTTTTAAATAGGGAAACTTACTTTTTGGATGCACCTCATATGTTTCTTTATGTAAAGAAAAAAAACTTCTCAAAAGTTTTACAATTTATTTCTTGACATTGTATTCTGATACTGAATGGAAAACTCTTACTTTATAGACTAATTTAAAGAATCAAATTTTGGGCCTATTTTTTCTATATACTATTCTTAATGGGTTTGATTCAGATTTAAGGTGTGGCGATCAAATTGAGTTTTCTACAGGCAAGGAAAAATGTTTCGAGATTTTATTTTTGTTTAATTTTTAAATTACCGTAAAGATGAAAAGTGAATAATTAATATTTCATTTTTCCCCGAACCTACTACTACGCTGCCTTCAACCCTACACGCACATGGCATAAAAATCTTGATATCGCATTTGTCACTTTCGCATCACTCAAGGTATTCCCCTATTAAATTATCATATTTAAATTTTGATAAATTCATTGCCTTCCAGAGTTTTCCAAGACTTGGACAGTTTAAGTAATTATTGCGTTGCTGAAAGATAAGATAGGAAGAGAGAGGAAGTGAAAAATTCTCTTCTGGAGGAAAGCTCATGTCAGATTATATTAATGAGCAGAATTCATTATGCGAAAAATAATGGAGCGGGAAATTAATGAATCTCGAGTTTTTAACATCGGAGGAATTTCATCTTTTGTCAAATTATCTCTAACGCTTAATTTAGTTTGAAAGCAGGATAGAATGATGGAGAAATTGCCGTAACCGTGTGTTCTACATAGTCCCGAGTACAATTCAATTGTAATGTTCTTTGTAATTGAACTAGATGCTTCGTGTCCAGGCTTCGGTGTGGTTAATTTAGGTTCCTAAATAAAGTTTGGGAACCACTGCAATGCTTAAATGTGGTTATAAAAATCTTAAATCAACCTCGTATGTCGTCTTACTAGTCTTCTAATAAAGAAAATCATGTAAATAAATGACCTCCTCATCTAAACCCGAATTTCTTAGTTTCTCAGTGTTAAGCATTGTCAGTTAGTCTCACTTTTATTTCTTTGTATAAAACGAAGAAAAATCTTTCATTTTTTCCCAATACAGACAGATATCATTATGAGGAAAGGAACCTAGGAGCATATGTAGCTTAAGGAATTCTACCGATATGAAGAACCTTGCTGTAACAACCACCCCCACTCCGTGGGCCACGTTGTAATAACACTCTGTTCTGGTACGTTATGCTTGCGTGGGACTTGCCCGCCTACTTTATGGGGCAGGTATGTTCGTTGATCATCTCTGGAATGCATGGAATTAAAATAATT
>CM063506.1:24377249-24459749 GCA_032207245.1 Pardosa pseudoannulata
AGGTAGAGATTTAGACAAAAGGAAGAAAAGAGAGGTTGTTAGACAGATGAGAGAAGCTATGGAAGCTTAAGAGTGGTTTTTTTTCTGAGGAGATCTCATCCCCTTGTTTCGACTGGCCCTGAATCATAGACTGTACACTAACCATACGATGGCCGAACTAGTAGCTGCTGGAAACCAAGTGTTAATCCCATCACTTATAGATCTGCTTTCCTTATAAGTGTTTAATAAATTAAACCCGTTTATTTATTCATCTGCTGTCGGTTAAAAAGATGCTCTGAGATAACTTCCGTTTAAAGTTAACTCTGTAATGAGGAATTTGCACATGTGGGGGATTCGAACAACTTAGTGTTTTTCTGGTAATTTCAGACTCGTAGATTCCAAAAATGTTCTCAAAAATGTAAAAAACTGGTTCCATCATTTAAAAAATTAATTTTAAAGTTAAGCGAAAATCACGTGACATCAAAACGCTCCGTGATTGGTTGTGATGTCATCGTTCATGCAGACCAATATTTTTGTATTGCTTTTAAGCGCGCACTATTTTCCGATTTTGTTTTTGCAAGTTCCTGAAATTTTCTAGCTATCAAAATTTATTTTTATTTAAACCTGAAGGTTTATTTTATCGATCTAGATAGCTTAGTTATCTCAATTTGTCATAAATGTCTCTTCTACCTGGATTTACCAATCAGACAACCTCCCGAAAATTGACAGCATGTCAATGTTTTCTTTCTTGGCAAAAAAACCCGGATTTTATGGGAGCAGAAATACGAGGAATTAAAACCCAAAGGTGTGTAAAATCATTTATATATTTTTTTCCAATTTTACTTAACATGTATTAATACTTTATTCATGCTAAACACAGCTCTTTTGTTTGTAAACACAAACAAGTCAAATAAATATACATATATCATATACATACACATTTGTAGTTGCATCGTTTTTTATAAATAGAGACGGATGTAATATTAAAATAAAAATTAGAGGAGGTATTTTTTGTGAGACCGGTCTCATTAGCCTTCGTGTTGCAAAAAGTAGACCGTAGCATTCCAAAACCAAACCAAAACAAAATCAATTCTTAGATATTTTAAATATGATGAAAAGAAATTTAAAATCTTTAAATGGCTTTACTTAATTATTTATACATTTTTAAATAGCAATACAATTTTATTGCCTTTAATATTAATGTCAAATTAAAAAATGTATAAAATTTCTCAAATTAAATTTAATTTTTAAAGTAATATAATTATTAAGTATATTAAAAATATTATACTTTTTTTTTCAAATTAGTCACCAATTTAATTGAAAAATATCACTGTTACATTTGATACATAAGAAAGTATGCATCTCTGAAGAAAATATTTATAATACCTTGAAAATACATAACTTTCCCCTCCCCCGAGTTATTTATTAGATAATTATATGCTTTAGATATTTATATGTTTTTCGATATTTATATGCTTTATAAAATATTTATTGTACTTGAACTCTGTGATAATACTCGAAAATTAGCAGTTTTAAAAGTTAAATAGCAGTGGTTAATCAACAATCCTTTTAAAGGTATAGATGTATTTTATATACTTTAATTGTTCTAAAATAGTAATATTTAAACAAATGCAAGCATTTATTTACCGAAAAATGGTCTTCACAAACCCATAGAGATGATTTATATGATAATTTGAGGTTTAATTTCTCATCCCTTTTCATCTCAGTTGTCCAGATTTTACGTGTATGTGGGTCTTTCGGGACGCTGAAAAATATCTTCTCATTGCAATTAGTTGTTGTATTTTTACAGAGTGGCACAATACAATATTTAGAGTATGATTTTTTAATGCCAGACATCACAAAAAAATGCTATTATATGCGATACTTTACACAAAAAACAAATTTAAAAGTCGCCTTTTAACATGTAAACAGCATAGGAGCTCGGTGTTTACATGAACGATGACGTCACAAACACGGCGGAGATAAAGTAGCGTTTTTGAGAGACGTTAAAGAGTCCGCTATAAAACCCATTAGAAATCACTCATTAGGCCCCCAAATGAAAGAAAAATAGCTACTGTCCTGCTTACTTTTTTGTCTTCTATCGTTTAAAATCAAAATTAGAAAACGTGAAAATTCCTCATTTAACCTTTTTTAAAGGAGCTCTCTGAAGAACTAATTCATCTGCGGGACATATGCTCTCCCAACCCATCTGAAAAAGTTAATAGTTTTCTTAAAATAGAATTTACTTTTATTTTTAACACCTTTTTTTAATATTAAAATTAATCCAACCTTTCACAAAAATTTTTAACAAGCAACGATGTTTAGCCAATCAGTGTTTGCCAGATCATGTTATTTGGCATAGATGAACGGTTTCAACAATATATAACTAACTCGTTTTCTGCCTATGATTATGAGGTTTTAAGCTGCTTGCTCTCTGAGCATGTTTTCTCGGTAGGCTTCTAATTTCGCATACTTGTTTTTCATGCATAACTAGGGCTCTTAATGTTTATCGCTCTGCATGTTTGTTTCTCGTTCAACTTGCATCAGTTTGAATCAGTCCCACGTAACTTATATCCAGACTCTAACGGTACTGAAGTTTTAATTGCTTTTTTTAAGTCAGCACTTTAAGTTTACCCAGAACATCAAGCCTACCCCTAAATTATTTGTTTTTGTTACGTTTGTTTAAATAAATCAAATTTGCTTTTTCTAGAATTCTTAATTGGTATTAGATTTTTGTTTAAAGGATTAATAAAAGTTGATGTGCTACTCTAAACCTGTTTTGTTTCTAAAATCATACTACGTATTACACTTCAGCACTCCTTAAGGATTTCCAGGTATTTTTTTTTTCATTCTGCTAATCCAATGCAGTTTAAATTAAGTTAGCTTTGGAACAGTAGGCCCTGCTCTTCGGTACCGGAGTTAATAGGTTACTGATTTAGGTTATTGAACATTTATTGAAGACTAGCAGCACGAGATTTGGTCCAGGTAACTGAGATTACCAAATAAAATTTGAGAAACACTACATTAGATACCCAGCAATGATGGCTCTTGTTTTATTTCATTGAAGGTTCGCAAAGCAAATTTCGAAAATTAATGTTTTTTCTAAAGTCATTTCCAGTTCAGTTAGTTTTCCAGTAGAAAAAAGCCAACTGTAAATAATAGTGTAATTTTTTACGCTGTAAATTTAAATGAAAATAAATTAATTTAATATACTTGCAGAATATCACCTAATTCTTGCGATTCCAACACTTATTTCGGTTGTGGATGAACATGGTGGTTTTCTTCTTGCTACACCGAATTTAAAATGATACCAACATGTACCGTAATTTCTTTGGCGACACCTAGTGTCGTTTGAGAAACATAAATTTACCCAGCAATGATGGCTCTTGTTTTATTTCATTGAAGGTTCGCAAAGCAAATTTCGAAAATTAAATATGTAGATGCGACATAAAATTACGATTTAAAGTATATTTGCAGTTTCTACAAGTCATAAAAATACAATGCAACTTAAAAGATTACAAGTTCTTTTTGAAAAAAGTGGTAACATTTTGCTTCTTAATACGGAATATAATAAAACCATAATATTGCTTATAATATATCTTTGAACGTTGATTACAAAATAATCAAGTACAGTTTATATAAATTAATACCTCTCGTCTTTTTTTCCCTTAAGTTAATAGCGTTTTAATTGACTTTAGATATGTCCTTTATCTTGTTTTTTACAAAGCTAGACCATTTAATCTGTCCTTTCTCTTAGTTCTTCTTAAAACTGATTTAGCTCATTTTAGAGTTGAGAAGCAATCTTAGTTGCAACTTCAGCGGTGGTCTTTAAATCAGGAAGAGCAATAAGAAACAGTTTATGTCTCCGAAAGCGTAGTTTGTTGAGTCGTTTTCTACAATAAATTGTAGAAGACTCTTAACAATGATAATATTTCTGAAATCATTAAAGTTTTTCTTTCCAAAGACAATGTTGAAAAATATAACTGCTTTTGTTCCAAAACATTAACTTTAAATTTTTCTTGGTTGTTTACACTAGACCGTAAAAATTTATATAGAAAAAGAATATCAATGTGAGATTAATGTGTGTCACAAACAATGGGAGATCCCACATCCGCTCCTTTAAAAAATAAATAAAAATAACGCGGGGGCACTTGTCTATTAAGCATTCGCCCATACAACATCGCGGAATTTGATGGCCACATAAGCGGCCAACATTACTCACTAGAGACAACACAAACAAAATGGATAAACTCATAATTTAGACACAGAGACCAAGCAGAAATATAGTAAGCATTATCCTCCAGATTAACAGATTGAAAGAACACAAACAAAATGGATAAACTCATAATTTAGACACAGAGACCAAGCAGAAATATAGTAAGCATTATCCTCCAGATTAACAGATTGAAAGAACAAACACACTTATAAATAAAATGGAATATTATTATCGATATTTTTAGTTAATTGCTGGAATATCTACTACTTAGTATTCTAATTCGTATTCTTCAATTTAGTTCTGATTGTTTCAGATGACATGATAATCAAACACCAAACTGGGACTATATGGCCTTGAAGTCCTCCAGGCTTGTCCCGACGGTGGTGGGCAGATCGCAAGTACTGAGCCATACCAATCGGCCAGCCACATTCAAAGTGTCCGGAGCGCCCGTCAAGCCACGGGAGCCAGTGAAGAGGGCAGACGCAGAAAAGTAATGGTCGTTGGAAGAATTTGGAAGACTACTGGATGCTCTAACAGGCTTCTTTTGATGCCTAAATTAGTAAGGATGGAGTGAACCACTTGGGCCAAAAAGAGGGATAATCTTGTAACCTCGCGAAATCAGACGACATAAGACAATCTAAGGTCCTTATTCAGCATACAGCAGTAGTACATGCGCTTAGAAGCCTTTATAATATTCCATCTAGTCATAGATTGCTCCAGCTAGTGTCTTCAGTGTACTAAAACATTTGCTACTTGTATGGAGTTTTAGAAAGAAAAACTCTCAGATTATTAATCCTGAACACTAGCTTATTAACAATTCACGGTACTCAATTAAAAGATTAAAGAAAATTTTAAAATATCAATCAAAAGTTCTTTAAACCTATCCAAATCTTAAGCATAAACGTGGTAGGATGGAATTTCATGGCATCCTCCTCACAACTGCGTAATTTCATACAATAACGTCAGTGGCTGTTCAACCTCAATGCAAACAAATCCTAACATCGGTCAAACCAGAATAGCACAAGATAGAATTACTCAGAAACATCGGTATAAAAACAGAAGAATTGTAAATGTAAAGATTATTGTAAAAATTGAGACTCTGACTACGAGGGTTGTCGATAGTATAAACCCTCGCAAACTGCTATAGTAGTTTCAACACTAGCTAGCGTTAAAATTGACAAAATAAATGATCTAGTAACTTCTGGAGTGAGTGGCTTTGCAGAGTTAAATTATTATCTATATCTTCTGCAGAAGAAAAGTAAAAATGGAATACAATTTCCGATGAGATTCTCCTACCAAAAGCACCGACGCTGCTTTCCCGTTAATATGGGCTCTCGAAGGAGTTCCGGAAACTTCAGTAACGTAATCTAGGTGTTCAGATGTTCTAAATAAAATTCTAAAAAACTGTTACAATCATAATGAACCCCCTTTCCTGCCTTGATTCCTTCAGCTGTTCTCCATACACATATATGATAGATTTAATTTTTAGAAGAATAATTTGGATACCTGTTTTGGAGGAAAAAAGCATTTTAAATGACCTTGCAAGAGAAAATTTGTCTTTAATTGTACTAAAAGGTATTAGAGGGGTGTAAGTATAATCATTTATACCCAACCTATAACTCTACCAACAGTTTCCCTTAGGTTCTATAGAATGATGCTTAAAGACTCAGTACCTGCTCGACAAATGACTCTCGATGCAGCACGAAAGAGATAAAAAAGAAAAGAATTTGTTCAAAGATGGATGAATCAATATTTTTGATTTCAGTATTACTTAAAGCAATGCATTTCACTAAATTTCATAACTCTCCTTTAATTTCTCACGACAAGTGGAAGTTAATATTTTTTAGATCTAGATAAATTTCCAAAATATGGAATTACTTTGAAAATTATCGTACAAAAATTACACTTTTATCGTTAAATACTGTTGAATATTCCCCAATTATTCAATACTACTACATTGTTTATCTTTCTCTCCCGGCATTTTTCCAAGTTCACGTTCTACAAGCTATGTGAATATACTACTGTTAGGAAGAAAAAAAATTCACTTTTCCTTTTAAACTCTGTTTTGATTTCGCCGATAGTGACGTTGGATTGCAGTTTATTAGTTTTCTTAACAGCTGGCATACACAAATTTATACCTATATGGTCTCTACTCGTAGAAGACAATGTTTCTGAACGGAATAAACCAGAAATAGCTTGAAATTTACTTCCTTATACTCATATTTTGATGAGATATTATATATTTTAAATATATTACCGCATATGTTGTCAACAGTATATTCCGTTTAACAAGTTCGTATATTTTCAGCTTAATATATCACTTATAAAATGTATTTTCCGTGTAATCGAGCAATTTTTTTTTTTAATTTTATATATTATCAAAGGTTATTGAAAAAGTAATATTGTGTATTGTATGCTACTTAAAATAATGTTTATTCAGTGAAATTTGTGTTTTAGTGTATTATAAACATATCAGTATCCAGAGTTTTTTAATCTTAAAGATAAACTATTATTAATTAATGGTAATTCTTCATCGCTTCTCCGAACTGTAATATTAATATCGTACACTAATTTTTCTTCTTGACTTCGTACGTTTAATTCATTGGTATCTATATTTTGTAGAGTAAAAAATGTTAAAAATATGTACTCTAATGTCTTATTTCATAAAGAGTAATAGTTTTATTTGTTTTTAGAAATTCATCGTGTTACATTTAGCTAGAAAAGGTGTTTAATTTTGACATGTTTATAATATA
The DNA here is from genome assembly GCA_032207245.1 of Pardosa pseudoannulata. Classification (NCBI taxonomy): domain Eukaryota; kingdom Metazoa; phylum Arthropoda; class Arachnida; order Araneae; family Lycosidae; genus Pardosa; species Pardosa pseudoannulata. The sequence goes on from CM063506.1 coordinate 24,384,198, forward strand.
TAGCTAACATTTTATTTTTTACACTTTTTATTTTTTAAAGAGGAAAAAAGAAGAAAATTAAAACTTAATTTACTTGAAATTCAATAAAACTTAGGCCCTTATTTCAATGATGAGTAAGAATATATATGAGCCGTCATATTTTTCTATTAAATGGCATTGAGCTCTTTTAAAACTTGACTTCCTGTCAAACTATATTAGCATTCTTTATTTGTAGTCATAAGAGAAATATTAACAAGTCTCTTAAAGCTCAGTGTAATTATTAGGTGAAATTAAGAGGCACGAAACTTTATCTATTTTTCTACTGGACTTTTTTTACAGTTTTTAAACATATGTTATTTAGAGAATTGCTGTACATAATATTTCTTAAAGAATCTGTCTGAACTGAAGCCAATGATTAAAAAGATGTTTTGTTTTTTAGCTTAGTTTACTTGTTTATCATATTAAAGATATTTTTACTAATTTATTTTACTCAAAAATTCATTTCACAGATTACTTTTCAGTAGACCTAACTAAAAACTTTAAGTATAATCTAAATTTATTATATTTTATTAAATCTATTATAAAATTATTTGCAGATCAATATTTTTACAACATTGTAGCAATTAGAAATCTACAAAGTTACTAAAATTTTTATTGGATGCATTTTCAAATTTAGATAACTGTGAAGCTATATACGGAAATTTTACAAATGGGTTTAAGAGAAAATGAAAAGAAAAAGTTGATTTTCAGTTAATTTAATAAAATTGTTTCTTACATAAATGGTTTTATTGATCCTAAATATAAATTATTTATTTAAAATTATCTTTATTATGAGATAATTGGCCTTCCCTTTCATATGAATTTTGTAGTATAATTTTATATAATAATGAATATATGTAGATTGTATTTTCTAAATCTTTAAGAAAATTTGTACCTGCTAATAATTGTTCAGGATGTCTTGTTCATTTAATGATTGATATCTCATTCTATAAATATTGATTGGGAGTTAATTGATTGTAAACTAAAAATGATTTATTATTATTATAATTACTAATTATACTGGCCTAAAGTTGAATTCATATATAAAACATCTGTCCTGACAGATTTAAGAATTTGAAGAAAATTTTAAAATTAGATTTGTACTAAACGTGAGAATAATGTTAATGTTGTTTTACTAATCTTAATATTTAATCAAAATATTAATAATAGTTTAATATGTATCAAATAATAGTTTAATATTTATGGCTATTGACAAAATCTAATCTTATAGATGATACAGAAAGATGAATGAATGTTCAATAGCTTCAAATTCACCTTGCAAAGATTGTGAGCACTTGAATCCAGTTGATGTGTTTGAAAATGTTGATTTAGATTTGGGATATCCATCATGTTCATCATATGAGGATGAGTAAGTGTTCAATATCATATTATAAATAATACAAAAGTTTCATTTCATAATAGAAATTCAATGTGATTTCTGACCAATTCACATTAAACTTACAATTACATACGATATAGTTTTATGCGTATTTTATCATGTTCATTCAAAAATTCTGATTTTGTATTTGATTTTATCAAATTGTATTTTATTTTATCGAACATGTCTACACTCAAGCAATATAAAAACATATGTATGGTAAATTTTATAAATTTTATATTCTCGTGCTCTCCGTTGGCCATTGATAGCTATTGTTAACCAAGTTTTGATAGAAAGAATCAATTGAAAAATTCTTTAAATATATATTTAAAAGTAATCTTAAACAGGTATACCACATCCTGCACAAGTATGTATATTGTGAGTAAGTTTTAAAATGCATGTTTTAAAATTGTTACTAGCATATAGCCTGTGATATGATGGGATCAGTAAAATTTTTAATTTGCTAGAACTAAAGTACTGTATAAGGCAGGTAAAAAAAATGGTTTGTTTTTTTGCTGAGAATTATCTGGTACATGCTCAATAATTTGTTTATCTTTACTGACCGCATGTTAGTTGCCAACTTTAATTTACCTTGTCATATTACGTCATAGGATGGAGTGCAGAGGTTTTAATATTGACAGTGATTATTTGGTGGTATATATGAATGATGTTCAAAATTTAGTTAATCGATTGCAAACCATGGGGTTATATATAAAAAACAAATACATAAATGAACGAACTTCTTAATTTTCAAACATATTTCAAAGATATTATTTAACTTAAATGCTAGATATTTATTAGCTCTTAAAATAAACTCCTAGACTTCTATGAAAAGAATTTGTTGTTAATACTAGTGATAAATTTTTTATTGCAACAAAAAATAATCAATTTAAAATTAGCAGATATGTACCTAATCTATTATTTAATACAAATATGAAAGAAAATTATTTATGTAATATCTAAGAGTTCAGTAATAAAAAGCATGAAAATAATGCCGATGATATTTAAATAATTTAAAATAAGAAATGATTAAAGGAATAGAAAGGATTAAAGAAAAGGTTAAAGGAATGACATCATAATGTTAGAAAAATGTTACTTTTACCTATTTATTATGTGATAAATTATTAAATTTAATGTTCTGCTCTTAACCGTGGACAACAGAGCTTGAAATAATGGTATTAAACACTCAAAAAGGGGGAAAGGGGTAGATTTTGAACATTTTTGAAATCCCTTTGAATTTTACTAACACTAACTCATCAAAAATACAATATGGATGCCTCTATCCATTCCAGGTACAACCGCTTTATAAATTCGTGGACAGACGGACATATGGACAAAGAACTTAGGCTATTATTATATAGGGGATGGTGTATTATCATAGTTATGAAGAGGTAAAGCAATATTTAAGAAGTTTAAAAGATACTGTTCCTATAAAAGAAGAAACTTTAAAGGAAGAAAATGAAGAACCAGGTGATGAGAAATATATATTAACTCATCAACTGAAATTGTATCAATTGTATTTATAATTTAAATAATTGAAGATGCTGATTCAAATGAAAATGATTGTTTTTAGGAAGTGACAGAATAACAACTTAGAACAAAGAGAAGTTAAATTCTTGTTAGGTTGTAAACTCTACTACAAAACTCCTTGGAAATACATGAATTTCAAATGGTGTCACTTCTATAGAAACTTGGAATGTACCGATATCTTCTTATACTAGTTTAGTAAAATACACTAACATTTTCATTGATCCAATTAAATAAAGATTTTCTAAGGAGGGAGGTGGCAAATATTGTAAAGAGTATATAAAAGATGTGCCAAATGCTGGAATAAAAAAGGACTCAAACTATATTTGATTGTGAAAAGTTTGACAGAAAAATATGTATGAAATTCATGGCATATATTTGCAGGAAATGTGCAAATTGAACATAAACAGAATTTTTATAGCACTGTATTTTGCTCTCTTTTTAGCTTTTTATCTTTGTGTACAGATTTTATAATACAAAATAAGAAGAAACACCTCTGGGTATAATATACCCTTGTGTGTGTAATCCTTTTGATTTTTTTTCCTGTCTATAAGGCTGGATTAATATTAAATATTAATATTAAATTTCACAATTTAATCTAAATTTCATATTTTAGTTAAAAAAAAATAGTGAAATAATTGGCTCATTCCATTTTATGCCCCCGCCCCCCCTTGATACTAAATATTGTCTATGGCTCTGTAATAGTTTCATCTATAGTAAACATTATTGGTTAAACTTAAATTTTCAAATTTTTAATATTAATTTTTTAGTTTGGTGGCATTCTTGTAATTATTTACCATTTATAGTAACATAATAGTTTTAATTTGCTTTGTTTACTTAATATCCTTATTTGTGTATGTAAGGATTTTCCAGTGTTCTTAGCTTTTATTCCCACATATTCTGGGTGATACCTTAGTTTTCAATTATGGAATGATACAAATGTTCTATAATCTAAATATAATCTTCTATTATTCTTTAATGTAGAGTGCTTGATGAAGCTGATAGACTACGTAAGCTTGAAGAGGAGCAGGAACAATTAAATTCTTCACTGATTGCATTAACATCTCATTTCGCTCAGGTACAGTTCCGCCTGAAGCAGATTGTTGATGCTTCCCAAGAAGAAAAAGAAGTAAATATATTCATATATATATTTATAATTTTTATGGTGATCATTAAAAAACCATTTATATCTTTAAGAAATTATCTAAACATACAAAATTGTTACTAAAAAATGTCAACAAAATTCAAGCCTGGGAGCCATTTACAGGATTTGAATTTTGATGACCTATGTTTGGTATAATTTATCACTTTAAGGTAATTTCTTAAAGATTTACTTATTACAAACTTTTAGTGCATTTAGGGTTTAAAAAAAAATTAAAGGCTTCTATGTAGTATATGTATATTTATATATATCAGTATTAGTAGTATAAAATAATAAAACAATGTTCGCATATTGAATTTCTGTTCATTGCAAAAATTGGCCTCTTTATTATACCCTAATTTCTAAATAAAAGTTTAACATTATTTACAATTTTCCAAGAAATCCAGATTGACTAAATTTTCCATGGCCTCTAATATTTGTTTTGTGTTATTCCATTCAAAGGACTAAAAGTCTGTTTCCATTCAGTGATGTTTGTGAAACTTGTATGACGATTGTTATGTAATAAAACACATGTAATCATGCTTAAGAAATTTAAAATTTTCCAAACAATCAAGATTTATAAATTGATTAATTATAATTAATAATATACAATAAATAAACTTTTTATAAATAAGCTCAATAGATTTTGAGTACGTAAGACTTATCTGTGCTTTCATAATCTCATGGTTAAAACAGTATTGATAGTTGATAGTTATCACACATTTCTGGCGGCTGCTGTGGTGTAGTACATTGCATTGTTATTTTAAAGTTGCTTTATATTGCTTTTAATTATAGTATAATACCACTGATCTATATTACAATGTTCAAAATTAGAACAAACGACAAGAAAATATGCAAAAAAATATATATATAATATATAAAATTAAAAATTAAAAGAAGCACTCCACGTGCTATGCCTCCAAAAAAAATTGCCAATGTCCAAGAGAACGCTGCATTCTTTTCCTTCCTTCTTTCTCTCAGGCAACCCTATACTTTTTATTATCCTGTGCTGATGCGTTCGTTGTTCCATTGTCCTTTTTACAATGCGTCCTTTCCCAGCTCTGCCCAGAAGGACCGGGACTCCAAGGATGGTCCTCAATCGCCTCCTGGAGACCAATCACAATTCTCCAAAACTTGGTGAAGTTTAAGTGCAATTATTTTCACTGGCCACACCACACGTTTCCTGGACTTGTGAAAAAAACTTGGGCATTCAACCCACAACATGCGAGTGCGGTGAGCAAATCAGTTTCGCAAACCTAAACATAGCTGCACTCTCACAGTGGCATAATTAAATTTTATTTTATTGGATAATTATAGATTACTAATAACAATAAATGTTTCATATCATTTGTTCATATTTCATAATATATTAGTAATTAAAATCACCCTTTTGCCTGTTAAAAAATACTGCATTTAATGTCCAATCTAGAATAATTATCAAACCCAGTGGCGTTGGGGTAGCGCTTCACTCTCCCACGACACAGGTCCAAGGTTCGATCCCCGGGCTGGGCAAGGTTGACACAGCCTTTCATCCCTTCAGTGGGTAGATGAACTGAGGACCAAGCATTCTTGGAAACTAAACACTGGGGGTTCTGTGTAAGATTGACCACCTAACTGGAACATATGCTTTGCACCCCAGGGCCCTTGGTCCTGTAAATGGAGATTGGTACCGTAGGCCCTGGCCCCCTAGGGGCTGTTGTGACAAGAAGTTTAGTTTTTAGAATAATTAGCAACTCATAAAAATAATGATATTTATTTACAGAACTTGTTGAAGGAGTTGGAAGAATTTGCATTTAGAGGAATTCCAGATATTAGAGAATATGAAAATGGTTTGGATCTGACTCAAATAATTGTAAGCAACTCTCAATTCAAGTATTTTTTTGTTTTTGAAACAGAATTCTTTAAAAATAATTATTTGATCAATAACTTTACATTGGAGCTCTTGATTATAAGAACTTTTAAATTTCCTCATTTTAAAAATTTGGACAAGTATAGATCTTTATTTTGTTAAGGAATCTTTTCATAGTGTTAGAAATTGAAGTTGTGGAAATAATTATAAAATAAATTTGTGTTTTTGAAAAACTGTATATTTTAGTTATGTATAGCAGGATTGTACTTGCAGTTCTTCTCATTTGGATTTATTATAACAGTATATCAAATATATAAATATTGATTAACCACATTTAATCATTAAGTTTTAGATTTTGCTTATATGAATTCTATCATTTTGATTGTTTTATTAAAGGCAAAAAAATTGTAATAAATTTATATGAAATCTTTCTTTATCATAAGTATATAATATAAAGTTATTTTATTCAGAATGAACAAACACAAGAAAAGAAACTTGAGCAACAGCGAACAAGACAGAAAGAACTGATTAACAAGTTAAAAGAACAATTGGAAGATCTAGAACATTATGCATATGAGGTAAATAACCTGTTGCTTTTTACATGAAAAAAAAAATTGTAGGAAAAATATCTAAAACAAAAATACTAGTTACTGCATATTATTAACAAATAGCAAATAACTTGCTATGGTTTTTAAAAAAATAATTAAATTAGGATTTAAAATAATTTTAACTGTATTACAGAATTTCATCTTTCAGTTGTTGCAATTTTAGTTGTTCATTTTAAAAGTATTAGTTGTTTTCATATGCTGGGTTTTTTTTTTTTTTTTTTTTCATATTAAATATCAGGTTACAGAGTTAAAATTACTTCAGTTCTATACTTTCTTTTAAAGTTATGTTTTATATAAAATTTTTTCATTAAAAGAATTTTTTTACAATGCATAAGAATTTTAATAAGTTGTGAACCATTGTGTATTGTATGAATGCTAAATTCTTATAATTAGGTATGAAAATATTACAGTAGGAATGTCTTCCTAACTATCATATAATTTGTAACTGTGAAAATTGACTGCATGAATAACAAAGAGTAATATCTATTTGAATTAGAAGTTTAACTCTGTATTTGCATGCATGCTGTAAGTTTTATTTTTTATTATAAATCATTTAAATTCTATATACACTAATGTGTTGGTAGTCTTTTTCCAACAATATTGTCCCTTAGACACTTTGACATCTGTACATCAGTAGTGTATATAAAATGTATTTTATCTTGCTTGATATTTGCACCTTATTTTGAATGGTATTTTGACAAACTTCCAGAAAGATATTCCTAGATCTCAAAAATAATAAATTATTTCAAAAGCTTTAATCAGTCAGTCAATGAAATATTTCAACAGACAATGCAGAATTGTTAATTATTTTATTTGTGATTGGGCTGCATACATGTGTTTTTTGTTATCAAAATGTTTTCCTTAAAACAAATGCTATATTTACTCATGTACTTATGCACCTTGTTTTTTACAAGAAAAAAATAGCGAAATTTTTATCTTTTATATAGTGTGCACCTAAAGTTTGGTATTCAAGTGATTTTCCAGATTGTAAACCAATTTCTATGGAAATCAAATTAATTAACATCTAATGTTCTTTCAGTCTCATTCTTCAGACACTATATTTTATTCATTATATTTAGAGAATCCTCCATGCTTGTTAGTGGTTGTCTGAGGTCATTTGGGAGGTTTGGCTACTTTGATTGTAGGGTATTTAAGTTAAATCCTTTAAACATAACACCCTTTAAAAGTGGTGTGGTGTGTGAAGGATTATTTTTTTTTCTTTAGTTCTATTCATTCTATAAGAAAGTGTTTATGCAACAACATATGAGCAAGGTAAAAAAGGAATCTAGTTATAGTGCAGCATTTCAATTGCAAGTAGTTCAGTATGTAAAAGAATAATAGATGTACATGGAATTCATGTGGTGTCTACATAAGTTTTTTTACACACATTTAAAAATGCTTGTATAAGAGAGAGGTGGATTTTATATTAATTTAGGTAGGAAATGTTTTTAATTTAAAATATAATGAAATTCATGGGATTTTGATATTTTTTTACAAATAAGGTTTTATTTATTTTCAAAAATCAATGATTTACTTTAAAATACAATCCTTATAGTTTTTTAGAATTGTGAATGTAACAAAAAATGGTAGCAAAATATTAAAAGTTGAATGAGAAGAAAAGGGTTTAAATTTCTCAAATTTTTTAATGATCTCCCCAAGAAATTTATTGTTTTTTATATCCATAACATACCCTTTTAGAATATTAAAGTATTTTATAAAACAACCTTAAATTTAAAAAAAAAACTGTCCAGGGATACCAAGTTCCTTTAATGAGTAAGATTTTTCCCTTTTTATTTCATTACATATGTATATCAAGATAGATGGTATTTAACCATCTATCTTGATATACATATATAATATGTGATTACCTGAAATTGTAAAAATTATTCATTGTATAATATATAGCTTCAGTTTTTCATTAAATCTTTTTAAAAAAGTCTGCATTACATATGAGTAAATATGATGTCATTAATGTTTTCTTGTTGCCCTATGATTCTCAAGACTGGTGAAGCTGGTATGCCTCAGAGCATGTTGTTGGAACGTCAGTCTGTGATAATTGAACAACTTAAAGGAAAGTTATTCCTTAATTTGGATGAACTTGATAAATTAAGTCCTGATGAATTGCGTTCTCAAGTGGATTCAGCTATTAGAGAGGTAATGTTTCTTTTATAGTTCATAATCATTTTCCTTGAGTTATATATTGAATAGCATGTACTATGATTTATTGAATAACATAACATTAAAACTTTTCAAATTGTATTTTTGAGTGATTAGAATTTTTTTTTAATTCCCTTTTGATGTTTAATGGATAATTTATGCAAAATATAGAAATATTTTCAAATCAAAGAATAGTTTTCTTGAAATATAACAGTATCTGTTACAAAGTTGTAAAATTGTTTTCTTTTCCAGTGGCTTAGTACTTCAAAACCTATTAAATCTTGTTTGTGATAACTATTAAGAAGCACAAGAACTATATTACAGTTAATGAAAAGCAAATACATCATTACATAATTATTTTATCATCCAAAAGAAAAAAAAATTATTACCAATTGTTCATTCTCTAACAATTTATATTTATTTTCTTTATTTTCTCCATTTGATATTTTAAAAATAGCCTGTAATTTTTCTATGATACATCTCTGTGGCAACGTATATGAAACTAAAAAAAATTCAGTTTCTGAACTCAGGGATTTTTTCTGTTTAATAACATTTCTTAAATGTTTTTAATATTATAGGCTTTAAGCTCTCATGTTATTTTTTATCCTTCCATGATAATTCCTTGTATATTGAAATGTCATTTTATTTATAAATCTGTGATCTTTTATGTTTACACACATTTTTTAATCAATTTCAAATTACATTAAGTATTTTCAAGAACTATAAATATCAGTGTGTATTCCTTTTTTTGTTGATTTACACCTCTAATCAAAGCATATATCATGAAATATTTCTATTACCTTAAAACAAATTAATTTTCTTGAATATCACTAATGTCATTACAACTTACCTAATTCATTTGAATGGAAATATTTAATTCACCATCCTTGATAGAGAAAGATAACTATCTCTTGGTATTCAGTGTTGAATCATATTAACAAAACATTCTGTGTGTTAAGCTATAACCAATGCTATACAAAAGTTTTAGTGTTGTTGAATTATAGATTGTGTAACTAGTTTGTATTGTTATTAACTATAGAATAAAATAAACTTCCTATCGACAATATAAGTTCTTTTATACTAATAGTTTAAATAACTTTGCATTCTGTATGCATCAGCATTTTCTTTATTAATATAAACCATCTCTGGTTGATTTAGTTAAATATATGTTTTTTATATTTTATTTTTTTATTGATTCAGTATTCTGTCCATAATCTATAACTGTATCCCTTAACTCATTCTAAAAGGTCTTTTTCCCCCAGTCAAGTATGGTCAAAAATTAAAAATGATTGTTTTATTCACCAACAAATAAAAATAATCAGTTCTATTTTTTATATATATATATAATGAGAGATCTCAAGAAATGTGTTAACTCCATCCTCAGTATCTCTCCATTTCAATTATTACCATACTTGTAAGTGGTATTTTGATGAGTGTAAATTATTAGAAGCACAAGAATTATATCACAATTAATGAAAATCAAATACATTATTATGAATATAATACATTACTTAAAGACTCAAATTTCTGATCTGGAAAGATTCTTTGAATTTCATCAAGGTATTGTTATATGTTCTGTGTATTGTACTTCTTTAATATTATTATGTGCTATTTATCCTAAAATTCCTTTTGGTGTAATTTCTAATTATGCATAATTTATGTATCAATAAATATCAGTTTAAAGTCTATCAAAGAGCATTTCTAGCATTTAAGGCTGAACTTTTAAGTCATTCATTGGCTCTGTGTTGCTGAAAATGGACTTAAAATTACTGAAAATGAGTACCTTGGAAATGCATGTTTTAGCTTCTGTTTATAAAGAATTATTTTTATGGAGATTTTAGTATGTCTTAGTGACAGTTATAATATTTCTTTCAAAATCAGTAATTTTTTAGTTGTGTTTGTAAGATTGTTAACAGGAATGCATACTGTGAACTAATTATTGTTATTAATGTCATTTGATTTTTTTTATATTCTTTCTATTAAACTAAATTTTTATATTCAAGTAATGACTAATTTAAATTTTTATTCTAATTTCAATCACTAACCATTTAATTTTAATCAATATTAATCAGTTTTGTACTAACTAATATACTAACTTTCATCTTCCCTAACCTTGTGCCTCAAGCTTGTGAATCCAGCAAAAATGAAGGAACAACTGGTAGGTCAGTTAAAGACTCAAATTTCCGATCTGGAAAGATTCATTGAATTTCTTCAAGGTATTGTTATATGTTCTGTGCATTGTACTTCTTTAGTATTATTAAATGCTATTTCTCCATAAATTCACTTTTGATGTAATTTTTAATGGTGCATAATTTATGTATCAATGTCATTTGAAAGACTAAAAGCTATTATTATTGTTTTTGATTGAGGCATTTTTATTTAAAGACTTGTGTAACTTGTATTGAAAAGAAGATAAACTTTATTATAGTTGAAATTTACATATGTTATTTTACCTTCAGATAAAACAGTAATACTCATGTATTTTTGTTTGCTGGCTACATTTGCATTTTGTCTACTGCGTTCAGGCAATAGCCTAAATATATAGCACAAAGCTTTAATGAATAACCTTTTAGTTAACAATAATATGGCTTGAAGGTACAATCTTATGAAACTTTTTTAATTAGTTCATCAAGCTCAAAATTGCTACACTTGACTCTTGAAATGTCATCCAAGTATGAATCAGTAGCCTGTTATGCAAAAATTCAGAAATGTAATTATCTGTTTCACAACAAGCTTTATATGGTATATCATTAGCAATCTGTATAAATTTACAGTAAAATCACTGCAACAGATGCAGTAATATTAGATTCACTGAGATATCATGCCAATCAAACTTGCTGCCAGGAGATAAATAAAACCACTCTTTGGGCTGCATGTGGCCTATAAGCTGCACTTTGAGCACCATTGAGATAGACTATAACATAATTCCTACCTTTCATTGTACCAAGACTATATTTAGATTTGACTTTTTAGAGAAGACTTTTGGGAACCATTCATTTAAATACTTTATTAATAATGACACTTTAATATCTCATGTTCAATTTTTATACATATTCTAACAAACTTGTTTTTATGCAGTCTTTTTATATGTATGTGCTTGCTCATATATAAATAAAATATACCTTTAAGATGAAGATGTAAGGAGTTTTCTGATAATAAAGGTTTTTTTCAAAACATAATTCATCATTCTTCATGTTGATCTATTCTTTTGCAAAATAGTATTAATTACATTTTTAGTATTAATTACAGTGCTATCATTTTCAAAATTTAAAGTGTTAAACATTTTATTTTTGTCATGTGCTTAATAACTTTATTTTTATAGCTACTTTGGCTCTCTTTAAATAGTGTCACACAATTTTAAAAGAGGAAAATATTGTCAGTCCAAATTCAAAGCAATTTCCAACTACATCATGAAATTTTCATTTACAAATTTTCTATGTGAAATTTTTTATGCAGTGCCTATTTACTACATAACTTTTTTAACGTATTGTAAGCAATAGCAATATATTCTATAGTTGTATATGGCATTTTAGGATATTTATTTTTATGCAATTTCTTTTATGTGGTCCCTATTCCCCCGTACAAAAACAGCTTTGAATATATATATATATATATATATATATATATATATATATATATATATAAAATATTTTATTCATATTTTAAATTGTTAATCAATACCCAGGCTTGCAATTCTGTCACTTTTCTCACCTTTAGTCACTTTTTTTACAATTGATCACTTTTAGTCACTTTTTTAAGTAAACAGTCACTTTTAGTCACTTTTTTCATGGTGTATCACAGCAAAAGTCTGTTGTTGAAAAAAGGAAATCTGAATTAATAACAAAATATTTTAATAAAAGACCAAAAATGTGATGCTCTAATATTATTTTTCGTATTAAAATGTAATTAGTCATATGGATTCCAGAATTTAATGATTTTAAAAAGTCGTAAATAAGTTCCTGAAATCTACATTTGTACTGAAATGTACATTTAATACATTAAAGTAATTTACGTCAAAGCACACATTTCTTTTTTTCATTTTCTCCACAATTTTCGTTTAGATACTCTAATCTAGCTATGTACATATTTCAAAACATCAGCAGAAAATTGTAATTATAAAATTAATGTATTGTATGTATTCAAATCTAATTTATAGATTTTCTTGAAAAAAAAAAAGCAATGTGGAGTTGTGTTAAACAAAATTTTTAACCTTTTTGTATTCGACGCTAAAATCATGTCTTGCATGAATCATTTGATTTAGAGTTAAAATAAATAGAAAAATCTTAATAATAACATCTGTAATCAAGAGGAGAAAAAAAATCACTTTTTTTTTCAATGTTGGTCACTTTTTAGTCACTTATTCTGTATTATTTGTCACTTTTCTCACCTTTTTGAAAGTACCTCAGCAGTTGCAAGCCTGAATACCTTATCAGTGTATTTGGTTTAAGTTTAAATTAGTTTATTTTGTCTTTTTAGTACTCTTTGTATATATGTATGATTTCTTCAATTCACTTAGCTGAATTTATTTTTTTTTTTTAGGAGAAGGAGTATCTAATGGGCAAGCTCTGTGCACTTGCAACTGTCCCGTTCATGGAAAGGTTAGTAAAAGCAGACAAATTTATTACTAGATGTACTTATATGGAGCCCAATCACAGAAATTTTGGGTCATGGGCAAACAAAATATTTCTTCTCGTTTTCCAGATTCTATAATTGGGACCTACTGTAAAACTACAACCTATCTGTATGTACAACGTACTTTAAAAGCAAAAATTGTGAATTATTTATTTATTGAAAACAAATTTAAATCAACTAAATCTATTTTAAACTATGTATTTATTGGTAATCAGACTTATATATGTAGTTTTCTTCTCTATGTATATAATATAGAGAATATGGAACTTGCACATACTTCCTCCAATATCAGAAAAAAAAGAAATTGTCTTGTGAAATACCAATAATTAAATTTTAATTAGATTTTGTTGATCAGTAGAAAACAAACTAATAGATCAAAAAAAGATGCAAAAATTTCCAAAAATAGTAGTAATAAAAAAGTACTTATAATTCAATCTGATATAAGACAAAATATTTTAAAGTTCTTTCATTCTTATCTGCATAGTTTCAAATTCATTAATTTATATTTAATTTTTGGGTCCTGAACCCCATTTACTCTGCTAGTAATATTTTCATGTATTTATGTACTATTTTTTACCTTAAAGATATTAAGTATTAAAAATTTGCTTAAAAATTAAAAAGTATAAATTTGATTAATTTCACTGGACTCATTTCAGAATTAAAAATTTTTAATGAATTCAAAAGCAGCAATGTCATACACTGATTGCTATGGTTCTCTTTTAATAATTTACTCTTTATTTCTCAAAAAAAGAATTTTCATTCCTAAGGTGATTTTATTAGAAAATTTAACTCTAAAATCATTTTTTTATTCTCCTTAGATTTCAATACTCTGAACCTCTGTATAACTAACTATATGTAGTTATTTAAAAAGTGAAATATCTTAAAGCTTTTATATTTTAAAAATATAATCACTGTAGTTAAAATTAAGGGTTTAGAATAGAAATCCATATATTATTACCAAGTAGATAAAAAAAAGTCGTAAAAATACCTCAATGCTCTTTAAGAACTTTATAAGAATTACTTTTGTTACAGTTTTTATTTATTTTTCTAATATTGACTGTTAATAAATATCTGAAGTAGGGCACAATTTTGAGATTTTTTTGTCTTAAAAGATGTCTTGGAAAAATTCTTATTAATTTAACTCATTTGCATTGGGCTGTTCACCGAACAATAACCGCATGGTTAGGGCACTGACCTTCGGAACCGTAGTTAGTGGGTTCGAGACCCACTGTGGTATGGAGGTTCATAGCCATTTGGAATCAGCTTTAAGCAGTAGGTCCTGGTCTCATTAGCCCTCATGTTGCAAAAAAGCAGACCATTGTTCTCCTAACCTACGGAACATACAGCATTGGGTTGTTCATCCCAAACTTTTCATATAAAGTATTATGTAAGGATATTTTGACTTAATTGTATTGAAACTGCAACATTAATGCAGTAAATTAAACAACAATGTGTTAAAACAAGAAATCTCTTTTCCAGTCAAATACAATAATATTTAAAAAATGAGACTTCTTGTTTCCTAATGCAAATAAGATTATAGATATTGATAACTTGATATCGCAGTATTTGATTTATATATCATTTACGTGTTGTGTTTTGTTTTGAATTATTTATGTTAACTTTCAAAATTTTAGAATGGTCATTGTCACTCGGATTCGGATACTCAAAGTGATAATTACTCATCTAAAAATTCGATGAAAAATCAAGTAAGTTTTTTTTTCTTATTTTTTTTCACTTTTATTGTATGTTATAATTGAGGGATTTTGTTAATCTTTTGAAAATTGTGCTAAGTTTTTTAACCAGGTGAATCACATTATTTTAATTCAAACATTTATGGCAGTATTCAGATATAATCAAACTGGATTTTTGCCCTAAATTTGCTAAAAATTAAATAAATATTTTGGTGTACATTTGGTTGATAAATTTCTTTATCTGGATTAAAATGTTATTTTAACACTTTAAAATTTGTACTTGTTTGTATTATGAAGACACTTTGATTTGTAGAGAATTAATTTTTTTTAATTGTACTTAACATTTATTAATCACTTTGTATTTAAAAATGTTTTATTGATTTGTAAGAAATTTTGATAAAAATTAAGAAATATTAAATAACTTGCTTTTGAATTACAAATATCTAATGGGTGCATACATGGTAGGGTTTAAAAGTTCCTGGACTGAGTCTATAATGTAGAAATGGTTATAAATTAAATTGCAGAAACATATCCTCCTTCAAAATAAGACACTTGTGCAATAACACACTTTTGTTATTGCCTGTAAAGTTCATCAAAGCATGTCTGTAATCCAGTTTTGGCCATGTCCTTTAATTCAGCCAGTGATGCACATTTAACTTCATCTGAAGATTGAAATCGATGACCCCATAAGCATCTTGCCAAATCATGAAATAGGAAGAAATCACAGGTTGTGAGATCAGGTGAGTAAGGAGGATGAGGCTAAACAGTTGTTTTCATTTTCACTAAAAAGTCATTGTTGAGTAGGGATCAGTAAGCAAAAGTGTTGTCATGCAACAGCACTCATGACTACTCAGGCCACATTTTTAGTTTCTTCCTCTGGATCAACTCATGCAAACACAGGATTTCAACTTAGAGTTCTTTGTTCACAGTACATTCTTCAGGGATAAATTCCATATGCACAGTGCCCTGGATATGGAAGAATACCTCTAGCATGAAATTACCTGTAGAGCAATCTTGGTGGAATTTTGCTTCCGTAGAGATTATGGTGATTTCCACATTGCCAATGCTCTCTTGGTTTGCTGGTCGTACAAAAAACACCATTTCTAGTCTCCAGTAACAATTCTGCTAAGTAGGAAAGATCTTTGTAAACAACCGAAATCTGCTGCCATTTCCATTCAAATTGCCTTTTGGGCTTCATTTGACATGTGAGGAACAATGTGTTGACACACCCTATGCATGTTAAGATTTTTATTCAGTGTCCACTGAAAAGTAGCTTCTGGTATTCCAACTGATTCTGCTATTTGGCAAATTGTTTGCTACCTGTTTATATGTACTGCCACAGAAACCTTGATGTTTTCATCACTGCAGAAAGTCATGGTGCTGCCACAGCGTTCGAAATCTTTGGCACTTTTCCTACCTTCTCTGAAATGACGATGCATCTCAAAAACTTGCATTTTTGATAATGTTTCACTTTTGTACACATGCTTTAGTATTTCGAAAGTCTGTGTAGCACTCTTTCCCAAGCGAACACAAAATTTAATATTGATTTTCTGCACAACTACTGTTTCAATAAGCAGTTACTAAATGCACCTGCCTACTATAAATGCTGTCGCTCCAAGCTTTTAACCATATGATTAGGGATAAACCACTTATAGAAAAGAGGGAGAACATAATAACAGAAAAAAGTTCTCATTCACACTACTGCAAAAAAAAATTACATTGTAAACTCAGTCCTTTTACATCCTACTTCATATATATCTTTCATAAGAAATATTTGTGATACTTTTTTAAAAATTTAGTTTCAAAATATGTAATGTTCAAATTTTTTAAGGAATAATTTGGATTTTCTGGCTGCTTTTTAACTGAATTATCAAAGAATTTTTAACATTTAATTTAAAAATATGTTCTTACAGAAGGATAATGGAAATGTTTTCCACATTATGAGAAGAGTTTTAACTTTGCTACAAGTTTTCACCATAACACAGTTTGGTTGTAGCCGGCATAATTTTCAAAAAAATACTCTTAAAAAATCAAGTAAAGCCAACCATTGGGGGTAAGTAATTTTGATAATGCTTAAATAAAATTATTTTTAATAGCCATGAACTTTTTGTTTATTATAATTTTAAAAATTATATTAATAGATTTAATTTACCTTTTTTATTTAGAATACTATAAATTTGTGTAAAATATTTTTAATGCAATTCATACTCACAAGAATTTTTACATGATGTCTTGTTAAAGAAAATGGTACTGTTCCAATAGTTTTAAACTTTTCTAAAATACCTTTTATTTTTGGATTTTAATTTTTTTCTTATTTAATAGTGAAATCCTTTCGAAAAATTAAACAGTTATCAACCCTTTAAATCTCAGGTATCTTAAAACTACTAGATTTCTGACCAGATGGCTAAAAATTTTCTATGTTTTCTTTCCCCTTCTGCTATTCTGCTTATATTCAATGAAAGTAACTTCAAAGTTACTTTCATTGAATATGAGTTTTCTCAAGGCCTAATTATCACACAAACAATCAAGACTAGCCAGAGTTCTTCATAGAATAGTTGAACAATGGCCAAATGGTAGGATGCTCCTCTTTGGTACCAGAGTTTGTATGTTCACTGAAAATCTTGCGGATAGGATGAATATTCATAGTCATTCAGAATCAGCTTAAAACAGTATTTTCCAGTCTCGTTAACCCTTGTGTAGCAAAACAGTCAGCCTTAGTGCTCCAAACTAAACTAATCATTATTTTTACACAAGATTTATTTAGCACCAAAATTCAAGTCAGTCTCCCACTAAACATCACAATTATAATTTTAATATAGTTTAGAAAAGGTTGATTTGGTTAGCCAATGAAAAAAGGTTAAAAAGAGATTACACAGGGATTCTACTCACAATTTTTATGTCAGAAAAGGTGAGTGAACCTAAATTTGGTGTAGTGATTTGGTGTTCACCAGCAGGATTACTATAATTTAGAAATATGTTCTCTTTTTAGGTGTAGAATTATCAAAAATCTATTTTAGAATACAATTACAATTAAAATTGGTTAATTTGGTTAAAATAACTATATATATATATATATATATATATATATATATATATATATATATATATATATATATATATAAACCAATTTTATAACTAATATATATATATGTGTGTATGTGTGTGTCAGGATTTAAATTGTAGGGATTCTTTACTGAGAGTGACGTGGCGTAAGGAGTTAGCCACATAAATACAGCTCATGCGCAGTGATCTGTGCAGAGAGCAGTGTGCACATTCCACAGACAGAGCTGTGGCTACCCGAGGCAGCTAAGCCTGCCTTTGTTAAAAGTTAGGTGCCAATGTGCGACGCCATTGAAGATGATTGATGAGTAGTGTGCTCTGAGATTTGAATAAAGCTATGAAAACATACTCAGGACTCTAGTGTCATTTAGTGGGAACACTGATATATATATATATTCAAAATACAATATTGAACTCTTTTACATAAAAAATACTTAGGATTTTGCTACATGCTACAAATTTAAATTTTATTAAGTTTAGCTCTTGCTTTATATAAGTATTTTTTTTTTTAATTTCCGTTCATTTAAATAAGCCATCATCAATTTTCTGCCTGAATATTTTTGGTAAGATGAAATTTTAGATAATATATTCATAAAAATATAACAGAATGGTAAAATTATTGTTAGATGGTTAATTGACAAAAATCAGTGAGAAGTAAGATGACTACATTCATCAAAGAGATAATACAAAGCATATATAAAATATGACAGTAGCTTTGTATTTATGTTATATGTTATTTATTACTAAATGTGGTTTACAATCTAGATGATACTAAAATAAGTTTTTTTTTTTTTTAATATTTATGTAGAGACCTACGTGCTCAATTAGAAATTGCTGTGAATGAAGTTGAAAAGATTGCTTCTGAACAGGAGCCTCCATGTGAGGACAGTGATTATACAAGTGATTCAGAAGATGTAAGATCATTTTATTTACATACTTTTAAATATCCATAATATTTGGGATTTTTCTTTCCTTTTACCCTCCAAGAAAAAACATTGTTGAATAACAATTTGACCAAAATGTCATTTTCTCATCGTAGTAATGTCAATTTTTCTTTAAGTGACACTGTTAATACTGCTCCTTCAGCTTATTTAATAGGTGCAATTTTATAATGTGTCAAGTTTTTCTCAAATGAATACATTTGAACATTTTATTTATAAAGTAATTTTTTTTTTATGTTTGGTCATTTTGGTATTTTTGCAGCTATATATTTAAAATTGTCGGCTAAAATTGTTTTGAGGGATAATAAAAGGGGTAAATTTATTGTTAATATTAAAGAATATCTTATTTTCTGTTCTGCTTTTTTCAAATTATTTCAGTAAATATTTGTAGAACTAAAAATGACTGTAGTACTGTTAGTCCACCAAGCATGAATAAATTTGTTTTGTATCATCTAGCCCATCGGTCAAGGAACTTTTTTAATCATTACCCCAAAATTTTTTTGTGTAAGTTGATATTACCCGAAGAGAAAAAGAAAAAAAAAGAAAAAAAAAAAACGAAATCGCCTCTTTTTAGCATCTTTCATATTATAGCCCCCCATGATAATTTTGAAAAGAAAACAACTAAAATTTTATTTAAACTTCATTTATTCAATTTATCACTGTAATACCTAGTAATCCATAATGGTATTGTAACAAATTATAATAATAATAATAAAACAAAAACAAACAATAATTAGAATTGAAAAATTAAAAAAAAATGAATAATTGAAAAAAAAATTTTTTTTTTCACGTTTTGGAGAAATGGTGTTTCATGTTCGATACAATTGCTTCAAAAATAGGACTTTTTGATGTAAGAGCGATTTGAATGCAGTCTTCGGCGTTTAATCGATTTCTGTTCTTCGTTTTTATTCTTTATGCACCAAATTATGTTGTGATCTTTATTCGTTCGGAGGTTGAAGTAGTGCTTTTTACACTGCTAGGTACTCCGTAAAAACCAATTACCTTGACCTTCGTTTTTATGTTCATTAGAGTGGAAAAGCCTTGTTCGCACAAATACGTTGTTCCAAATGGCAGCAATTTTTTAACCGCCTCTTCATGTGCAATTTTGAAAACCTTTGAAATCCAAAAAGACGTCAAATTTGATTTCCCCTCAAATTGAATACGTGCTTCAGTATTAGATCGAAGTTCAAGAATTGCTTCTGCCAAACCTGAAGGTTCTTCTGGTATCATAGCAATATCACATTTAAAAGGATTTACAATCCAACTGATAGTACGTGTATCAAGATCTGGAAAGTAATCTGAAAACCGCTTTCTGAGTGTGATAAGATGACTAACAATTGTATCCTTGATGTCAGCAAAAGTAATATTTTCGCAATCTTCCAAAAACAAAGCTAACCTAGAAAAAGAAGCTATCTTGTTCTGTTCTACTTTCTGTCTCCAATATTGCAACTTTAATACAAACGCTGACACTATTTCTCTCGCTGAAATGATATTGATATTCTTTCCTTGCAATTATTTGTTTAATACATTTACACTCTCAAAAATGTCCGCTAAATATGCGAGATATGCAACTCAGGAAGAGTTTTTAAACTTATCTGCAAGAATATTTTTTTGATCAACCATAAAAATTTCGACTTCAGTTTTGAGAGTCCATACTCGATTTAGTACATTTCCGCGAGAGAGCCACCTTACTTCTGTATAATAAAGTAGGTCCGTATATTCAGCTTCACCGTCCTGACAAAATTCACGAAATAGCCACGTGTTTAGTGCATGTCCCTTAATAAAATTTACAATCTTGATGACATCATGCATGACAGCTTCCAGTGTAGGTTCTAAATATTTGACCATAAGGGCCTGGCGATGGATCATACAGTGAATAACTTCAATATTTGGGTTATTTTTTTTTTACGAAAGCCGAAAAACCGTTAATATGACCCAGCATAGCTTCAGCTCCATCCAAAGATACAGAAATACAGTTTTTCCATTTTAAACTTTGAGCTATGAAGTATTCATTTACTTTATTGTAGACATCAATTCCACGAGATCTCAACTCGAGAGGAGAACAAAACAGAAATTCCTCTTCAAAATTATCTGCACCTTTGTAGCGAACATATACCATGAGCTGTGAATTGCTACTACAATCAGTTGTCTCATCAAGCTGAATAGCAAAATATTTAGCCTGTTTTAATGCGAAAATAATCTGTTCCTTCACATTTTCTGCTAATATAGAAATTCGTTCTTTCACAATTTTTGCAGAAAAGGACACTGAATTTAGTTTCTTCGCTTCTTTTTGACCACACATAATCTCTGCCATTTTTACAGCAGCTGGTTTAACCAAATCTTCACCAATAGTGTATGGTTTCTTATTTCGAGCAATCAACCAGGCTACTTCAAATCTAGCCCTTGATGCTGAACGCTGATCGAATGTACCAAACAAGTTGCTATTCAATCTTTGTCTTTTAACAGATATTTCTAAATTTGCAAAGTATTCTCGCGGTTTGAAAGACAGGTGCGAATGCAAATTATCTAAATGTTTCTTCAATTGACTTTTTTTGAAAGATTCTGAAGTCAGTATCTGCATACATACAACACATTGTGGTTTCATTGTATCATTGTCTTCTATTTGTGTAAAACCGTAATTAAGGAATTCTTCTTGGTATGTTCTTTTTCTATTTGCTGCCATCTGAAGGGAGACAGAAAATAATATTTGTAAAATATTTAAATTAAATTTCTAAATTGCGGCTTACCTTCATCGATATATCGATGATTAATGATAAAATCAGCAACTAACTAATAAAAACTCGCTCTCTGACTTGTCACTTTATCTGTACTCAATTTAAAGTAAAATAAAATGTGCTTTATTGCGCAAAGAGAACACTTTAGTGGTGGGTAGTGAGATGGCGTAGCCTGCATATGTCGCTAAATTGTTTAAGTTGAAAAAAATACTAACAAGTTTATAAAATAGCAAATTAAAAATATATATACTTTTTACTCAAAAAAGTTTCATTTTTACCCCCCAAAATTTCATTTTTACCCCATTTGGGGTAATTTACCCCGGTTCCCCGACCGCTGATCTAGCCTATCTTTCATATCTCTATCCATTATGTAACCAGATGGGGTTTTTTCCTAACAATTGCTTCTAGGGTTTGGTGGATACCCCAAAATTTATAATTCTGGAGCCAGTATTAATGTAAAGGTTTTGAGATAGTTTTCTGTCGCTTCAACTCAAGTATCTTTTAGGTTCTTCAGTTCATATTTTGAAGCAATAACTCAAAAAGACTCTTTTCAATTGGTTATTTTATAAAAATCAAAATTTTCTTGTTCTACACATTTTGATTTTAAAGAATAATTACAAATTGCATTATATTTTTTTAAGGTTCCAGTTGTTCAGTGCAATGAAAAGTTAACTACTGCAGTGAGGAAAGATCTAGCCTCTGCAATAAGAGATCTTATGCAGCATGGTCTCATGCCAGTATGTATACATTTTTAGTTATTTTATTTATTATTAGATTCAGTAATTTAAAATAAAAAATTGCTTTTTGCTGGTAATTTATGCAGCTGCCAACCCTGCATTTACTCTTGCTGCATAGTTTATCCTAAATTTTATTTTAGACTATGTAATAAGGCCAAGCGGTTGCGCTATCTCTTTTTCTGGTCGTCAGTTACAACCTAGTCATTTGGATACAGCTTTGCATGGGTTTCTTGGGATGCAGCAGAGATTGAAGTTAAATAATCAGAGCCATGAATATTTCAAAATTAACAACGGTTTATTTATTTAACAAAAAGAAACATTTAAAGAATAGTTAAACTCAATGCAGATGCAACCTATCATCCAGAGAGGAGATCATTCTAGATCAACCTACTCTCTCCTAATTCAGACGAGAATTCCCTCCTGCTTCTTCCTTCCCAAACAGGAAACCTCGGTTTTAGGGGAGATAGACACCTCCCCCTCTTTGACCCTTGTTCTTGGGGTAGCTGAAGCACCCTTGGTGCCTGGCCGACTCGATCAAACCAAAGTTCCTTTTCTCTGTCGGTGCATTGACAAACGACATGCTTGACACCTCCGTGCATCAAGAAAACCATTATGGAAACATTACTGTTATTTTCAATTGTTGAATAAAAGTTCACTTGACCAACGACAGAGATGGATGCAGCTCTTAGGACTAAAACTCTTCATTAGTACATATTCCAATCCAAACAAAGGGGTTTTTCCACCTCACTATGAACACTATTGATGCAATACATGGACAATACATTTGAAGAGCCAGAATCACCTGAAGCTTGTGAGCTGCACAATGCTCTTTGCCACATGCAGCTCATGAGTTGAAATCTGCAAACCTTTAACTTATTCTTTGATAATGCCAACCCATTTAAGTCATTTCAAGCTCTCTTTTTATTAGATTTGTGTTTTCATCTATATTTCAAATTTAACTTTTTTCTTTTTAAAATAGATTGGTCAAAGCACTAGCTTAGTTCCATTTGGATGTTTTGCCGTCCAATCTCCATCTGCCTCAAAAATGATGCATGCATGGGATCTTGTTTTAAAATATTATGAACTAAAGGTAACACAAATTTTAGAGACTTTATTTTGTTCTTTATTTGAATTAATTTCTTCTTTATCATAAAATTTTTTGAATAAATAATTATTCCTTTAACTATAGTCAATTAATCCTAAGTTATCTATTCTGCCAAGATAATGCTGTAAAATATTCAGTTGTACAGCATATATTTTATAGTAAATTTTTTAAACTGTTTGTGCAACTAGAAAATAACAATATTATAAATGATGTTATGATTTAATTCAGCTTTTAAACTGCACATTTCAAATATATTATTTTGTGTAACATTAGAATTTATAGTTTGTACTTTTCTTTCTGTAAATGTCATGTTATTTTGTTTTTGGTAGATAGTTTCAACAAATTACTAAATAAGTCCTTGTACTCCGGGTTTTATTATTGAAAGTCAACTTGGAAATACAAAAATTAAATAAACACTAAAGAAGAAACAGCTATAATATTTCTGAACTCCCAATATTGGTTTTTTATGCATGTTGTATGTATTATGATAATTTTAATTTTTATACTTTTTATAAGTATATTAAATATGGTGATGTAGTATATAGTATACTCAAAATGTATTTTTGAAATGCTACAATCAATGCTTTAAGTGAATTAAAAATTCTTTAAACCCAAAGCAGTTTTATAACATACTTTTGAATAAATATTTTCTCCTTTATTTATATTATTTTGCATATATTTTCATCCTTATATAATTATCTAAAACATATTCTTATTTACCATTCTAGAATGGATACCAGTATAATGCATCTCCTGCCAGAAAACTTTGCCAAAGCTTTAATCTAGAAATAGTAGGGGGAGTTGCAACAACACCAAAGCAGGTAATTGTGACTTATATATGTATGCACACAGTGGTACCTTGACTTAAAAAGATTCAAGTTATGTATATAAATATAATTGATTAGTGTATTTGTTGACTCAAGTTATAAACAAAATTCTGAAATACAAGCAAGCATTATTTAAAAGTAAAAAAGTAAAAAGTGATAAATGTGAAAAATAACTTTTTAAATGTAGCTAAAAAAAATTTCGTGTAATAATTACACCTTTATAAAAAGTATTTTTTTGTATTCTCTTCTATAAATCACATGTATATAATATGTATTCTATATTTTTAAAGAAATAAAAAACAGATTTATTTGATTTAAATCAGATTTTTTTTATTTAAATCGGATTTTTTTTATTTTTTTCTGAATACTAATTTTAATTGTTGTTTTATGTTTTTTGCTACATACATAGAATAGTTTGTTATAAGAAGTAACATCTTATCTATCTAGTATATTCTACACACTAATTACCTAAAATTAAATATATAAGTTTTAACCAAAATGCATTCCATTATTTTGTAAGTGGATAGTGCAAACTAAATAAGATGTTAATTCAAAGAACAAATTAAATATTCTTTTAATGCAAACTATTTATTTAAAAAAACAAATCATAATTATTTGAATATTTTTAAGCCCCGAATTATGGATTTAAAATTGTTTCAATAAAAACACTAGCTTTGATGCTTTATCCACTCCTAATTGGTTGTGAAAACTAGAATGAACAATACCAAAAGAAGAAAACTGTCTTCCCATTCCAGCAGATGAAACCATGGTGGTTGTTATTTAGTAGACAAACTGGATTTCAAGTTCTGTAATACTCTCTTTATTTCCCATTACATAAAATAAATTCCACCAGTCATAATCAATCATTGTACTACCCCTACTATATACTTTCTGATAACAACCCCTAAATTCTTGGAAAACACATGCTATCTATTTACACTTATTTACTTATTGGTATTACTGTACTGATTGATTCCCAATTCTCCTGTCTTTGGAATATAGGTTTTAAAAGTGAAAAAAATTATTTAAACCAGTGATTTTTTTCAAAAAAAGCAACTGATTTAAATCATGCCAACTGTGACCACATGTATATGTAATATGTATTCTATGTAAATGCATTCTTCTTATGTCAAAAATGTGAACCAATTTTGAAGTTGGTTTGGGGGCATGAATTATTTTCATTTCAATTAATTTAAATGAGGAAAATTGTTATGACATACAGGCACATTGACTTAAGAGCTCAGTCACTGGTATCTAATCCACTTACAATATCATTCTCTTTAATGATTGCATTTTCTTCTGCAAACTCTGAACAGAAAATTGGAGAAAGAAAGAAGCTAGGAGGATCACAGTACTAATTAAGATGCATCTTCTCTGATGGAGCCAGATAGTCAAGTTTTTTTTTTTTTCTGTTGGTCTGACAAGTATCTGGGTCAAAATACTTAAATATATATTAAAACTTCTTATACTGAACTTTCTCTGCATTTCTCAATTTTTGCAAATAGTTTCATGTTAGACCTTCAGTATTTTATCTAATCACCCTAAAATTGTAAAATTTTTTAAATTTTATATTAGAATTATAACAAATATTCGGCCACTATTCAGTATTTAGCCTTTTGCCAAATATTTTATTTGGCCAAATACTGAACAAATATTCAGCCAAATACCTATGACAAAATATTATTAGGCATTTTGGCCAGTTAAATTAAGATAATAAAATAAAATATTTTTTTTAACTGCGCTTTCAAATATATTTAACAAAGAATGTAACAGAAATAAGCAAGAATATGTGCAAGAATACTTCACTGCACTTTCACTGACTATTAGGAAGTCTTAAATTTACTTGATTGAAGCTACATAATAAGTGTATTTAAAAATGTTTCATAATTTAAATTATTTTCTTGTCATAAATTTATTATGTATTTAAACAAACATTGAGAACTTTTTATTTTAAAATGCAAATATATATAATTTAAATAAAAGTCTGAGTTCTATTTGAATTATCAATTAAAGATTTTCCATGGAGGTTTTAGCAATTTAATGATAAGCAATTAAAGTGCCTTCACTTGTTCATGTCAGTATATTAGTAATATGCAGTAAAAATGTGATTATGTAATTATACTAAATAACTTGATGTATTTTTTATCAAGTTATTAAATTTTTGCAGTAGATTAAAAAAGCAATTTGTTGTTATTTACTTAATTTTGAATTTAAAATTTCAAAATTATTTTAATTAGCAATGTACAATCAAGAATGAAACTTTTTTTTAAGTAATTATTTATTTCTTGAATATTCAGTATTCGACTATTGGGACAGATCTCTATTAATATATGTAGTCAAATTGTTGGTTCTTTCAATGATAATGAAAATCCCACTGCTGACATGGATGTTTGGAACTTGCTCCAAACAGTAGGTTGCAGTCTTATTAGACCTCATATAGCAAAATAGTATACACAGTGCTCCAAACCATACTAAATCAATTATAGTTTAGAAATTTTAAAAGAACTGAGAAAATTAATTTTAAAAATTGATAGTTTAAAACTTTCTGGGAATTAACTTTTAACTAAATTTTGTTTCATGTCCTTTATTCCTTCAAAAGTATACTTTTGATTAAGGATATTTAATTATTTTCAGATTCTTAATTTTTTCTTTTCTCTTTTAGTCTCTCCTTAGTGCCATAGACAGTATAATCACTACTCATACTCCTCTTAAACGATCTGCAGACTCACACTTTAAAGCTTTTGTGTGTGCTGCATTAAAGTAAGGATTATTTTTATTGATTGAATTTGAAAAATTATATAGACAAAAAGGGTATTCCAAAATTCATATTTCTTTTGTAGTGAGAAACGCCTTGTTTCATGGCTGAAGCTCATTTACAAAACAAGAATTTTGCTGGAACGTTTTTATCAGCCTTGGAGCTATGCTGCTAAAACTGGTAAGGTGTTAAAATTTGGTCTACTTCAAAAACTTAGGTGAATATAAACTTTCACGTAGAGCATTAAATTTGTTACAAATATATTTTCTATTCAACTTTGCAAAATGTAATAAAACCTTTTGCATTTTTGTTAACCTCACAACCTTTCTACAATAGATTTATCAGTAAATAATATGTAATAGTCAGTGTTTACTTGTAAAATTTATTTATAGTTTTAAATATTTATTATTTAACTGAGAGCTTTGAATTTCTGTTATATAAGTGTTTATTAATATTAACATCATTGACCTCAAGAAATCAAAATTGATTTCAAGCTAAATTTTATAAGTGTACACCTAATGTTAAAACTAAACTAAAACTAAACTCCTCGGCACAACAGCCCCTAGGGGCAGGGTCTATGATGCCAATCTCCGTTTCCAAGACCAAGGGCCCTGGGGTGTAGATCGTTTGTTCCGGTTGGTCAACCTTACGTGGAACCCTCAGTGTTTAGTTCTCAAGCAGGCTTGATCCTGTTTGTCTACCCACTGAAGGGAAGAAAGGCTGGGTCAACTTTGCCCAGTCTGGGGATCAAACCTCGGACCTGTGTCATGGGAGCATGAAGCACTACCCCAACACCACTGGGTTTCATCTAATGTTAAATGTAATGTTTATTGTGTTATTTATTTTTCCTCCCTCCTCCTCCTCCTTCTTCTGTAGTGACATGATAGCCCTAGGTGGTCCCTAGCCTTCTCCAGAATTTGATACAGGCAATCTTGTCTTTGGCCCTGAACTTTGAATTAATATTTTTTAAAACCTTTAAGTCATTTGCAATAGAGTCCAATCATCTGAGTTTTTGTTGTCCTCTTTTCTGAGTGCCTATTGGTTTAGCCTTAAAAACTTTTTTAATCTGTAGTCATTCAACTGATTTTATGTCCAGACCATCTTATCCTTTGAGTATTGATGAAATTAACTATGTCTAGATTTTTATAAATTCTGTATAATTCAGTATTTGTTTTTCTCTTCCATACACCATTTTTCGAACGATGACCGAATGGTTAGGGTGCTGTCCTTTGGAACCGGAGTTCGTGGGTTCGAATCCCACTATGGCATGGATGTTCGTAGCCATTCGGAATCGGCTTTAAGCAGTAGGTCCCGGTCTCATTAGCCCTCGTGTTGCAAAAAGTAGACTGTAGCACTACAAAACCAAATCAATCCATACACCATTTACTTGGATACCCCAAAAAATACTTCTTTTAAAAACTGCCATGGCTGCTTTAACTTCTCCTGTTACTGTCCATGTTTTTGCTGAATAGGTTAAAAAAGGTCGTATTTAACACTTATATATTGTTAATTTGTTTTTCTTTCAATAAAATTAGACTAAGTATTTCTTTAAACCAAAAATCATTAGTTAGCAGTTATTCTGCAATGAATTCAACTGATATATTGTTTTATATGTTGGTGTCAGAACCTAGATATGCAAATTTTTCCACAACTTCAAATATATAACTGCCTATTTCTAGAAATTTTCTCCCTTTAACCCAATGACTTGTTGTCTAAATCTAGTTTGAGTAACTAAAATGTATATTCTTAATGGCCTTTGTCTTTGAACAAACTGTCTTTGGGTAGGATAAGAAATCAGTGTATCTTTTCTAAATTTGGTTTATTTTCTTTCCAAATAAATGTATAATAAGAAATCACTATTGTCAGGATAGATAACAGTACTTGTACTTTACATATTGTACTTTATAAAGACATTTTTATGGAAAAGTAAGATTGGCTCTATTTTTTCACCATTATCTATTGAGAAGAGGCCACAAAACTGGATGGGGATTATTTATGTATCTTATATATCTAGTCTGGTATTTGTGTCATGTAGAATTAAGGTGTGTATGTACCTGTTGTATTAGATTTCTCCTGCTCAGTTTTAATCTATATGTATGGTGACCCAGACATGGTTCAAATCATTCAACATTTCTCATTAGTACTAGTTTTCAAGGTGTTCACTTCAAATAAAACACTTTGATGTCTTTCATTATTTTATATCATAAGCATGGATATTTACAAATTGTACAAACATTTTTAACTGGTTTAAATTAACTGCTTTATGTCAGTTTCAGTTTATTATTCAAGCTGCTTTCTTGCAACATTACATCCTATAAGCTACCTTAGTACTGGCATATATTTACTCTAACATCTAGAGCACATTGCAGTAACATGCAGTGAACAAAGGGAATCAACCAACAGTAAAATAAAATTCCCTCTGGCTAGCTCTTATTTTAGGATTTTTTTTTTTTAATTAATAGCATGATAAACTAACAAATTCTCTAAGATTTTTTTCTTTTCCTATTTTAAAAGATGAGAATAATATATTTAAATTAAAATTATTTGTGAGGCATTGTGATATAATCTTTTTCAAATGCAAAAAGAATATTTTACAGACATAAATTTAAAAAGGGGGGGAATCTTAAAATTTTCTGTTCTCTCATGTGGTATAATTTTTATTACTGTGGACTCTGCTTAATGTGATCGTGGTTATTGTTATCAATCGCTTATTGTTATGAAAATCCCTTGGTCCCTATTTTCTCTATTCATTTGTATGTTAGAATTATCACTTTATGTGATCGTTACATCAGTTAATGTTATCAATTTTTGAACCTCATTTTAACTGGCAAATTAATATTCACAATGTATTCAGAAGGAACCCAATCTTTTCGTTCCCTTTGCTCTTGTTTTAATTTCTGGGAATTCTCTCTCTCCCACCTAGGGAAATCAAGAATGATCAAAGGAGTGGAAAATTTCACGTTCCTGGAATTTTTCAGAAATATGCACACCCTGCTGGTGGTCAATGGTTGTCAGATAAGCAGAAGGCAACTCATTCTTATAGGAACTGAGGAAGGAGTGTATTCACAATTTATGCCTTGCTTGATTACATGCAGCTTGTCGATATGGAAGCTAGAAAGCGAAATGATTTAACATTCAAACAAAAGATCGAAATTTTAAATCGTTATGACAGGTTACTAAAAATGAGTCAGTGCAATGCTACAGTGCAGTTAAACATATCTCAGCCTTGGAATTGCATTGAAAGTGTTGAAACGTGGAGTACAACACCACTCCGATGACTTTAAAAAACATTATGATTACGAACAATTTATCAGTGAGCTCTTTAGAAAAAATTGTAGACAGTCAACAATTGATCAATTTTTTTAATTATGTATATAATGTTTTAAAGGATAATATACAGTACATAAATATAAGGTGAGTTTTTTTCATTTTATTTTGAAATTTAGTATATGTAAATTAAGAGGGGGTAAATTTATCTAATTTTGAATATCATTTATTGTTATCAAAATCACAGTGTCCCAAACTGATCACATTAAGCAGAGTCCACTGTATTATTATTATTTAAGAGTTCTTAAAATTTAAACCATCTATATGGAATTTTAATTTTGCCATGGGCTAAATATTGAGCAAGAGGAAACCACTATGGCAGATGAAGATCCACCTTAAGCGTAGGTCACCTACAGCTGTTTCTCTTTATTATAAAAAGTGGTCTGGGCATGCCTGCAATACCCTACTTTTGTATATATCATTCTGAAAGGTCTTATAAGTGAATTCACTTATTCAAAATCATATGATTCTGTTATGCTTAACATTAGTTTATTATATCCAACTTCAAAAAGGCCATGTCACTTGATTGATTTTGCTGCTGAAAATTTTGGGATAAAATGTGACTGTACTTCATTAATCTTTCACACACAAAATATTAAATATAGTTATTATTTCTTTTAAAATTTTAAAATAATCATTTTCTAACTCTGATGCGATAAACAAACACAAAGTTTAGTTTAATCCATTGATAGATTGAAAAATGTATGACACAGGTAAGGAGCTAAAGAGACAGGAAGGTACATTGTAATCCTATTAACAATCTTCTAAATATTTGAGCTGTTATAATTGATAATTTTGCCATTTAGCTCATTGATTTTTTTCCTCATGTATAAATTTACCTTTTTATAGAAGGTACATCAACTGAAATAATGACAAATAGCCATATCTTTCATAAAAATTTACTTTATAGTACTTTGCATGTAATACTAAATAAATACCTTATTACATTTTCTTTTTTTATAAATGTCATCTTATGATGTTTAAAAGAACAACTTTCTGCTTATGAAGACAAACAGTAATATTAAAAGTTGAAAAACTTGTATATTTGAAAATGCATGTATGATACTGCCATCTGGTTAATTGGTGCAAACAGTGATGCATGACTACATCACCCAGCTGTTAGGACATTTGGAGCCAGGGGCATATTTGACAAACTCATTTGGTTGATCAATGCAAGTGGCAATATGTTAGTGCATCACCTGGCTGCTAATGACATTTGGGGCTGATGCATATATAACACACACATCTAGAAGATCAGTGCAAGCAGCGATGAACCAGTTCATCACCCAGCTGCTAGAGAGATTTGAGGTTGATGCATTTTTGGTGCACCCATCCATTACGTACCAATGACTTATACCAGGCCATGTTGATATAATACAAAGAGTTAAGACACCAGATACAAATGAGATTTGCTGTTTTGCAGACTTTTATTTATACTTTCATTCCTTTTCTACAATCTGGTGATGCACATAAAATGACTTAATCTCAATATAGAGCTGACGAAGTATAGAGGCCAATATATCGAATCTCAATATGGAGTAGTTGGACTCTGGAAGAAGCTCCCGCTGATGTCGCTTTCCTGAGATGAACAAAGAACTCAGATTTTTCTGCCTCTGCTGAAGTAGACTGCCAAAGAAAAAACAAAAATTCTCCAAATCTGCTGAGTGAAGTATCCAAAAAACTCTTGTTGCCAAGGCCAAAGACCACATGAGGCACCCCTCCTGTCCAATGGGGTCGAAGGGAAGGGATCACTGACATTGCCCTTGTCCCTCGGTCAACAGTGTAACTCACGTTACATTCCCACCCTCGGCAATTTTTATATATATATATATATATATATATATATATATATATATATATATATATATATATATATATAGGGATGAATCCATGAATAAGTGAGCCCCCCCCCTTCGACCCCATTGGACAGGAGGGATGCTTTGGCCTTGGCAACACCATCCCCAAATGGTTTTCAAATCAGCAGCTTGCCATTGTGAAGAATTTATTATAGTGTCAATGTAACATAGAATTTTCAGAACTTTACACATTTACCTCATTCTATCTGTTCTGTTATATATTTTTCCCTAATTTATATCTTTTTTTAAATTCTAGGATTTGAAGATGCATTGAAATCTCTTGACAGGCTAAATCATCTGGAATTCGATCTCCCTGTGGATCTTGCTGTCCGTCAACTACAAAGCATAAAAGATGCATTTTGATTTGCAAGGACTATAAAACCCAAATAACTAAGCTTTTTCTTTAGTTAAACTTTATTCTAAGTATTTTTATTCTTTAAATTTTTCTTTAGTTAATTCTTGATTTGAAACTTTTTAAATTTTTTTTAGCTTTAATTTAAGAACTTATATGATTGCTAACTAATTTTTTACACAAATTAGGGAGCTGAATTGAGTAAAACAGTACATTCTAAAAATACTCAAAAGCATTGACAAATTTATTCTAATTAAGAATACGGGTAAAATTAGACTTCTTTGATTATTTTTATTACAAGTCTACTTGTTTGTGTTGTTTTCATCAATTCATTTTTCTAATTTGTAAAATTATCCAAGTAGTTTAAATAATTATATTACAACTATAAAAATAGTTAGAAATATGAAAAATTCTTAGAAAAACCATATTAATTAAAATTAGATATGTTTAAAATATTTTGTCCATGTAAGAAAATAAAAAAAATTAAATATTGCATTGTAGCTATCCAAAAATATCTAAAATTTATGACTTCTATAGTTTATCAAAGTATTGAAATAATCATAAAATTTGATACAGTGGTTATCTGTAATGAAGTATGCTTAAATTCAGGCATAAAAAAATTAGTCTTTTTATATAATTTTTTCAAATGAAAAAAGCAAATAGTGCATTATTGATGATTTGTTAATGAAATTTAGATTAACCAAAAGGAGATGATGTTACTTTTTGATGATTATATATGCTTTTTCATCAAATTGTATAATATTTAAGCATTAAGGAGAGGGTGAATTACTATATACAACATAAGAATCATGATATTTAGAGCAATGCATAAAACTCAAAACCGATTAATAAAACATAACAAATTTATTTCTTGACTTGTAACATATTCTTATGGTTTGAAAACAGTATTCAAGGGAGTGTGTATATATAACAACAATAATTAACTAAAAGACAAAATTGGCATTTTTAAAGCAAATTTATTTTTCATACAAGGTTTTAAGAGTTCTTCTGCAATTACATTTTTAATATTTTACATATTTATACCTAAACAGCCCTATTTTACATTTAATCTCAATTAAGGAATATATTCAAATTCATTAATATAATTAATAGCTTTTATAATTACATTTGTTTATTTTGCTAAAAAGTTTAGATTTAATTTTACAATTCAGAATTTTCTATGACAAAAATTTATTTAAATTGAGATTTAACATAGAAATAAAGATATTTATAAATTAGTAATCTGAAAAATCTGAAGCTGCTATGATTAGTAACTTTGAAATTAGAGTTTATGGAATGTGAAAATTTTTAAATAGTATAGCAATTGTTAAAATAGTGAAGATCCAATGATAACTTCTATTCTAACTGGAATTTTTGGAAAATTTGTAACATTTCAATGAAAGGTATCCAAGGTAAATTTCTCAAATTTGTGTTTTTTAACCATCAACATGATTTATCCCCATAATTAGAAAAACTAAGTAGTTTTTTTTCTTACTTAGACAAATGTAAGCCAAAGCAAGTTTAGTTGAAGCTAAACTTGTTTCACTGTACAAAATATTTTTCATAACTGTAACAAAAGTCTTGCACCCATTTATGTTTTGTGTTTCTTAAAATCTTTATTTTGATCTTAGTAAAGAATATTAGATTTTTTAATGAAAGTGTCCTCAAATGTACTGCAGTTATTTAATTTATCATAATTTAGGGAAGTAGTACTTCTTACCTCTTTTAAATACTGAGATAATATATATAGTCTTTCCACATATATGGTATATCTAAGAATATTTTACATATTTCTATTTAAGTGAACTCATATACTTCTAAACCATGTTATCAGTCTTTTGTAACCAGTTTTATTTTTAATTTTAAGTGGATCTAATTGCTTTAAAATTTATCTGCCATTTGCCAAAATGACATTGCACAAATGCTTTGCATGCTTCCTGCCAAAATAAATTAAGCTACTCGTTGAAAATCTCATTGTGGTATGTAAGGATATGTAAATTTATATAGATTAAGCAAAAAATATGTTGCAGTTGATGTCCTCATCTTAAATACCTCCCCATCCTTTACCAGTGATTTATCCATTTAATTTATGATTTCTAGTCAAATATTCCCATTATCATGTAAATTATATTGTTATATTTATGCTTAATTTCTTAGCTGTATGTATTAATTATTTTGCTTAATATGTTGGTTAGAAATGTGTACATATCACAAGCAGAACAAAATATTGCAGAGAAGTGTGATTAAAATCTATTCAAGATTATTTTTAATATATGTGCAAGAATTTCTGACACTAGTTGTCTTTTAACTAAATCTGGGTTTTTAAATTAAAACTACTTTAAACAAAATATTTATAAATTTAAAATTGGTAATATAGGACTGATCTTCCAATTCACTTACCATTAATTTCACTAATCATTATTTATATTACCAATTTTTATCCAGTGACTCTCTTATGTCATTATTTTGTCCTATGGTTCTTATGTAGAAAAGTATTTCATTTGTAATCATTATGTAAATATTGTTCATTTGTTGTTAAATAAACAAGAGCATACCAAATCTTGTGTATTTTCTTTTACTCCGGTTCCATTTACCTTCTTTTCATGTAGTAAAGTTTCTTATCACAGTATTTTAATGTAAATTTAAATTTTTGTCACTACTCATGTTGATGAAACAATGTTTCTTAACGTCAAATAAAACCAAATATTATTTAAATTGCAACAAATTTTCTTAATCCCTAGTATTTACAAATTTCTTTCATATTTTCCAAAGACTAAAATGTATGAATTAACATTTGATAACTAAAACAAAAATGAAACTTATTTAAATTTCATGATAGAATAAATACTTTTCAGGTATTTTTATTTCTGTAGTGTAAATAAGATATGAATACTACTTTTTATACAATGGTTATTAAAATATCATTGAACTAAAAGTAAATTTTAAAGTGTAAAAATATGAACATATTAGAATTTTTTTATAAGATTATTGACACTGTTATGTTTTTATATGCATTTACCACTTTAAATTACTTACAAAAAAAAATGAGGTAATTAAATGTTCACTCATATTTGCAATATTTGTTTTCCTTTTATTCCTAATTCTGATATCTTAATTTTTATATTCATTCTGAAAGACATTGATATAAATAATCAATTATCAGGACATCTCATTTTATTCTTTATTCTATTTTGTAATAAATTAGAAAACCTTATATAAATATCTTTGTTTTCCATTCTGAATGAATTGTGGGCAATGAATTAACAGTATAATTTTCAACATGGTAGGGTTTTATTTTATGTATGTGTGTTCATGTATGCTAATAATGCGGTCTACCTGTTACTTTTGTTTAGAGATTTTCCTCATATGTAGAAGAATTGTCAGATTGATATCCATACAATAGTTCACATAAGATACCAGTCTCTCTATTAAATTAAACATCAATGTATCCTTCCCAGTATACTTTACATTAGCCCTGTGAGAAAATCTAGTCTCCAGGGGGTGTCAAGTAAATCACTCTCACATGCAACAAAATGGTAAAAGATATTGTCTTTCAGCAAATAAGATAATGTATGAGTTCTCTTCCCTGTCATACCTTTTGAAACATACTTTTTCTTTATATCATTTATGAATTTCAAACATTTTATGCATAAATTGGGTTTTAAATTTTCAGCATCCATAATTACAAGAAATACAGCATTTGCCTTTTTTTTTTAATTTTTATTTATTTATATATTTATTAAGAATGTACAGTTAGACCACTTCCCTCTCTTCTGCGAAATTTAAAGAAAAAGGTTAATACTTTATTTATTTATTTATTTAAGCTGTAATGGTTTTTTGAATGAAAATGACAGAAATTTAGTTATATTGGGGAAATTCATTCATCATCATACTAAATATATTAATTC
This sequence comes from Pardosa pseudoannulata, assembly GCA_032207245.1. Taxonomy (NCBI): domain Eukaryota; kingdom Metazoa; phylum Arthropoda; class Arachnida; order Araneae; family Lycosidae; genus Pardosa; species Pardosa pseudoannulata. The sequence continues at coordinate 24,420,802 of CM063506.1, forward strand.
TTTTGATTGGTAAGGTTCATACTTCTTTAAATCTTAAATTTTCCTGTTATGTAAACTTCTGTGGTCATAAATTTGGTTTGAAAAATTACAAACTAGAGATGATAAACATTGTATATATAAGAAAATGATTTTAAGATGATTGGTTTAAATGACACTTTAATGTTATGCAGCATTTTTATCTAAATAACCTGTTGAAGGAAGTATTATAATATACAGGGCCACTATAAAGGATTCATTTTATGTATCAAAAGTAATACTGAAAATTATGTAACAAATGTAATACATCCAAGTATGAGTGATATATGAAAATAACTGCAAATTTGCATATTTTTATTGCATGCATCAAGTAGCTTCATTGGAACATGCAAGTTTGTTGGTACCTGAAAGATAAACTTCTACATCACTAGAATGAGCTTGCTAGTGAGAATAACTTAGTTTTGTTCCTTCCCACACCAACACTACTTAATTTAATGCCTTGGAATTTCTTGCTTTGGGTGCATATTACCTTGCTTACATACCTACACTATGAAGAACGTAAGAGCTCAAAATCGATGCTACAGTGACGGGATGGTACTACAAAATTTGTTGAATAAGTTCAATTACGCCATATTGTCATGTTCAGGGGATGCACACAGAACATTAGGTAAAGCTAAATGACTTTAAGGTTTAAGCCCCCCCCCCTAGGTTTTTTCTCTCTTTTTTAAAACTTTCTGAAGATACAGTTAAAAAGAATAGAAGTTTGTATAAAGTTCGCATTTCATTCTTTCTTCATTTCTTCCCATCGTATAAAAAATTTTATTCCTCGATTATAGAAAACGATTTTCTCACAGCGTAAGTTTTTGAGCCTTGCACTGATCAGCGACGCCTGAATCTGAAGAATACCTCTAAAGGTCCTTCCACACTATGGTTCACTGCAATCCTTTACCACTATCTGGAGGGGTAAAGCTTATCGAAGTCAATGATATCAAACGATAAAATAGCTTTTGCGGAGGATGGGTTCAGAAACAGTTTTCTCCAAACATCAAAGACAGGCAGATGCGCTACTAAAGTACGCAGTAGAGTCTATGAATGCATCTTATGGACTCTTGGCTCATTTAGTAGCCCAACCCTTGAACCATCATCCAAGGTCGTCATCAGGGCTAGTACTACAATGGTGAAAAATTGACCATTGTATGGAAGAGGCAAAAATGTGGAGTATTGGTCTGGCGTGCATCCTCAGCCAACCCCACATACCAGTTTTACATTCTTGGGGTAATTTTGGCGCCTTAGGGAGTCACGAAATGATGGTAAAAACATTTCAAATTGTAGCGTAGTATAGTACGTTTTGCTTGTTTCTCTGACTGCTGTCAATTCAGAGTCGTGGGGTGTTATAATGTATAGAGGTGATATAATGAACAAAATCAAAAGTGCCAGAAGTGGCATTTTTGAAGACTTGCATCAATCATACTTCGAAAATTTACCGCACTGGTCATTTGTGTCATAGCAGTTATGTGTATTTAAAAAAAATTGGAACTTTTGAAAGATTTGTTTTCGTTAAAAAAAATTGTAGTGGGATTAAAAACTATGAAGCAAAGCTCATCAAGTATTTTTTATTAACGAAATTGGCCATACATAAAGACAACTACGCGTACGTGAGCGTATGTGCTGTTTCAGAGAGCATCGTCGTTCTCCATTTGAGGGTAGTTCGAGGAGCTCCTGGCCCGGTAGGGCATATCTCCAGTTGTCAAGATAAACAGTATTGAAAGAGAGTGATGAGTTCCATGCCACAGTGGGTTCGAATCCCACTGTGGCATGGATGTTCGTAGCCGTTCGGAATCGGCTTTAAGCTGTAGATCCCGGTCTCATTAGCCCTCGTGTTGCAAAAAGTAGACCGTAGCACTCCAAACCAAACCAGACATAAAATGATAAAATATATAATAATAAAATTAAATCATTTTGAAAACTGAATGAAAGTAAGAGACGTGTTTAGAGGTCTCACTTGTTATGTTGCACTTATTTCTCTTGGTTTGGCTGAAGATCAATTCCTAGAAGTCATGAATCTTCAAAAAGTTGTTAATGAGAAGAGGTGAAGTAAATAGTTCTCGTAGAACCCCCACCCATTTCAAAGGTGGACAGGAGAAGTTTGAGCAGAAGTACATTTGGAGCATAAAGTGGAAAGTCTATATTACAAAAGGATCAGGAAAAGACTCATGATTTGGGATAAAGGCAAAAGGAGAAACAGCTTCTGAGGATAAGTGATCCTAAATACCGTTAAATAGAAGATTGATTAAACTCTTCCGCTTGAAGATCTTAACTGGGCACAAAGGAAGGATCTTCACGTCTAGAGAATCCCAACGTTCTAGCTTTTAGCAGAAAAACGTGTGATTTGAAAATCAACCCCCCCCCCACACGGCCTGATTTCCGACAGAGCAAGCGGGGCAAGCTCCCGGGCCCCCAGTCTGATAGAGGCCCCCCAAATTAACTTCCATTTCAAGTTAAAAATACGATGCGTATGTCAAAAATTCACTTTAACTTGTCGACAATTTCTTTTAGTTTTTAACTTATTTAGTATCATTAGAGAACTTGTTCACAAATGTAAGCGCTGGTAAAAAATGTAGAACACGCAGCTACATTCTATTTTAGGCAGGATAATTCCTCGGGTAAGGACTTACTAAATTCTAATATACGCCCCCCAAGAAAAAAAAATCTAGCAGCATTCCTGGTTAAAAACTTACATTTTAAAAACGCAGGTGATTCGGCCAGTAACTTTAACGGACAAATATGTAAAATGACCGTCGGAAGTTATAAGTAAATAATTTCAGAATTTTATATCTAAGACTAAAAATAGGGAGAGTTCTGAAAGATGGAATCCTCGTACATGCGTTTAATACTTTTGATTAAAATACACATATACTTTAATGTAGAAAAGCCATTATTTTTTGTATATGGTATTGTATAAGTTATTTTTAAGGGTTTGGTTTGGAATTCTACTATAGATCTTTTTCTACAGAACGGCAGGTGCTGTTTAAAGTCGATCCGAGATACTAATATCAATGGCAGTGGATTATTGTTGCTGTTAAATGGAATATCAGTTTTAAGTAGTTATCTGTTAGGAAAGACTAACCAAAAGTCTCCACTTCTCCGTGTTTTCAATCAAAATATATTTTCTTTCTGATATAAGGGTCAATACCACCAATGTCGTTTAATGGCTAACCGCGATTAATCTCTGTTTAAACGGAGAATTGCATCCCACCAACGAAAACAAGATTTAAATCTCCGTTCAACAGAGTATTATTTTAATTGGCCAAATTTGGGCCGTTAGCGATTCTAAACAGAGTTTAATAACTTATTTATCATGGCGTACGTAGATGTTAGTTCAAAAACTTCTTAGATCAAACACTGCTTTTAACTCTGTGGTTTTGATGTACCGTTTATTTCTTGTATGGTGGCAATCTTTTAAGCGCCTACTATGGCGTATTCACCGAAAGCAGACGATATAAACTTTTTAATTAATGATGTTCCTGAACTTACAGAAGATGAGAAAATTACTCTTATGACTGCTATGAAAAAAGCACAAGTATAATCATATATATATTTTTATTTTTATCTCTTGGTATTTGTTCACTTTGATATACGTTGAGGATTAATATATTATTTAGACTGCGCCCAGTAATCGGAAATAGTCGCGGCAATCCTCAAAGAAATAATACAATAATCGCTGTTTGGGACTGTTATCACAAACTGATTAGAACACTTTGATTATATTTTGATTTTTACCTCTGATCAAGTGATCGATAATTTATATCATATTTATCTGTCTTTCTGGCCGAGATTTTTAGTTATTTCCTCTTTAATAATACTTGCTACTTTACATTTTCCTTTAATATTGACGACTATGAAATGATAAAATTTTAGTTTAAAACTATGAATTTTTATACAGATTTAAATAATTATGTAAATTTATAAAAATTTTTAGTTATTTAAATGATAAATTTTAACATTTACCTGATAAATTATGTTAATGGTCTAATGTACATTATATGATTTAAAACATAGTAAATAATTATTTTTAATAAGCAGTTTTTGTATAAAGCTAAATCAAGTTAATGAATTAAAGAAACGAATGTATAAAATACACAAGCAATTCTGAAGTCAATCTAAACTGTATTAAATTTCTTTTTATTGTAAAACTGAGTTTGTTATTCAATAACAGAACAGTGATTTTTAATAATTTTATTTATTTATAGAAATGAATTTTCTTTCAATTTAAATACATATGTATATATACATATGTATACATATGTATATCAATATGATTCTTTACATGTAAGACACAGTCTATTGAAAAATTTCAAGGAAAATTTTAGAAAACTTTGAAAGCATTCTTTTTTTGTTTGTTTTATTCAAATCAATTTATAAATAATGTATTTTTTTCAAACTATAGCAGTGTGCTTATGATTATATTCTCTTAATATAAACATAAGCACATTTAATTAATTTTTAATTTTCTGTTTAATATTTATAGGAACTAGATGCTGAAGAAAGAAATAAAATGAGGTATGAAATACTTTATCTGTAAATTAACTTCATTTACAAATATTTGTGTATGAATTCTCTATATTCTAAAAGATTCAGTCTTAGTTCTAAGAAGACTCTTAAGAGTAACTTTTATTTTTACTTTCAGCCGGCCATTAGAAGGACAATTATACAAATATACAAATGTGGTTAAAGGATGGCAATATCGGTGGTTTATACTTAATCCAGAAACTGGTATTCTTGAATATTATATGGTAAGATTTTTCATACTTTGATTTTGATCTCTATTAGAGCATATTTTCAATGTGATTTTTTATTAGAAATGAAAATATATTAATGATTAAAATAGAGTGAATTATACTTTAATGTAGATGGAATTATTGTGTCTTTGTAATTGTTTTTCTTATTATCAAAAGATAGAATAAACTTTATTACTATTAGTTTATTTTGTATTACTCTTTAATATAAATCTTTAAGTTTTACAGTAGATGAGATGTTTAAATCGTATTGCTCTTATCTAAGATCACAAATTATATTTCATATAAGTTATTCATATTAACAGTATTTACTTGTCTTATTTTAAACAAATCTGATGCATTAATCTCAAATTTTAAATGTTGGATAAAAATTAATTATCTCAAAAATATCTTTTTATTTAGGCTAGATTTAACAAATTCAAGTTTTAAAAACTGATTTATTTTATAACTAGCTTTTCAATATTTTATATACTCTCATTCCTTATTTCAGATGGGTAAATCATTACAAAGTAATTGTGATTATTGTTTATTTAGATTACCAAATGGTTCAAATCTATTTAAAATGGTTGCATAATTCTTTTAAACAATAGAATTTTTACTTAAAGAATCAATAAAACAACAGAAGAAATTTTTGTTTCACTTTTATAAAGTCAAGTTATTTAATTAACTTTTAAAGGCTTTAAGATTATTAAAAATTTTTAAAAACCTGTTTTGTAAGTTTATGTGATTATATATATGATGATTATATAGTGATATGATATATCATATCACTTATTTGGGCAAAATCTAGTTTTAAAAAATTTGCTTTTATTGTTCATCTTTGTGTTCAATAACTATATATGGTTTTAAAATTAGAGATTAAAATTTATCCAAAATAGTACAAACAACATGCAATATTTTTTACAATTTGTTTTTAAGAGATAAGTTAGTACAGTTTATTTACTTTCTTTCACTTACTAAAGTTTTAATTTCTAGCTTGATGAAATTGGTAAAAAGAGACCCAGAGGAGCTGTTTTTTTAGCTGTAAGTATATTTCAAATTATTTTACTTCTTTAAAGTTTTATTTGTAAATAGTATGCTCTTCTGCATTTTGACTTGATAATTGTGTCTTGCATTGTTTTAACACCTGTAGGAAGATTAATAAATTATGAACTGATTGAAATTGAAATTAGTGGCTAATATCAAATTTCATTGATATTCACAATAGCAGAAAAATTATCTAAGTCATAACTTTATTACAATTGTATAAATTTAAAAAAACTGGCAAGTAGAGACTAAGGAAAAAAGAAAAGAATGACTTTACATTGGCTAAAACTTTAATAATTTCTGTTATATGAAGCTAAAAAGTTCAGGAAATCCTTATTAATTTGTTAATATGTCTTAAAGATACAGGTAGCTTTTATGTTTTTAAATACTTTAATGAGGTATACTAATTACAGATTATCTTTCTATATCATAGATCTTTAAATGGATGCACTCAACAAGCTTGAATATGAAAATATATTCTTCACTAAACAGTCTCTTTAAAAATATTAACATTACTGTCCAGGGTTGCAAAAAACCCACCCGAGTTTTTCTGGGTAAGACCCAGTCAAAAAACCCAATAAAACCCACTCTAAAGCAGGTTTTATTGGGGTTTTTTTTTTAAATTGATGATATTTTTATTTATTTTCAGAAACTGTTATCTTAGTTTTTTACCTTCTTTCAATTGTAAAAAATTATTCTGTGGAATTATATATACAGTCTATCAAAATTCAGAAAAACATTTGAAAATCTGTGGTAATTCCAACATAACAATTTAGAAAATTTTCAATTCTTTTGTCACTAAGAAAGGGATAGTGTGAAATTTCTCTTCTTTCATTGTGAAAAACAGGTTGTGTTGACTGTTGAGAAATGACCTACCTTGTTCCTATGACTTGACTCTTTTTTTGGCTACACACTGATTGCCTATTATCTGTGACAAAAATTTTATGCAAAAAAGTTTCAAAAATGTTTTTTTTTTTAAATGGAGAAAGAATAGAGATAAAAAGTAATCCTTTGTTAAAATAACATTCAAATATGTGGTATGTGTCAATAATATAACATTTTGTGTGTGATGTCAGAGTAAACTTTTTATAGTCTTTACACTGATTTATTTGTATTAATTAAATTATAATTTTTTGAATATTTAATTAATTAATAAAAATATAATGAGTTTTAGCAATTTAATCTTTTCTGAAATAAGGTACTTCCCCTGCCCTCTCCTCTTAAAACCAGACCCCCAATGAAACCCAGAAAAACCCACCTGGGTTGGGTTTTTTGCAACTCTGTTACTGTCAGAAGAATTTTGTTAATTTAAATATATGTTCAATAATAATAATATAATGACACTTATTTAACTCAGTTTGTAAACTTATTTAATTTGTATGTGATTTAATAATTTTTCAGGGAGCTGTGATATCACCTAGTGATGAAGATGGCCAGTCATTTGCCATCAGTGCTGCTTGTGGTGAATTGTATAAGTTAAAAGGTATTTATCAAAAATGTAACTGCACTCCCACCAGAATTTTTTTTTAAATATCAAAATTTTTGCTGTAGCTGTTATAAATTTATTTTGTGATTATTATAAAAATTAGAAATTGCATCTCAATATCATGCCATATGCAAGTGGCTTTAATTAAGGGTAAAATCAAGACAGGGTTTGCTATAAGTGCATTATTTTACATTCATTATAGTATTTTCTGTACTATATTATAGATATAAATTCTTATAAAATTTTGCCCTCCTTCCCCCAAACTTTTTTTCTCTGTAATCTTTTGAATTTCAAAAGCTAAGCTGATAAAAAATACATCTTAGAGTGCTGAAAGCTTTTTTTTTTAAACTCTAGATAATTTTCAGTTCTAAAAGTGTGTTAATGAGTTGAATATTTATATCTTTGTTTTCATTCTTAAAAACATATATCAAAAACTACTCTTGCAAATAGCAATTACGTAATTCTTCAATTATGTTATTTTAAGCCTTTAAAAAAGAGAATGTTCATTTTTATAGTCTAATGCATAGATTAGTATTGAATTTTTAAATTATATAAGAGAGTTTCAATCTTTTAAAATTGTATTTATTTTTCAAAAAACTACTGAATGAGCATAATTTATGAGCCTGCGTCATAAGTGGTTTAAACGGTTCTTCAAATATAATTCACTGTAGAAAAATTAGTTTCATGAATGATTTTGAAATTCTGAAAAGGAAAATAGTTTGAGATGTCCACTGTTTGAATGAAATTTCATTTATAAAATCCTTTATTGACAAAGGAGATGTAAGAATAACTCAGAAAACTGCATCATGTCATTCATGTCAGTCATTACATGAAACAAAATAACTAAAAGTATATTTTGTTTCATGAATGATTTTGAAATTCTGAAAAGGAAAATAGTTTGAGATGTCCACTGTTTGAATGAAATTTCATTTATAAAATCCTTTATTGACAAAGGAGATGTAAGAATAACTCAGAAAACTTATTTTTTAAGTGTATATTTTGTTTTAATCTTTAGTATTATATTACAAATAATGTAAATAATATTTTGTTTATTAATAAATCATTTACTAGAGTATTTTTATAACTGTAATAACATATTAGAAAACAATAAAATACAACCTTACGTGTTTAAGATATAACAACATTCTGTCTTTGTTCACTTCCTCTATTAAAAAGCTGAAAATTTTACCATTTTGATTTATTTTAGCTGATATTTGTTTGCTCATGATAAAATAGTTAATTTACAAATCATATATTTATATAACAATTTGTTTATATTTTAGCAAATGATCCAAAAGAGAGACAATTTTGGGTAAATAGAATACGAGCTGTTGCTGAACACCATACAAAGAATATAGCAGAAGTAAGCTTGTGTAGATTTTTTAAATTTTTAATAATGTTTGAAACATGAGCTAAATACTGAAATTTTATCATGTATTTGTATTATCTTTATTAAACCTTTGATTGTTGAGGTCTGGGACAAAAAAGGTTATCGTTTTTTTCAATCACATTAATAATTATATCATTACCAGTTAGGTATAGAGGAAATAAGTGTGAAGGAGGATAAAGTTTAATTTATCCGTAGTTATAATTTTTTTTTCTCTTAACTTAATGCATTTTGATCATAATGCTAATAATTCTTTAATACTTGTTATTTCTAAAGGACTTTTAAAATCATATTGAATATTTTTTATAATTATTTATTAATATTTATCATGGAGTGTTATTTTTTTCACCATAACAGGCTTACAATTCTGTCACTTTTCTCACCTTTAGTCACTTTTTTACAATTGATCACTTTTAGTCACTTTTTTAAGTAAACAGTCACTTTTTTCATGGTATATCACAGCAAAAGTCTGTTGTTGAAAAAAGAAAATCTGAATTAATAACAAAATATTTTAATAAAAGACCAAAAATGTGATAATTTAATCTTATTTTTCTTATTAAAATGTAATTAATCATATCGTTTGCAGAATTTAGTGATTTTAAAAAGTCGCAAAGAAGTTCCTGAAATCTACATTTGTACTGAAATGAACATTTAATACATTAAAGTTGTCAAAGGCACACATTTCTCTTTTTCTTTTTCTTCACAATTTTTGTTTAGACACTCTAATCTAGCTATGTACATATTTCAAAATATCATTAATATATGCAGAAAATTGTGATTATAAAGTTAATGTACTGTATGTATTCAAATCTAATTTATAGATTTTCTTGAAAAAAAAAAAAGCAATGTGGAGTTGTGTTAAACAAAATTTTTAACCTTTTTGTATTCGACGCTAAAATCATGTTTTGCATGAATCATTTGATTTAGAGTTAAAATAAATAGAAAAATCTTAATAATAGCATCTAGTAATCAAGAGGGGAAAAAAATCACTTTTTTTTTTCAATGTTGAGTCACTTTTTAGTCACTTATTCTGTATTATTTGTCACTTTTCTCACCTTTTTGAAAGTACCTCAGCAGTTGCAAGCCTGTATAAGAATTTTAATCAATGAATTGATTACAAAAGAGTTTTGGCTGTTTTTTTATTCTTATCTTTACAAAGTCTTAAAGGATTATTTTTTCAACAGATGAGATATTATAAGATAAAAAATGTATTTTATCTTCCTTTAATATTTATATATTAAAAGGCTCAATTTTATCAATTAGTAAACAGTTTTTATTTATATATTCACTTATTCAAAACATGAAATTTCAGAAAAATCCTCCATTGCCTCCTCGAGAACACAGAACTCCACTGTCCGCAATTGAACTACGGTCATCAGTCAATGCTGAAGTACATTCTACATGGTACACTGGTTTCCATAGTTCTAGTATTATGGACTCACACCCAACTAGAAGGAGGAGTGGTAGAAAAAATAAACCTGTAAATATGTCTCAAAACTCTCTTCAAACTGCCTCTAATGCAACTGAAGCTTTGAATAATGTTCGTGATATGTTAAAACAAACTGAAACATACAATAACAGTCTTTCAAAGAAAATTGAGGTATGTTTCACTCTTTGAATCTTTTATTATTGAAACTAGTTTTATTTGTAGGAATACATATTAAATGGTTTTCTATTACTTTTTTTTAAATATTGTATAATTTATGTGATAAAATATTAAGAGCTGAAATATTTGAAAACTTATGTATTTTTATTTACATGGGGATATTTTAAGATAATACTAAATTTTATGTAATTAAAATTTTGTTCATAGATTTTTCATTTGTGTTCTTTAATTGATATTTCTTATAACTTATTTTGCATTCATATTCTACTTTTAAGCATATTGATAATGTTTTGTATTTAAAGACATGTCTTAATAAATTCACTTTTAATGTATGTGCCCTTTTAGCAACTGCATAATTTTCTAGAAAATAGCAAGATAAAGCTTTTTTTTTATTATTCAAGAAAATTGTATAAAAACTGATATCCAGTTTATAATAAAATTAAGATATAATTGACTACATATCATTGATACTGTGTATGTAAAATAAGAAAAAAAATTCAGTTGTAAGAAATAATTTTTTTAAATCATTTTGAACATTTAAACCCAAAAATATCATGGGTATGAACAATAGAATGTAAAGCCTCACCCTGTGATATTGATAACCACAAGAAGAAAGGGGTTAAGGTCAGAAATAGTCAGTCTAAAGTGTGTATTATAATGAAAAATAATTTAAAAGACTTTCAGTAATATATAATAAAAACTTTTATCTACTACTTACTTTTTATATTGATTTTGTTTTCACTAGGCTCTTCCACATACTGGAAATGGTCCAAAATGCTGTGATACAGTAAGTGGGATCCAAATCTTTATGTACATGTGGATTTCTTAGTATGATTTTTTTTTAACTTGAGCTTTTCGTAACTGTATATTTTTTCATAATTAAAAAATCGGAACAGGATCTATATTTAGCTTTTCTGAGTATGTTAAATTTAATAATTTATATATATAATTTTTGAAAATGAAAACAAGAGAAAAAGTTTTATTTTGGTGTTTATTTTATTTGAATTTTTTTTTTTTTTTTTTTTGTCCGGAAGATAATATATTATTCTTTGTATTATGAGATAGAACTCACTAATGACACCATGACACCATCTTTGATCTGTAAAAGTGAAAATAAATATGGCAGTGTCCAGAATTTTACAAAACACTAAATTGGCATAAAAGCTAAAAACTACCATAATTTTTGGAAGAAATGCTTCACTCAGAAAAAAGGGCACAAAAAGTACTAAATTTGCAGAGAAATGCATTTGTATAGGAACTGCTATACTGCACATTGATTCTATATAGCAGAGGTTCCTACAGAACTAGGGGTCCATATTACCACTGAGGGGGTGTTTAGTATTTAAAAATTAATTTGTATATGCTTGAAAAGTGTGTAGGGGTTCATAAAAGGTTTAATCTGAAGTAAAATTACTGTAAACAATTTTTATTTTTACAAAAGTTTAAATAAATAGTGATATTTAGTTACAATTTGTTTTTAAGTAAAAACAAGATAAAGATTTACTTTTTTTTTTTTTTTTTTTTGTCAACACTTAATGGTTCCTTATTCTGACCCCACACAAGACTTAATCTTCTCCAATTCATTGCTGGATCCTTTTACAAGTAAATTCACCAATTCAAATGAATGCATACTGATACAGGAGCGAGTTATTAAATTATTCACAAATAAGGAGCTGCTTGAAAAAGGATACTACAAATTCTGGTTGCAAAAACAGATATTAATTTTATGTACTGCATTATGGTTTATTAAAGCCAGTCTTCTTAGAAATTATAATGTGGATTTAGTACAGTTGTGAACCTCGTCATGAAAATAAGCAATTGACTGAAAAATAGTGCTCATGGAGACTGACCATAAACTCATCCCATCACCCATTTCATTAGTTGGATTGAAAAATGTTTTTATAGTTCAAAACACAAGGCCGTAATTGCAATAGATATAACTGTGAATATCAAAATGTTTTGATATTTTAATTTGATATTACTATTAAAAACATAAAATATAAATATGTAATTATATTATCATGTAGTTGTATAGTTATTTCACTTGGGGTCCATGCCAAAGTGTTTGCTATGAGGAGGGGTCTATGGGGAAAAAGTTTGGGAACCACTGATGTACAAATAATTATAGGGTAAGAGACCAGATTGAATCATATAATAGAAGCCCATGAAAAATGTTTGATTAAAAATATATTTGAGATGGTAATGAGAAAAATAAAATTTCATCAGATGTGCTGCAGACTTTAAAAATATCTACTTTCAAACACATATAAGCACCTTATCTACTCAAAATTAAAGTACATTTGTTATAAATATTTTTATTTTACATAAAATTCCCTGTATTTATAGAAGTGTTATTTATTTATTTGTAGACAGTACTATTGATACTTTATGAATGTTGCTTCCTATTAAAAGTAACTATTGGGCAAAATTTTTTAAAAATTAAACTTAATAGTACAATAAGGCCCAAAAGTTCAGTTCATGAATATCAAAAATCTGTATATTTATTTGTGTATATCAAATTTCATTTGTAAATCTTTCAGTTTAAATCTTGTAACATAAATTTAAAAATAAATACTGATATATTTATATATATTTAATTTTAGCATTTATTATTGCTCAAAGCTACTTCAGCTGCTACTTTACACACTCTTCAGCAGTGTTACTCAATACTACAACATCAGCAGGTCAGTAGAAGTTTTAATTAATATGGCATATGTTTGTAATATATATATATATATATATATGTGTGTGTGTGTGTGTGTGTGTGTGTGTGTGTGTGTTTGTAAATGGCATTTTAAAACTACCATAATTGGAAAAAGGTATCCATATGGGATCCAGTACAGTCAAGAGGCCAAAAAAGAAAACTCAAAAATTTGAAAATAAAATTGTTGAGTTTATGTTAACATCTTATTTTGGTAAAAACATGTACATGCCATTATATAGTAGTGTGAGTGATCCAATCAGTGTGTTAATAATTAGTCACATTATGTGAACAAAGAGAAACTAATTTATGTAAAGGAGTTATATAAGAATTGATAAGCTAAACAGGAAGTCACCAATTTAACCAGAATGAGAAGGGAGAATAAAAGAATTTTGACAAAAGTTGCAATTTTAGGGATAGAATCATCAGAAATCTATTTTAAAATACAATTGTAATTAATTTGGTTAATTTTGAGTTTAAGTACCATTACATATATTATGGTGATATATACATACATATATATATATATATATATATATATATATATATATATACACATACATATATTCATACTTATAAAAAACTGATATTGTGAAGGCGATATCAGATTGAAAAGAAATTACAGAATAGAAGTACAAATAACCAGAAACACAGAATAAAGATTCATGCAAGAACATAGCAGTACTCTGTGAATAGCTATGTAAATCTTACAAACTGAGCTATGTGAATTAGACAAATATTAAATTATATGCAAAATGAAATCTGCTCTATTTCTTGACATGCCTTGCTTATATCACAGGGTACTGTATAAGCAGATAAAATGTTTTTAAAAGAAAAATGATGTTTAATTATTTTTTGTACTGACTGTTTTCTTCTCATAATACTTTTTCTTTTCTTTTTTAATAAGAACATTTTTTTAATCTTAAATGATTTCATGAATCCAAGTTTAATATTATTTTGTTTTTATTTTCAAACACAATGTTATATTCAATATGTGCATAAATTTGTACTATTTTGTGATTTATATAAAATAAACAGATTTCTCTTTTTTTTTTCTTTTTTTTTTACATTTAATGACTCTCAATTTATTTGAAAATCATTGAATTAAACAATGGACTAAAATTAGTCAATATGGTATAATACTGTAAAAGTATTTAACTCTTATAGTTGACATTTCCTTATATGTATTTTCATTGTATGTTTTATTTTTGCATAAAGTATTCTGCTTGCTTTTTTCATATATAAATTTTTTGGGGTTTCTAAGACTTAGCAAAGATGGGTGTAGAGAATATAAACATTAAAGAATGGCAATAATGCAGTTAGAAAATAGTGTGTGTGTGAGGGAGGGAGAGAGCGTTTTTACATTTGATTCTGAGCCATTGATGACTAGGCCTACCATATGTGCATAAACATAAATTGTAGATTGACAATAGTTCATGCTTTATGATACTACAGTAATAGGCAAAAGCACATTACATGGTTTTGGAGTGACCATCATAATCCTTTCATCAGCTTTTAATAATACTTTTCTAAGGAGTATGAATGAGTGATGTATAGTGTATTATTTACTATTGTAGTTATCACAGTTTAAATTATAGTTTTCTTAAAACTATAGTTATTCTGAAAATGTATTACAGAAGTAAAATTCCTTCAATTTACTCTTAGCTCTGCATCTCTTTGTGGTAATGCAGATTATTTGAAATGTTTTAACACTATTTGTATCATTCTTATGCTTCTTCCTTTCTTTTAACCATCCATCCCTTAGACATATCACCAAAAGATCACATTTGAGGTATGATTGCACTTCAACTGACCATTTTCTTTTGTTAATAACCATAATTGTGATCAAATAGAAACAACTTTACAAGTTTCCCTTTAAGAACCTCCAAGTCTATTTAATTTGAAACCTCAACATTTAGTCCATATTTGTGCTCGTCTGAAATTGTAATTATTTATCAATGCTACTCAAAGCTTTGTGTGAAATAATTTAATCTTTCCTGTCAACTTTTTCATTTAGTTACAGCTTTCATGTATATAAATAAATATATAACTGGATTTTTCATATTTATAAAGTTTTATATTTTTATAAAATTAGTTTGATATATTTTTTATTGTTAAAAAAACTTTTTTTATAATATAAAAATCTTTAATTTTGTAATGTAATTTATAAAACAGTCTTCTAGAAAGTTGAAAAAATTATCCATAAAATTATTTAAAAAGCAAATGCATATTATGGTTTTTTTATTCAAATTATAGTGATGCTTTAGTAGAGTTCATAACAGCAATGATTTATTCGTAAATTTAAAAAGTTTGCTCCCACTTTTTTTTCTCTCTTGGTATGTGTGTGTGTAATGGGAAGTTGTCAAGAATTTTTATGGATTACTAAAAAGTGTATAATGTAAAATTTTAGTCACTTACAACAATAAAAGGAATAAAGGAGAAATTTGTATCAGCTTTTTTATATATAGTAACTATAATTTTAGGTTGCAGTGAATTTTCCTAAGGCTGCTGTTGAAATAAAGCCTGCTGAAAAAATAATCCTATCTAGGAAGTTATCAGATGAAAGGTATATTTTTTGAAAATATGTGTTTTGATATAAATTAAATTAAAAATAATTCCTTGAAGTATAAATTTTGTATAGTGCAAATTTATGTATGAATGTGACTTAAGAAAAGAAATTTAGATTTTGCTACTTTTCAATTTGAAATTTTCATTTTGTTGCCTTAATAATTAGATTTGTATATATGAATGTAATTTTTTAATTTAATTGCTATAAATGATTTGAAAATTAATAATTATAAAAAAGTTTGATTTCTTTTTAAAATCCTAATTTTAAACCAGTCTTTAAAACACTAAAATAAATTTAAAGTTTTCTGACAAGTTTTATTTGAAATAACATAAATATTACTCAGTTTCTAAACTGTGTTCTTCCATGACTTACAGAAACTGCTTGATCAGCATGAAATTTGCAATGGTCAACATTCCTTTAATTTTTTTTCTCAAGATATGGTTTTATAAGTAATTACATGTGTAGGAAAGTTGTAATTCTTGAACTATTAAATGAATTTCTATATTATAATTTTCCTCTGCCTAAATGGTTATTGCTTTAGTGTTTGTATTTCAAGATAACTCTTACTAGATTTTCTTCATATTTAGTACAACATCTCAGAAGTCAAGAACAACATCTGTGAATACAAATATAGGTAAATATTTAATTTTTCTGTAAAAATTATTTTAAAATCTGGTAAATATCTTCACTATTTAATTCCACTGTTTTCTGAAACTTATATTCAAATGCTATTGGTCAATAGATTTAAGTTTGCATTCATATGTGCCTTCAAAGTCGAATGCAGTATTTCCCAAATATTGGCTTTCACCTGGTATTTTGGTATGAAATAAACATGTAGTGTTACAGAAAGGTTTTTGAGTCTAATGAAATATGTTATTTTTAAAAAGTAACCTGATCAAAACAAGCTCTTGATAAAATCATTGATATAGTGGATTTATAGTTATATCAGTGACTTAAGGGACTTATTTGGGGACTTAAGGAACTGATATTGAACACTAGAATGAGATTGCCCCCCCCCCCCCCAAAAAAAAAAAAAAAAAGTTATTATAGCTAATCCTTTTTTCTGTTGGTTAAGGAACCATTTGCAATATCATTTTATCAAAAGCAAAACTAAAATCCTACAATTCAAAACTTTCATAAGCCCTGTGCTAATAAATGCCTATGAAACATAGCTATTGACATAAAGGAAGAGAAAGCTCTGGCATTGGAGAGTTTTGAGGGACATCTTTGGTGGTATCCTTGATAATAGCATTTGGCAAAGGAGACAAATTCAACTTGTACCACTTTTCCAAAAAAGAAGACATAGAAATTTGTAAGGTAAAACTGAAAGAGATGGGCAGATGATTGCTTTAAAATAAATTCATAAAGACTGCCATTGTTTTTAATGCAGTTGTATTCTGTGAAAGACAGAAGGGTAGACCAAAGGAAGAGATGAAGGGGACTGCCTGGATTTAGACTTTAGTGGTATGAAAGTAAAGAGCTAGAGATCCATGGTTAGTGAGAGGGTAGTTTGAGGAAAACTTCTGAAGAGAGGCAGGGATAACATGAGGTTGGTGTTCTAAGTATCATGATAATGATCAGTGATTTTAAATGGTTTCAAACTGTTTTGTAGAACCTCAGGTTCCCAGGTACATTTATGGGGATTTTATTGTTAAAATAGAAATTTAAAAGCAATTATAAAGCACTTAGTTGACATTTGCTCATTAACTAAATAAAATATTATAAAGATATGAAGATAATTTGAAGATTAATCACAACCTTTGTAGCAGAAGTTATAAATATTTTAATGGTTATAGGAACATTATATTTAAGCAAAAAAAAAATTGTTTGTATGTGTATGACAATAAAAAGGGGGGGAAGAGAGAAGAGAAAAAATAAAACACAGAATTTTAAATGTAACTGAAAACAAAATCAATGACTTAAATTTGAACAGTGTAAAAAATATGCTAGAACACCACAGTCATTAAATACAACTTAAGAGTAAGCAGGTGACAACTGAAGCACAATTTAATGCTATTATTAAGGAATGAATAATGTTAATTTTATGTTAAATTTTTTTGGTAAAATATTATTTCTTCACAAAAGAAAACCTTATAGTTCTAAGAGTTCCATAACAAGAAAAAATTTGATCTATATCATGTGACTAATAACTAATTACTTATCAGTAACTTATAAAATGCTAGATCCAGCACTTTGATAACTTCAAAAATGGCATATAGCATTGAAATTCCTGGACAAGAAATATTAATTAATTATATTCACAACAGTGTGAAAAATTCAATATGTTATTGCAGTCAGTGGTATAACAGCAAAAAACAATGTGCACAAATATTTAAAAGATGTTTTACATTGTGTTTATTTAGCTATGGATGAATGTTTTAAATTTATTTTCACATAATGGATCACAATAGAACTATAGAAAATTGATTTTTATTAATATAAAATTTTCAAGCAATGAAGAAAACATCCCCAGAACTACCTTAATACAGCACTTTGAGAATAACTCTGCCATCTTTTTCTGCAGATGTGAAATTAGTAATTGATAAGAAAGAAACAGCTCACACTTTTTGTTAATAAATTTTTTTATTGTTTTGCATTTTTTTATTCTAATAATAAATAAACATTTTAACAATAGAATTTATCCCATTTTATTAATGCATAAAAATAAATTTATTGAGTCCTGAAAGAAAAATATTTGTATCATAAAAATGTTTGGAAAATGCCACTTATAAAGGTTTACCAAAAGCATGATTTTCCTAATAGTAATATTAAAATGGTGAAATAACTGGGTTACAAAAGATTGGGAAATGCTAGTCTGGGGTGTTATATGATGTCATACTTAGTGTTTATATACTGTTTGAATTTTTATAAATTCCATTATGAGGGAAATATTCCAAGTTAAATGCACAGTACACTGTGAATATGATCAAAACTTATATTTTTTATAAGAAAATTTTTTAATCTTCTACTGAATTTTGTTACGTCTTGTCTAGTGCTTTTTTCAAATTATAAGTTATCCAAATAGCATATTAAAGTCTATTTTCTACTTTTTTACTTTATTCAAACACAGTATTAGTTTTAAACGTTTTGTAAAAGGTTTAAAAAAAATTCAAGAATTAAGTTTTATTTTCTCATTTTTTTTAAATTATTAATGTTGTCTTTAACATTACTTTATGTTTAATTTAAAACTAAACAAACTTGATTTTAGAGCCAGTGATTTATTTTTATGTTAATTTATTTTTATTTTTATGTTATTTTTATGTTATTTTTTCTTTATACTTTAGACCCTAGTGGTGAAATATCTGATACTGAAGAATATGAAAGTAAAGAAGCTCCTATGGAAGGAGACAGGCATTCCATTATTATGAGTCTATTATCTCAGGTGAAACTTGGCACAGATTTAACAAATGTAAGCATCTTCCTTAAAAGCCTTTTTTTTTTTTCTCTAATTTACACAGTTAGAGGCATTTGTATGTAATTATTTATTTTTAACTTTGAAATTTGTTTAAGTATTAGCAACAGATTTATTCTTATAGTAAGTTTTATGAATATCACACTGCATAATATTATGCTGACCAAATTTCAGTTTGAGCCACTGTTTTTCTAGATATGAGTTATAAAATATAGTTTTTCGTAAAATAATTTTTTAATTCTTTTCACTAAAAACTATTATTATTCTATTTAAACTTTTTGTCAACTTCTGTTTTATTAGCCAGTTTTTCAATCAGTGGAAATATAGATAGGTTCTTCATGGTGTGTATAAATTACCCTTTACGAATATTTGTAGATAATTCAGAAATAAACAAGGTTCTGATTTTTAAAATTTCTTGTTCGGAAATGATATTAATAATCGAATATGGAAATATAAAAACAGCAGTTAATTTCAAAATAAATTTTAAAGACCTTCTTTTCCTGCATATTGAAGTTGAAATTTCTTATTTTATTTTTTCCACCCTCTTCCTACCCTTTTTGGGTACACACAGATTAGAATTTTGTATTCTACTTAATTATAATTTTCAAAAAAAAATCTAGCAGATTTATATACTTAGAAGTAATTTACCTCTTCAGTTCTTTTTTTTAATATTTCGAGTATATATATATAACTTCCATTTTTTTAGTATTGAATATAGATAATATTAGCAGATTGGAAAAATTCTAGCTTAATATTAATGCAGTTATAGCATTTTTAAACAAATCAAAACTTCCTAAAACAGAAAAAACAACTATTTTCTTTGGTATTACTAGACAACATAGTAAATAGTACGAATTCTGTTCTTTAATCTATAGTGGGATTACAAATTTTGACAGCTATCAATGTCATGAGTGTATTATTTTCAAAAAAATTATTTTCATTTAAAACAAATCTTTGTTAGGAATTGTTAAATATTTACATTATTTTTCTTCTTTCTACTGTCATTATTCATACTTTATTAAGAAGTGTATAGTATTATAATAATAAAATATACTCTATAAAGTGTTAATTATTGAAAAATTTCTATGCTTTTAGCTTTAGAAAGGAACATTTATAGCATAGAAAAGGACTTACATTTTATCATGTGTTATTTATAGGTTGTACTTCCCAGTTTTATATTAGAGCCACGTTCATTATTAGAGATGTTTGCTGATTCCATGAGATATCCTGATTTCCTTATTAGGTAATGACCTATTTTATTTGCAGTTTATGTAGGTTTATTGTGTTTTAAATATGTTCTTATTAGACAAGTGTTGCTTTATCCTGTTATACAACAGGTTATTTACTTGGCAGGAAAGTCTTGAAAATGGCAATGTGTCAGTATATTAGTCTCATGTAACATTTATTTTATCCTCCCTGTATCAGTTGTGTATGTCAAATTTTTGTCACCATGGAACTAGTTGAGGACAATTGCAGTTAAAATCTGCACTAGTGTATGAAAGGTAACAATCATAACAATGACATTATCCATTAGAACATATCTAAATGCAACAGCTAGTTAATAGGAGCCATTTTTTTCTTACATCTGGGATTGTAAAACTTGCTTGTTTATACCTGGATAGAGTAATAGGCTCTGTGTTGGGGTGCTGCATCTAGACATGCCTCTAGAATGAATGTGGTTAGAATAAGGATGAGTTTTGAAATTTCAGAATTATGAAATATTGTTGAAAAGCCACCACATGCTGAAGGTAAAAATAATAGCTTTCACAAAGTACCTTAGAGTACTTTTAGATCTAAAAACTTTATTGGTTTCATTTTCATTCAGTATGTTAGAAAAATATATTTGTATGTATTTTGAAGAGGTTAAAAGTAGAACTTACTGTTAATTTCAAGTTTGTAAAAGGCTCTGTCAAATCCTCTTTATGATACATCCAAAAAGAATACATTTCTCTTAAGGTGCCATTCTTCCCTAACAGGGCATTTGTTGTGCAAACTATACAAGTGCACACTTCCTCCACCTAAAAAAAGGAAAGCAAATAAAAATGTATTTCTTAAATATAGCATAACAAATGAAAAAAAAAGAGTATATTGATTAAAAATGAAACACATAGCCTTAATTTAAATAAAAATATTTAGCAATATTAAGTTTTCTGTTATTTGTGTATACTTTAACCTCTGTTTGAATCAAAAGTAATAAATTCCTTTGAAATATTTTTAAAGAGTTATATTTTTTATAGGATACCAGAGTGTACATCTCCTGAATTGAGAATGCTAGCTGTTGTGCAATGGTATTTAACGTCGTTCAATGCTGCACGAGAGGTAATTTTAAAGATGCACTTGAAACCAGTGTTTATTTGTTACAAATAAGCTTAAAAGAAAATTACTAAAATCTATCATCTACTTCAGAAAAAAAGTTGCCTCAGAAAAGGAATTTTCTGAATGTTTTGAAGATGTTAAACAAATTTAATAAGTCTTGCTGTTGTATTCAAATCTCTGATTTACATCTTAAAACAATTTTATATAAATTGTGAAGGGGGAAAAGACTGCGTACATATTTAGAGCCCTATAAATAATTAAATGACAGTTACAATAGATCTTTTAGAATTATATATTACAATTGTTCTGTCAAAATCTTAATTCTGTTAATCTTGTAATGAAATAATTAGTCATGTTCATCTCCATTATCAAGCAAATAAATAAATATAAAAAAAAAATTTCCAATGTTTTGCTATTTTTGATTATTTTTTCTTCTCTTTTGTTGTGTTAGCATTCTAAAAATTTTAATGATTCAAGCTATGATTTCATAATGAGGCTAGTTTGATTAAAACTTGTCACATTCCCTGTAGGTAATTAGGAAAATTAATGCAAAAAAATCAGTTCTTTAATTTCATTGATATTCATAAATTCCTAACTTTACTGAGACATTTTATTGCACATTATTTTAGTGCAAGCATCAGCAGATTTTTGAACGAGAAGAGCAAAGCTGTAAATGAAACAATATAACAAAGCTATCAGAGTCATTTATATATGTATACACTATTGATGCAATGCAGAGAGGCAGAAATCTGAAGTTCTACAAATGCTTATGCAAAGAGCTGCTTGCTGTTTTATACATAGCAAAAATCAGTAGACCTCAGGCTGTAGTCTGCCAACCCCTGCTCTAGTGTGATTTATTTTATATTAATTTTAGAGTTTTTATTAAAAAAATTTTTTGTTGCTTTTCCAGGCATCTACCTCCAAAAAACCTTACAATCCAATATTGGGGGAAACATTTCGCTGTTCTTGGAATGTTTATGATAGTAAAGAGTTAGAAAAACCAGAAAATATGTACAAAGTTACCTATGTATCAGAACAAGTTTCACATCATCCACCTGGTGAGTGATTATTTTTAAAATTAAAAGGTTTATATAGTTTAAGAAATGAATGTTACCGAGGATTTATGATATTTCCAATCCTGGAATATTATTTTTTTTATGGTATATTTAAAATATAAATTATAATCCAATAAAGATATATTATCTTGTAAAATTTTTTTTAAACTTTAGTGCAATTTTTTAGAATGTTTATATATGTATATATTGATTAGTCTCTGAGATTAAATTAAAACCAAAATTTTAGAGTTTGATTTTACATTTATAATCACTTTATAGTCCATTTCCTTAGAATCTTCACATTGTTAATTGTGCCTCACTCTGTTATTAAAACACTGTGATTAAAACAAGGCTAATTTTTGTTAAAGGCCTGTGGCTAATGCAGCTGATTCTTGGTGTAGGAGTGAAAAAGCACAGAAGTACACAAATATTGGTTTTACAGTTGCCTAACACCAACTCCACCAGAACTATACCAGAACTTAAATAATTAACTGAACTCATATATATAATGGTTTAATTGGGATAATTTCAATAAAATTAATGAGTTTCTCAGAGAACCTCAAAAAAATTTTTGTGGAATCAGAATTTCGTAGAACACAAGTTGTGAACCTCTGATCCATAGTAACAAATGCATACATCTAGAAGTTTTATTTTCTCTTTCTTTTTTTAATCATATAAACAAATAGTAATGTAAATTTCAGTAAAATATATTCAATTTCATAACCAATGTAAAAACTAAAAAAATAATATGAATGCAAATATCAGCTCGTAAGTGATACAGTGGGCTTTTTAATTATGAATCAAAATATTTTGGTTAAATTTATGATTTATTAATATGGAAATTCTTGTATAAAACCAATTGTTATTGTTATCTTAATGTCTCCTTTAAAAATGCATATATTAATGTGAAAATTACACAAAAGTCACTCAAAAAAAATTTTTTTTTCATAAATGATAAATTTTACATAATTTTTCTTTCAGTTCAATCATCTTATTGCATGAGGATAATAAAACAAAACTTCAGAAATATACATTCTGTACATTTAAAATATATTTTAAGCCATTGAGTGAAAAATGTTTTCGATTAGTTTTTATAACCAGCTTATTTCCATCTAGAAAAACATTTCTGTTCTGTGGAACAGACAGACTACAGATATACACATTAATATGTATACATGCATATATATGTATATATATAGATATATATGTATAAATATATATATATATGTATATATATACATACATACATACATATATGTGTATGAGTGTAAGATTTCAATAATTGTAGCTATAAATTGCAGTCTGCTATAATCAAGATTAAAATGGGGTACCATAATTTTGGGTAGATAAGCCACCCTGGTGCATATGCTTCATGCATAATGATCGACTAAAAGGAAATGAACATTCATTAAATCATCAACTTTCCAACAAAGTTTTTAATTCTCATTTTTTAGCAGTTACTTTGATTGAAAGCAAATTTTGACTGTTGGCACTGATAATATTTGCTTTATTGTTAATTTCTATAGTCTTTCAAAATAGCTCATGTTACAACACTTCCTTACTTATTACTGTATTTTGTGTTTATCAAAATAAAGTAATATTTGTCCTCCTCATAGGACTTCTTAAGTTGCATAGGAATAGTTCCTATTCATAACTTACAGCTACACCAGTTTGGTACTGTATAACACAGTGTGAATAACCTATCCCCAACTCCCTGAATAAATCATGTGATAGAGACATGAGTAAAATGTTTGTATAAAGAAAATATTTTTGGACTGGTTACAGAAAAAATGAAATTCTGTCAGATATGCTACAGATATGAAATATAAGCTTTTAAGTATATATAAGCCACAGCGTATATAGTTGAAATTACATTATATTGTTTCTTTTTCTGCTTCTCAGCATGAAAAAGTAATTTTCACAAAGCTCCTTTCTCTGATTTCTTTGAGATTTCAGTTTATAGAGTTGAAAATATTTTATAATTATTATCAATTAAACAGCTAACAAATTTGCTAAGGTTTTGAATAAATATTTGCACCGTTACATTAATTTTAGAAGTAACCTTAGAAAAAATGAAAGATTTAGCATTTTATTTTTAACCTTTTTTCTCTCAATAAAATTGTAAATAAATTTTTCATGTTTAGTTTCAGCTTTTTATGTTGAATGTCCCAAAAAGAAGCTTAGTATGAGTGGTCACATTTGTGTAAGGTCAAATTTTTTGACATCATATATTGCTGTTAATTTTATTGGTGAAGGTAAGTAATAACTTTTTCCCTTAAAATATGACAATTAACAGAAATAACTTTCTGATATGTTTATCTTATGTTTAGACAGCTAACTAGATTGAAAGCAAATGTTCTAATGTTCTACAAATGTGTATTTAAGAAAATTTGTATATAATTTTTTTAACTTTTAAAATCATGTAATTATATTCCATTATTAATCTTTTTTATTTTAAGCCATAAAAAGAACAAGCTGTAATAAGACTATTTTGTTTAATGACAGTGATAATTTTTCTTTATTACTATTAGCTCTGTATGTTAGATTTTCGCATTTAAATTAAATACTATTGCCATATATTTTACTTTTCCCTTAGCTTTGATTTATAATTTTCCTTTTATATCGTTAGATAATTCTTAATTGCCTCTAATTTAATTATATTCCTTCCAAAAGTTAGTCCCTCTATTCTAAGATTGGTGGTTTCTATCTAAAGTAACTTAAAATATATGTATTTGAATATGGGCAAAGGTTTGTATTTTTGACAGGATATAGTGAAAATTAAAAAGTAAAAACTGTATATCTTTAATCTATCATGTTTTAAACTTTTAGTGACACTTAATCTGTTGACTTTGGGTGAAACTTATGTCTTCACATTTCCCTGTGCCTATTTACGATGCATGCTCACTGTGCCTTGGATTGAACTTGGAGGTCGAGTGTCTATAACATGTGCCTCTACTGGTTATAATGCATCGGTAACATTTCAGACCAAGGTTATTATTTTTGCTTAATTCAAATTTCATTTGCTTATTTATTTTAGATTCTTTCTGAAAATTAGATTTTGTATGTTTAAGTATATATAAATTCATTTAGAATTTAAAATATTTCCTTGCATGTAAAATATTTCCTACTATAATAAATATTAACAAAATTATTTTAATTGTTTTATTGGCAATTACTGATATTAACATGTTGAGTACATTTAATATTTTACAGTTTTTCTACTTTGCTAGGTAATTAAATTCTAATATGCTTTTAGAATCAATGTCTTTGCAGTTCAGCTATGTTAAAGTTTGGAATTTAGTTTTAGGTTTTCTGTTTTCTTACTCAAAAATTAAATCTTACTTACGGTTTTGTATGCTTGTGTTCTTTACTGTGTATTGCATTTATTCTGTTATCTTGAAGATGACAATTGAAGACCTTATATTAGCCAATTAATTGATAATTAATATTAAATCATTCATCCATGAGATTATTATTAAATAATTCATAAATAACAACACAAACTAAATTATTTAAATAACAGCATTATTCAATTGTATTTTGCCTAATTGTGTTATTCTTTAACTTCAATCCCTTCTAAATATTTCAGTGGATGAATAAATAGAAAATATGTTTTAAACAAAGATCATCCTTTAATAACCTGTATTATGTACATTTAGCCACAACAGTCAGGAACACCTCATAGGGTATCTGGAGAAATTAAACATGTAGATGATATTGTGTATCGTGTTAGTGGAGAATGGAATAATAATCTTCAGTTTATTTCATCAGAAGTAAGTGAAATTCATTATTTAAAGCATATTTAGATTTTTATAAATTGTTTAAAAATTTATGATTTATAATATACTGGCATGTGTGCCCATGGTTTGCTACGGTGAACTTAATATATTACTTTTAAACAAAGATTTTATTTTCGTGAATAACTCTTTAAATTCGTCACAGATCAGTTTGAGTCATTCGCATATTTATAAATTTCTATCATAAGCGTATTATAACATTATTCAGTTTTTATAATCGAATTTGTGTCTTATATTAAATTTGCTTGAACTTTTTTTTATGGTAGCATATAAGTTTAACCTTAAATTACATTACTGTATTACTACTGTACGTTGTTTAGCAACGTTAATATACCTTTCCATATTATGTGGTAGAATAGGAAGCAGAGGTTTTGACAGCAACAGTGCTAATTTTGTTGGTATTAATAAATGTTGTCCAAAATGAAGGAAATTTATGACAAACGACATAGTTTTGTATGAAACAGAAACACACATTCATACTGAAGATAAGTATATAAAATAATAGGTTTTTATTTGTCCACGAGAGTCACTGAAATTTGTATTTTTTGTTGTTAGAATATTGTTGATAAACATTTCATTATTATAACGTAAAAATGAACCAAGAGTTAAATTTAAAATTAGTTCTTATATAAAAATGCTATAATATGCGTCACATAGAAATGAAAGTGAATCACTTTATATCTAAATTTCCAGCTCAAATCGAATTCATACTACGCAGACGATGTTTAAATAATATAAAATAAGAAATGAATAAATGAGATATTTAAAGGAATGACTTCATAATGATAGAAAAGTATCATTTTCACTTATTTATTATGGGATAAATTGAAAATTTTAATCTCCTGCTTTTAACCAAGGAAAACTGCATTTAAAACAATTACTTGGGATGACATCACATTGCTAGAAATATTACTTCTTTCACTTAGTTATGATGCAATAAATTAAAAAGTTAATCGTTTGCGTTTAACCGGGGAAAATAATGCTTGGAATAATGACATGAAATGCTCGAAAAAGGGGGAAGGAATGGATTTCGAACATTAAAAATTTACAAAAACCTTCCCAGGGATATACCTAAGAATTTCCCAAATTTTCACGGCGATTGGATACATGGTTTTTGAGTCTATCAAGTACATACAGATAGACAGACACAAATTCATTTTTATATATATAGATTTGTTACATATTATTTAGTGAAAAGATGAAAGTACATAATTTTAATCAGCATATGTACTACAAATGTGCTCATCAGCAAAAATGTTTCCATTCAGTAGAGAGTATGAAGCTGATATGCTTAATGCATATTATACAAACCCAAGTTTCAAATAGAAGCTAATAAATTTTGACAGGAGTGAAAGAATTCAATTTATAGAACTGGGATCTCAACCAAGCTACTAGTGCAGGCTGAGAATATTCTTTCATTTTGTGGTTCAGTGGATTTTTTTCTTTTGAGCCTCATATTACCAACATTGTTACAAATTTAAATAATATACAGGTTTGCTTTGCTTGCTTTAATTATATACATAGGCAGGGTATATAGATTCTTTGAGTACAGGAGAGATGAATTTCCCATACAGGAAAGTTACTTATAGCCAGTCGAATCCAGAAAAAATTAACAGGGCAGAAAGTCTTTAAGTTACATTTTGTTGTAAGGATTTATTTATTAATTTATTGCAAGTACATATAAAATAGGGTACACAGCTCATAGAATAATTTCATTTACAGAACTTGAATAAAATGTAATTGTAATTATTGAGCATGCTCCTTTGCAGTTTTGTCTAGATCAGTTTCAAGATTATTCAACCTTTCTTAAACCAAAAATTTACCCTGAAAATGTAAATTTAATATCAGAAATAAGTGAAAATCATTCAAAGCCTGTTTTAATTTTTATAAATTTTATAAATGTTTAAAGTTTATAATATATTTGTTAGATTACTGAAAAGATTAATATACACAATCAGAATATACACAAATGTGCTCAGTGGCAAAAATGTTTCCATTGAGTAGTGATCATGAAGTTGATATACTTGATATATATTTTAGAGGCCAAAATTGCAAACTATATTTAATATCCTATTTCAAAAAATATGACTTTAGCATTGAAAAAAAAAGTTAAAATAAACATATGAATGATTACAAAACATGTATATCAACTTAGTACTGATAAAGTGTTTGGGATTTACTGTTCAGGTATGTTATTTTGAATTGTGAGAAACGTGTCAACGTGGTCATGTGGAACCTGTCTCTACATCCTAGATCTGCCTATGCTGTTAGTAACACTTATTGTTATAGGGCCTTTCAGTGCTGGTGCTAGAGTCTGTGGGTTTAAACTCCACTACTGCCTTAAATGTTTGTAATTGTTTTTTAGAATTTATTTAAAATTTAAGTCTTAATAAAAATGAGCCCCCAATTTGCTCCCTTAACATTTTCAGTGTTTTTGTTAGCAGTTTCACCGAACACTGATAAAATGTATGCATGTTCTTCTTCAAAAACTATATTTGTTTTGAACTAATACAAACAAATGCCATTAATATGCACACTCGTGTCATGTTCTATACTGTACCTGCAGTTCTACTTCAATATATTCTTTTCTAAACCATGATAAAATATTACTCCTCCTTCCAAACTGGTTTAGGCCTACTGGCACAGTTTGTGAACTTATACTAAATACTTCAAAAAATTTATATTTTGGTACATCATTAAAATCCAACTTCTATGGTTAACAGTGCAAAAGCTGTATGTTCATCACCTAAAGTTTTGCCAGATATGATTAGGAATAATGATTCAAGTTTTAGCTTAACTTTGAAACCAATTTTTTTTTCTTAATATTTAAAACTGCTTGATGATTTTTTTAATGCTTAGTGTTTAAATTTATTTAATACTAGCCACTTTTCTGAAAATTACTGCTCAGCTTTCGGGCTGAGTAAATAAAGTTCCTAAATAAAGACTATATTTATTTCAAAATTCAATTTCATTTTTAGATTATATTGGTGAACAATATAAACAAACAAATAATTTTCATGACACATTCATTTAAATTTAATTTTTTATCATGAATGATTGTTTAAAGATATAAAAGATCTATATTTGACAATTTATTTTTACATGGACTAATGGAAAAAAGCCTAAATTGTTTTCCTAAATTATTTAGAGAGAGCAAATGTGTCTATGAACAAAAATATTAGTCATGTTACATAAGTGTTAATTACATTTCCAAATAATGATGCTGTTAGTGATGGAATAAAATTGGCCTCTTAAAATTAAATTTCAAACAAATGGTGAAGTTTAAATTAGAAGAAATGTACCAAATTGAAATTGATAAAATAAAACAATGTATATATATATATATGAAGATAAATTATTTTCTTTGTCATCATTTAGGGTACAATTGAATCCATCAATGTTCAAGAATTAAAGAGATCCAAGAAACATGTCAGACCTCTAGACCAGCAGGATTTGTGTGAATCTCGAAAACTCTGGGAACAAGTTACTAAGGCTCTCTTAGAAGAAAACTATGATCAAGCTACATTAGAAAAACAAAAAGTAAATTCATTGTAGCACAAAAGTTTTTCACATTTCTTTTTGTAATATAAAATTTTTAATGATTTTTATTTAATTAGAACAATTTTAGCTAAAGTAATTGATATTTACACATAATAAACCTTTTTTGTTAATCAATTTTGTAGATATTGGTGTTATTAAATCTTAATTGTATTTAATCCTTTTTAATTTTTAAACCCATTGTTAAAGTATAAAATGTATATGCTAAGATCACATTAAAAAATAGTTTTGCTCATTCTGAACAGTCATAATGTTAAGCTTCTTGATATTTTTAACAGTAATAAGTTAAATAACTCTAAGTTACAGCTTATCAACTACATCTTAACTTTTCTAAAAATAATTACTATTTTGAAATGTTTCAGTATCATGTCTTAATATTTTTTTTTTAAATAGGGTGACTTTCATGTAGTAAAATAATAAATATTCTATGGATATTCACTTTTTAAAAATTTTTTAATTCAATATTAGTAATTGATCTTCATTGATAAAATGCACTATTTAAAAATGCCTTGCTTTTAATTACAGTTAGAAGATCAGCAGAGGGAAGAAGAAAAGAAACGACTTTCTACAAATACAGAGTATACAGGAAAGGTATTACTAACAAATATTCAGATCTGGATTCTTATAAAATTATGTTATTGAGTTCTTATAAAATGTAACAAGGTTTTTAAAATTTGTGCAATTCAAGACATAATTACAGAGTAAAATATACATGATACAGGTACACTAGAGAAAAAAATATTCAAAAGATTTTTTTAAATTTATATTTCAATTAAAATCAGATGAGTTTCAGATACATTTGGTGTTAAGTTTATATATATATATATATATATATTATATATATATATGTATGTATGTATATATATATATATATATATATGTGTGTGTGTGTGTGTGTGTCGGGATTTAAATTCTAGATTAATTTTAAAGGATTTTAAATAGGGATTCATTACTGAGAGTGACACGGCATGAGGAGTTAGCCACATAAATATGGCTCACGCGTAGTGATCGGTAGCAGAGAGCAGTGTGCACATTCCGCAAACAGAGCTGTGGCTACCCATGGCAGCTAAGCCTGCCTTTGTTAAAAGTTAGGCGCCAATGTGGGATGCCATTGAAGATCATTGATGAGTAGTGTGCTCTGAGATTTGAATAAAGCTATGAAAATGTACTCAGGACTCTATTGTCATTTAGTGGGAGCCTGAATATATATATATATATATATACTTATTTATTTATATAGCTTTTGTAATAAGCTTAGAAATGCACATATGTGTATATATATATATATATATATGTGTGTGTGTATCCTTTTCTGGTATTTTGTTGTTAGGCTGCAATATTGATTAACCAGTAGGAAATACAAAAATTCATAATAAATTACAATTATTTTAAAATGTTTTAAATTTATTTTATTATACTAGTAGTTATAATCTATTTCAAATTCTTAATAAGTTAAAATAAAGGTCTGTTGTTAATATCAGCTTACTTGAATATGAACCTATCCTTACACCCCCCTCTAAACCAAATATAAAATAAATAAATAAGAAATATGAATAATAATAATAAATAATTTTGTTGTATGTGTACTTAAGACATAAAACTTGGTTCCTAGGAATAATGTAAGTTTTTAAATTCATTAATTTTGGGTATTAAAAATGTATCATGAAATGCTTTAATTTCAATGGACAGCATTTTAAATTTTGGAGCATCCAATAAATATATAAACCAAATCAATTATATATATATATATATATATATATATATATATATATATATTGAAGCCCAATGGCGTTGGGGTAGCACCTTGTGCTCCCACGACACAGGTCCGAGGTTTGATCCCCGGGCTGGGCAAGGTTGACTCAGCCTTTCATCCAGTCAGTGGGTAGATGGTAGATGAATTGAGGACCAGACGGGCTTAGGAACTAAACATTGGGGGTTCCACGTACGATTGACCACCTAACCGGAACATATGCTTCACACCCCAGGGCCCTTGGTCATGTAAACGGAGATTGGCACCATAGGCCTGGCCCCCTGAGGGCTGTTGTGCTGAGGAGTTTAGTTTATATATATATATGTATATATGTCACTAATATAATTTCTTTTGATGTCGCGTGAATATAACCCACATTTTTGATTGCCAGAGCTTGCTTCAAAATATTTCATTTTTATTCTGTTATGACAAAAGGCACTTACACAGCTAGGTGACAGCTTTATAAAAATTCTTTTAATTTTTATCACATATTCAAAGAAATTCTAAACATGCCCTACATTTAAATTTTACTTTTGGTTTTGAGAAGTATGAAAGGAGGCCAATCTCAGTAAATTATGTCTTTGGTTTAATTTGGACAGTAAAGATTAAAAATAGTATCGTAATTGAGAGAATTTAGAGAAAATTTAGGCGTAATAATTATATATATATATATAGAGAGAGAGAGATAGATAGATAGATAGATAGATTAATCAAGATTGCCATTGTTGCATTCTATCATGTAAAAGATACAGAGTAGCAAAAAAGACTAAATATCTGAAACATAACATCTCATATAAAACACTGTGCCCCTTCCAAAGTTTCCTTTAAAATTGTTTCAAATTAAAAATATTCAGAATAGAATAAAATTAATTTTTTTCTCTAAAAGAATTACAAACAACTCTACATCAATTTGTGATTCATATGCACCAACTTAATTTTTCCCAGATGTATTTTTCTTTGTTATGCAAAAAGTTAACTCAAAAGGATGTGAAATATTTTCTTCCAAATTATAATCCATGCACATCTTAAATCTTTTAAAATATAATATAGATAAAAGAGCACATAGTCTTTAATTTTTAAATATTTAAAGAAAAAAAATGTATTTTTCAACAAGTAAACATATTAACTGATTGATATTTTGATCATTAAATTTGCACACAGTAGCACAGAATGAAATGCTCATAATTGAAGTAAAACATAATTTTAATGCAATCAATAAACTTCTTATTTTTTATAGCTATGGTAATTCATATTTAAGAATAATAAAAGGATCACATGTTAAAACTGTATGCAGTTTGAGATATAAATAAAGTGATAGTGAGTAAATTTAGATTGAAAAGCTTTGAAAATGAGGCCCCAAACTCCTTTTTCTAAAATTACTTGAAGTTTCCAACATCCCTTTAATGTATTTAAAAATATATTTACAAAATTAAGACTTAATTTCATTCATTAAAAATTTCCATAAGATCTATAAAAAACAAAATTATAAAAATGATTTCTATTATGTCTATAGTGTAAAGACAGGCTTTCTATATAAAGTAATTAAAATGTTATATAAGTGTAACTTGCCTATTGTTTATTAACTAGAATCAATCTAGTCTACAGTTCACTTCTGTATCTTATTTTAAATGTGTTTGACTGTGTTATCAGAAGAGAAAAAAATTGTAGGTCTCAAAATTGAGCAGAAATAACCAAATTCCTATAATTTTTTTGCATCCTCTTTTAATCGCATTTGGTACTCTGTTATGAAATACTGACACAAACTCAACAACGACAACAAACTAGACAAACTAATTTCCTTCCTTTCTTTACACTGTACAAACCCAAACCATTAATCACACATGTTGTTCCCAGCTGATGTCAAGTTGTTGTGTTATCTCAAGTTGAACATAATTACCCCCTGTTTTAGAGGCTAATGGGGGTATAAGGTGCTATGATACAAAGAGGTTTCATTTATACCCTTTGTACAGAGGCGGCATAGCAAAATAAAAAAATTTAAGAGGCAGATTATCAAAAACTGGCATCATACCAAGAAAATTACTGCACAGTTCTGTGCTATTACCAGCATGTGGTCAAGATTTTGTACCACTTAAAAATAACAATGTTTTGAAAAGGAATCTGGACTACTGGAACAGCCTGTAGCTACTAGAAGTGGCTGTCTTTCACAGCCCAAATCTTTTGAAAAATTAAGGATACTTTCTGTGGGAGAACAAACATATGTTAAACAAGTTGTACAAATGTTAAAATAATTAAATGCTGTTGCCCTGATAAACATATTAATAGTGAGTGTAAAAGAATTAATTTGTTGAAGATATTTATCATTTTTAATATAGAATTGGGAAAAATATTTCATGAAAGAAAATTGGGTTAATTTTTTTATTAAATCCTACCTGCTTTGTTAGTGCACACATACATGCAACCAAACTTTTTTGGTGAAGGGCTCCCATTCCTGTATATGTGTGTATATATATATATATATATATATATATATATATATATATATATATATGCTATTATAAATAACTTCAAATGCTTTATTGCTGTCCAAAAAAGAGGCTTTTGATTTGGGTGGACCTGGAGTAGTGAAAAAGAACTCAATTCTTGAAACAGTTGGTCCCTGGGTTAAAATTTCATGAGTACTCCACAACATTCCTGTGTGCACACATATATGCAGCTATGTTTGTGCTATGCAATGGTGTTTGGTTTTATTTGGTCTCTCAAACATCCTTGTATATGAGAGACTCTTTATTAGTTTATATTGAAAAATTGATCTAATGACATTAAATTGTGGAAGTTCAAAATTTGGATTTCCTAACTGCCAGTTGAAAATATTTAGAACAATTAGTTAAGAGTTAATTTGGATAGTTATATTTCTAGATTTTAAACACATTTTATCTACTGAAACAGAGACGGTAGTAAACCAATTGTATTGAAAGGTTTGTTTTCCAACTAATTATTTAATGAGACGAAGTTTGTTGAAGGAAAGATAATTAGAAATAAGATTTTAACTTCTACTCCTCAGTCCCCAAAATTTATTATTTTCTTAATATTTTGAGCACTTAAAATCTTACATTATGTAGAAACACACACACACACATATATATATATATAGTAGTAAAAATTTCTAAGGGATGAATTATATTAATAAATTTTCTGACAAGATGTTTTGTTCATAACTAATATAAACTGTATTTGGCTAAAGTTGCTTGATTTCATGTCTAGATAAATTTTCATTATTAAATTGGTACTTGAAATTTGAAATAATTTTTATTGAGTCACTCAGAATCCACAAGATTAAGTTAATTTTTTTTTCAAGATTTTTGTAAATTTAAATGGATTAATAAAATTTTTTTCCAGTGATTAAAGAGTTTATTCATTGCCTTGACAATAATTTTTGTTTATGAAAAATCAAAATTTTTAAAAGTTAATGTATTATTAATTTTCTCATTTTTTTTCCTACTCTGGACTTAACCACATTTCTTTCTGAGGGATACAATTGGTAACTTAAATCATGTTTTCGATCTGAAATATTTATTATATATATGTACTTTGTTGAATTATACTCATATTTACTCAAAAGTTTTTATTATGATATTTTTCAGTTGTTTTATAAAGAAAAAGATGCATGGAAATATAAATATCCTTTACCATAGCTTCTGGATGTCAAGATAGTTTAATAAAGTGCCCCTCCTGATCATCTAGTCTTCAAACAAATACCAAGCATTAACATTATAAAAGCTAATCAAAAGTTTTGAAAATATATTCCATATATTTATTTTATCTATATTGCATGCTCATTAATTTATGATATAGAACTTTAATTATTTTATATAAGGATTAACTTCAGAAGTTTTGTTTTTCTGTATATATTTATCTTTACTACTTAATCTATTGTTTGCAGCTAGTAGAATTTAAAATATGCTGTGCAATATATTAAAACAGCATGTCAGTATGTAATTATTTATTCCAAAGATGAACTTCTGTGATTTGTGAATCATTACATTCAGCTGACAGTGTTGTCATTGTATCATAAAAATCTTTATATATATATATATATATATATATATATATATATTAAGATAAGAAAAATATTCCTTGCCTGATATTTTACATTCTTTTAAATTATAGCTATAAATAATGTATTTTAGTGAAATATTAAACAGTGTAACTGAAGATATTGAATTTTTCAGTCAAATTCTATGTATAATCATCTTTGTATAAAGAATGTGATTGAATTGGAGTATGAATTTAATAGCAAAAAGAAATCTCAAAATTTGTTAAAATGAAATTTTAAAAAATTTCTATGTATTTTTCTGAATTTCATTTCAACAACTTTTTCCTTTCTTTTTTTATCCCCCTTTTTTTAAAGCATTTTATAAAAATATTTTCTGGTGTTAATGGTTCACAAATATACAAAAGATTGTTTTTAGCATTGTGTTATGTTGTATTTAATTCTGTATCATAATGGACAAAAAGTTTCAGTTGTCAGGCCTTTATCTTCAGTTTATGTGCTTACATAAGCAGGCAGTATTATGGATCATAAAGTGATTGGTTTCATAACCTTAGTACCTAGATGTTTAGTTCATATTTTCAAACAAAAATAAGCCCATATTATCCATTTTCCTTGTGCTCAATTAATTGATCAGTTTATTTAAATGTTTTAATATTATGTTAACCTCCTGAATTTATATAGGTAGTTTACATCCTTTACATTCTGGTCAGTTTAGAAATATATAGTAGATTCACACAAAATGTTTTACTCCTGTCTGTGATAATTCATGATTATAATGTAGATATAAAGTTGACTTTTATTCTATTAAAAATGTTTGTGTGTGTCAATAGTATATCTATTATATTTGTTAAATTTTCCTTGATTTTGAAATATTATCAAACATTTCATATATTTGAAAAAGAAAAGTTTCCATAAAATATATTATGAAGTACCAGAAATTCTGTAAAATATGATCATTGCTAAGTTTTATTGGTTATATTTTTAATGTAATTTAATTGTTTGGTTAATGTGTCTATATACATTTGTTTTACTGGGCAAATGCTAATTAATATTTATACTATATATTTTTTAAGAAATTAGTCTTTGAACCTAAACATGATCTTTATTGGATTATATACCAATTGCTTTTTGTCATTATTTTTTTTTTAATTCTTGTCTTAAAATTAAATCTTTTTTGTATAGTTTTCATTTCATACCATTGAAAATTTTTATTGCTGTGCAAAATATAATTACAAATTTTTGATTAATATAGTTCTTTATTTTCTAATATTTACTAAAATTGTAGAATTCTATTTTAGTATTTATTGAGAAAATATTTAATAATTAATGTATATTTCTGTCTATGTGTTGAATCATCAAATAGCTAAAACTATGCAAACTTATATTATTTTGTTACCAACGTTTTAAGTCTAATTTTATGATACAGTTAACCCTTAATTAACCAGGATTGTCAAGAAATGCTTCATTCTTAATTAGCATTAAAACTGAATAATTCATTCTGAATAAGCATAAGAATTTCATAATCAGATTTATGCAAGTTTTAATGTAAATTTTTGAAAACTAAAATTATTATACAATAGAGCATTAGTAGTTTAATTAATACAAAAGAAGAATAAAAATAATGTTTAGTATATTTAGATTTTCAGTTCGTGCAATATGAAAAAAAATAGAAATGTTGTTTACCTCACTGCTTTATAAAGAATAAAATGATAGAAGTCTGTTTTCATTTTTTACTTACTCTTCTACAAATATTACTATATAAACTGCTCATCATCATTTATGAAAACAAACATGGTTTCAGCAGGCTTGTTTTCATCTTTTTACTACAAATAATTAAGTAATTCCTCACTCTGTACTTATACATCATATTGACTAGTTTTTAGTGTTACAAGATTTTCAGGTCAATATCAAGATATTAGGTTATACAGAGTACCTAGCGATGTAAAATACACCACCGTAGCCTCTGAGTTTGCCAGAGGATTAAATTTTGAACACTCTATTGCATACCAGTTCAATTTTGGTTATTAACTAATACAAGGTTTGTTCTTTCATCAAAGCTGTGAGTTACTTGAACAGCTTTTTGCAAATTTCTAAACTTATTAATTGTGCCATTGTCAAGGTTTTCTCTCATGACATTCTTCAAAATTCCTTCTTTCTTCTGAACCACAACCACAAACTACTCAATATAGTTGCTTTCTCTGCTAATGAGTACTATCATAAGCTTCTGAATTTTTTTTTCCTTGCTGCCCCAGATTATCTGCCACTCAAATAATCCAGTCCTGGTTAGTCAAGAGTTTACTATTATATATTTTTGGAATTTGCAGAATTTTTTCGTAATTATTCAAAATGTAATTTCTGCATTCAGATAAATGAGAAAGTTTTAAGTGTCACTTTATTTCCCATGTATTTCTTGTTAGATTTTGCTAAAAGAAGAAAAAACAATTCTTTATTCCTATTATCATGCTGCTTCTCTTTCAATTTTATTGAAAGGTTATTAGCATTGATGTAAGGGTTTTTTTATATGTTAATCTGAATTCATGACCATTATTCGAAGTTTTTCCATTTTAGCATTTTATAAAAAAAATCTTATATTTTTAAATTCTGAAAAGTATTTTAATATGATGCAATGAAAATAAAAGAAATACATACTTCATGTGACATTACTCTAGATGCTAGTTAGTAAAAGTTTGGGTAAAATGGAAACCAAGCCTATTCATTAATGTTAAGAATAATTTTGAGAGAGAAAAATATTCTGAATTTGTAGACACATATAAAGAAATAATATTTTCCTGAATTTTTACTAACAAAAGGTAGCAATTTTCCTATAAGCTTAATTATTTTTATGCATATCATCAGAGCTATTTATTTATTTATTTATTTTTCAATTTGAATATGCAAAATCGTAGAGAAGTAGCAAAGTACTATTTGTGTAAAAACTTTAATTATTTAAAAACTAATCCAAGTTGCTAAAAGTACTTTTGCTTTTTATTGGATGTAAAAAAGCATCTGCTCAACTATTTTGAGGTGAACAATCCTTGAACTTAATTCCAATAAATTAAA
The DNA here is from genome assembly GCA_032207245.1 of Pardosa pseudoannulata. NCBI lineage: Eukaryota > Metazoa > Arthropoda > Arachnida > Araneae > Lycosidae > Pardosa > Pardosa pseudoannulata. The sequence continues at coordinate 24,459,309 of CM063506.1, forward strand.
AGGATGTTTAAATGCTGCATTTTCAAATATGTTTATATGTCTTTTATTTCTATAATTTAATGAAATTTGTAGACATGTTGATACTTAAAGTTATTCGTAAGATTCCCATTTTGACCAAACTGAATTAAATTTTTGGTATGCTATGAATTTAAATAAAAGTTTATTTTCTTTTTTACCAAAGCATTAGTAAAATTGCTTTAAGCTCTTTTTAAAAGGATAAGTACATTTTTTCAGTAATAATATTTGACAAATCTTAATTATATTGTAATCAGAATTTTTTTAAGAAAGCAGTAAAAAGAATGTATTGAATAATAAATTTTAATCATTACAATTTTAAATTGTCTATACAATATATTTTTGCTTTATTTTTCCTCTACTTTCACTCAAACATCCAGTAAGATACCCTATGTCTGGGTTGTAGTCTAGTGTAATTATATTACA
>CM063506.1:24462249-24482249 GCA_032207245.1 Pardosa pseudoannulata
GACAAATTAAAGTAGGAAAATACTTTAATAAATGCTTTAATCAAAATTTAAAAGTATTGCAAATTTCTCTCATAATACTAAATTTTTTCTGTTATAACCTAATATTTTGTCAGTTTTTTAGAAGCTATGTAGAATAAGTTCACTAGTATTCTTCTTCAAATGCATTACAGCTTACTTCAGGCCTAAGCTATCTTAATAAGTCTCTTCTAGTGCTTTTAATCAAACACTATAATCTTGCAGCAATTGATTTTTAATCGTTTACCTGCTAATGTTCCAAAATTAAAACATTATATTTGACTATTAATTTTTTCCAAGAAATAATGCTTAGATTGCTAAATTTTTATCCTTGTACATTAATAATACCTTGAAGATTTTTTATAATTTGAACAAAGTTTTATATTAAATTTTCATTAAATTAATTTCTTAATTTAAGGGTTTTTTCAGATTTTTAGTGTACTTTGTATTTAGTAAAATATACCAAAATTGCTTTAATGTAAGTATGTGTCTACACTTACTATTAAACAAATTGAATTTTTAATAAAAGCTATTAAGTAGAAAAATACACAAAAAAATTATTTAGTTTTAAAATTAGCCCTTTAAGGGGAGAAGGGGGGACTTAAATGACAATATTCACAAAATGGAGCATGCCATAAAACAATTTCCTTTCGAAATTTTAAGATTTTTCTATTGGCTGTAGATTTGAAAAATCCCAATTCTAAAAAATTTCATGAATGGTATCATTCATTCATAGTTTTGCAAGTAAATGGTTAATTTGCTTCCGTGCAATCAATCCATCAAGGGAATTGCCATTTTTCTGATATCTTCTTGTGGATATTTTTAACAGGGTGTATGGGTTTTGTATCTGATTTTTTGAGTGATCTAATTTATAGTTTTCAAACATATCAACATTTTTTCACCACTCTTTGGGAATGTGTGCACATTCTATGTACTAATATGCCAGCTTGGATTGGTTCCAACTGAAAATTAGTTAGCTAAAAGTTTTTTCCAAATCTGGAATAGTTAGCCATATATCAAACATCCAGCCTAGTGGAATAGGCCTCCACATAAGACCCATGGATGTAGGATTACCTGGCTAGATACTAGATATTAATTTTAGTTGCCTTTTACAACATGGATGAGCTACATTGAGTTTACTCTTTAAAACCTGTCACCACATGGCAAAAGTTTGTTAGTATTATAACTATTAAAAGGATTTCAGTTACTAAGCACTTATTTGTAGTTCATATTTTCCCCCTATTTTCTTTATTTTAATATTTGTAGCTATCCTTCTCATTTAGTTTGACTACTTTCCAAAATGCTTATCATCTGAATCAAGTAATGCAACCACCTGATTATTTTTACCATTGAAATTTGCATTCTCATCATCATTATCATCATGGATGATTTATAAATTGAATTCCATAAGATTTCTGTTTAAAGTATTTTTATTTTGTATTATATACTGCTCAGGGTCTGAGTTTTACTCTTTACCTTTATTTTACTTTATTTTAACCCTTTTTTACATTGGTAATGTTGTTTAGAAGTAGTAAAAGTAAAAAATATCAGTAAAAATTATTAATATTGTATTTAAACTACTTCAGTCTGAATCTTTGTCTCTCCAGTATTAAGAATCAATATAATTTTATGAAAACAGAAATTGTGTGTGTTTGTATATTAAATATTTTATGAACAAAAGGCAATATATGTAGGATAGGAACAGCCATTTTTATTATTCCTCTTTCAGTTTTTATTACTGTTATTGTTATTATTATTACCATCTTTTAAGGGGGATAAGGACATTATTAACAAGTAAAGACACAGAAATATAGTCTGTTTATGTAGCCATTTTTTATACACTCAGAATTTCTAGCAAGAAATTAATGCTGTGTTTTCAAGCATGTTGATATAAAACATGCATATATTTGTTTGTAAATATATGTTGCCTAACAATGCAAAAAGACATACTTTTTATATGATGAAAGATGATTTTAATTTGTTTTCTGGTAAAGTTCTTTTTTTTTTTTAACTAACAAAGTTCTTATCTCTAAATTTTGCACTTAATTTATATATACTTTATTTAATATTGTAATGTAATATAGTTATTCTAATTGGCATACAAATGTATTTTAAAAAATTATTAATATATTTTTATAATAATATTCTGTGACATATATAAAAAATGTTTAATATTCAGTTGACAAATAACCAATAATTTAATGATATAGTAAGTTTCACATATATTGTTATAATAATATTTTCAAAAAATTGTAGAAAAAAATAAAAAACTGCCATTTTAAGAAATTTTAAGTATTTTTTTAATTGGGTATGTAATCATTCTTTATAAGCCTTATTTACATAATTTTTATCTTCCAGAGATGAAAACTGTATCCATTGCATATTCTTAGATTCAGTATAATGTCTAAGTTTCTGAGTCCCATTTTTAAAAATTCTATTAACAAAATTTTTTATGTCCTTATCCCCTTAAAGAATTTTCAATGTACTTGTGCTATACATTTGGTTACTAGATTTGGTTCTGTATTATTTACTTTATTAACCTTATCAGCAATGCTAAAATCTGTTTAAGTTTATCTGTTAAAATGCTTTGTTGAAAAGCAGATTTTCTTACTAAATATACTTTTTATTTCTCATTTATATCTATGTTTTGAATTCTTTACTTTAAAAAGTTATATATTGCATGCCATGAAATAGAAATCAGTATCGTTCATTGTGAAAGTCATAATCAGTATTATTTCATCAGCAATAACTGTATATATTTCTCTATTATATATATCTCTCTCACTTGTAATTGTTATTTTATTTAAAATTTTATGTATGCAGAAAATTTATATATAATCTTTAAAATTATCACTTTTGTAATAAAAAAGGGTGTTAACTCATAAATACTGAAATTGGTTTTCTATTTGAGATCTTGTTTTATTTTTAATTGCTCTAAATCATATTCTGAATTTTGTTTGATCATTTTATGTCAAGGCAATATTTTTTTTTTAAATTAATAGATTATGACACCATATTTTTTCCATGGATAGGCTGAAATTTTTCATAGTCATTTCTTGCCCTTAAATTTATTTCAAACTTTTATAAAATTATAATTATAGAACAAACTAGTCTCTCCTGTAAATAAATTACGGGTCTAAATAGAATTTTTTTTAATTCTTTAATTGAATCAACAGAGATACAATAATTTTGTCACCCAAAGATTTATTTTTTATTAATTAGTATGAATGTATGTATATATATAAATATATATATATTTATATACACACATATATACATGTCTACACTTATAAATTAAAGTAAAGTTAAAAATTAGTAATTATGTAAGTTTACATTTATTTAAAATTTATCAAATCCTATGTGTTACTAATTCTTATGTGTGTAAAGTCAATCTTTTCACTTAAAATCAAAAAAATTTTAACTTTATACACACATTTCACTTTTGTGTGTGTTCAACGAAGAAATAAATATATTTACTCCCTTACTCCACTGAATAGTAAGAGTTTAACAGCTTGTAGGTTTCGTTTGATATCCATTCAACATGTGTATAACATCCTGAATTCAAGGTTCTAGTACTGGCAGGCATTTACCCATGGCTTCAAAATTTTGAATCTTAATTTATAATTTTAAAATTATATATAACCTAATCTTAAAATAAAGTTTGAAATTATTATTATTTAGCTTTTCTATACCATCAGACAGAACTGAGCTTAAACTATTGCCCACCAGTGATGTAGTTTTATATTTCACTGAATAAGAGTTGCAATTTTGCAAATAGCTATAATCAATAAAAATGTGCACAGAAAATTGGGGTGTTTACACTTTAGAGAAACATTGTTCTGCTTTGCTGTGTCTATATAAAATAATAATAATAAGGTTCTACCAAAGTATGGGTTGCTTTAAAGTCTAATATTTATTTGAGAATACTACTATATATATGTGTGTGTATGTAATAACAATAATCCCGCAACATTATCACATTACATTGTAGTACAATATTTTTATTGAACAATGTATTGCTATTGGACGCACATACTTAAAAGAACCCTGATTATATTAACTGTACATGTCTGAACTTAAATAAATATGTAGGTTTGAAATAATTTTTTAGATTTAAATTTATTTTCAATGAATATTTAATTTGCTTTTTCTTTTAAGTACACATTACATTTAGGTTTTATAGTGGGTCATTGTTCAGAGAAGGTGGTATTTATTAAGTCCCAAATTTTTTTTCTTTTTTCAGGGTTCATAATTATTATGATCAGGTCTTGCCTGGATGTTCTGTCCAATGGAATATGTGTACTGTTAAGATATTTTTCATAGATCTTATGTTCTGATTTAAATAACTTGAATATTTCTTATGCTGTTGTAGACATTAGTAAGACGGAACTAATTAAAACTCATCAAATTTAACAAATATATCCTTTAATTGCACCTTGTTTATCAATTGATATCAGTATAGTTACATATCTTATTAGTGTACAGGATCAAGAACTTGAATTTCCTTTTGCAATGTTCTTTGTATACATATGCACGTTGCATGATGTGACAATGTCAGAGACCACACAAATGGTGAGCATCATTCATGATAGACTTATTTTTTTGTTTATGATTAACTAACACTATTAAGAATAGATAATTTAAAACTGTTTCATTTTGACTGCAGGGTTAACTCAGTTGATACTTAAAAATTCAAAAGGTTTGCTCTTAATTCCTGACGTTTTTATTCAAATGTAATAAATGCAATCAGTATTTTTAATTGATCTTTTTTTCAGCATTGTTGACTTGGTTGTCCAGTTTCTACTGATAGAATTTATCATTTAATCTGGCCATTTAAAAGCATAATTTGTATTATTAACAAGTTGTATGCATTTGATGAATTATAAATTAGCAGTTATGGTTTGCTGGAACTTTCAATGTAGCATTTCAAAACTTGGGTCTTTTTACATGCTGTTTTTTATATTTTATTGTATGTAAATTTCATCTTACGGTCTAATGAATTAAGAAAACTGAAGCAGTATGTAAGCACAATCAGTTTTAATTTTAACATTTATTTTCTTAAGCAACTATATTTTCTAGTTATTTTACAATTTGATTCTGTCAATACATTTTAACTGAGATAACATTTTAAATAATAGTTTATGAAATTAGTTTGACATATTTCCCTTATACCTTAACTATAATATCTGATACATGAATCTATTTTCTTTCATAATATATTATGAAATTTTTATTTTTGTCTTGTTATCTATACTTCTAAACATCTTTGGTGCATTGCAGATTTTTACATTTGAAAATTTCAAGTCATGATTATCTGAAATCTTGTTTTGTTTCTTAGAATCCTTAATTGTTGGTCTTTGATACATTTCTTTATGGTTTTTATGAGATATTAGCTTCAGCAAAAATATTTTCCTACCTAGGGAAACAACTCAGTAATAATGAAATAATTGACTGTTTCAAATTACTAAAATTGTATTAACTTAATATCTGTTAATTGTATAATAGTAGTTGTTTTACCTTTTCAACCTAATCTTTGATAGATTTAATAAGATCTCTTTAAGAAATCCATTAGCACCCAATAATAAATTACTTAAATGATGTAATAGTTAGTTCAGAGTAGATCCTTTATGCTTATTTAGAAGAAATTTGCGATAACTTCTCTCTAATGCATAGATCCTTCTTCTCATATTCTCCTACATGAGTCGTATAACCTAAAAATGGTACAGATGGATACATTTAAAAAGAAATCTTAAGAGTAAAAAGTAACTAGATCTTTTCACTAGTAACAAAGTTTAAGAAGGATGTTTAACGAGGTAGCAATAAGATATATATTTAAACCCCTCTTTGTTATTGGATGCCTTTGTATTCTGTCTCCTGAATTTTCTAGAAGTTTGAAAAAGGAATGATTTCTGTAATATGTAAGTGTCATATTTTTCCTTTCTGTTGTTTGTGAACTTCATAATCTACTTCTTGGTTTCTCTATCCATAATGCTCTTATTTTAATCAGTTTAAAATGTGTTCATCTAGTACTCATGGTATATTTTAACTTGCTTCGGATTCACGTAATTTTGTTCACCTACTCCAAATCTACAGAAACCTCATTTTAAATTGAAGTATAATCAATTCTAGGTATTTTTCAGATCCTACCTGGGAAATAATATTTGATAGGTAATGCATCTAATATAAAAATAAAATTTTTAACGAAAATATGAATGGCTATGATCTACTTTTTGTTTCACAAGGACTAATGAAATCAGGATCTGCTGCTTAAACCAATTCAAAACAGCTATGAACTTTAATACCAGCAGTGGTATTCGAACCCAGTACAGAAGAGCATCACCCAAACCATTCTAATTGGTCCACACAGAAATTTTGGAAAGATTGATAAAAAAAACCTATGCATCTAGAATACCTGGCAAAACATACATTAAAAAAATCAGGTAATTTTAAGTTTGGCATCAGTTTTTTCTTAACGTATTTTGGTGCCTGTGAACATCTAACAATAATATACCCCAGTGGCATAGTGATTGGAAGAGGGACATGGTGGCTTGTAAGCCACCATAAAAGTTGCTATATACATATATACTGCTGTGTTAATTTTGAAATATGAATTGAGAGACTTCACTCTCCTGCATCTTATGAAATTTTTTTCACTATTCCAACAATTTGTCGCTCTTCATTAGATTCATTAGAAAATACATGAGAGGTGAAACAAGTAGAATGACCAGTGAAGGAAATAATTCAGAATAGGAAAATGTCAATACATCAGCAATAAGCAAATAAATATATAAAATTCATGCAAAATTCAAATAACCTGTATATGAACAGAAAAAAACTGTATAAACTTAAAACAAAAAATAATTTATATTAAATATTTATTTCCTTAGCATTTTCTTTGGCAAACTAGTTAATTTTATGACATATATTTAAATTATTAACTAAATTACTAATATGGAAAATAAATACTTAAATTGTAAAATTATTCATTATTTGTTAAATCAAAGTGCTTCTAAACACAGGGTTTGTATAGTGCTTTTACAGTGCTTATAGGAGTATAGTGCTTATGCTCCTTTTTCACCTTTAACTTTCTTGCACATATTTACTATTCCATATTTTTATAACAATAATACCAAGGCCATTTGATAATAAATTACAATTTATTTTCTATAATTATTTATTGCAAAAATAGTATGTGTTTTCATTTGATTGTTATTCAGTTATTATTTTGATGTAGTATTAATGAATAACCAGTTTCATACTATAAATCTTTATATTGCAGTTCACACTTTAAGATACATAAAATTTGATAATACTGTAAGTGTATTCAGAAAGTTTGCGTTGGTAATGCTGTATCAGTCAATGCATTATTCGAAAATTATTTAGAATACAAGCAAATAGAATTCTAGTAAATATGAAATAGGGTTTTAATAAAGTTGTATATAAGAAATTTAAATTGAACTGTATATAAGAAGAAGAAAAAAAGTGAATTGCCTTTAGTAATTAGAGATGTAAGAACGTATTTTACATCCAACTTATCAACTTTAATGAGAAGATTGTCACTCTTTTGTTATCAAGTTTTTTAATGTTCATTCAAATCCAGTTGTCCTAATGTTCTTCAGTCGATCTTTTTCTGTGCTTCTTCTTCTTCTTTTTTTTTTTTTTTTAATTATAAATTTCATGCTAGAAAGTCATGCTAGATTTCATGCTAGAAAGAGTCCTTATACAGACATAAGAGATAAACATTGCCTTCATTTTTGACCAGGCTTGAGCAAAATCGGGTATTTTTCTTTAGAAACAAAAGGCCTAATATCTTCAGAGCTTTGATAAAAGCGATTTTTAGAAAAAAAACATCACCTCAGATTAGCCAACTGGAACGTGACATTGCGATCTACCGAAAATTTCCCCTCGAGCTACTAGTAGCTCGCGATCGATGGTTTAGAGATCCTGTCTTTGTAGAATAAAAATTCTGAATAGATTTTGTCCGCCCCCTTATTTCAGGGCAGCATATCTTATATGTATATATGGCAGAACCAGCCCTGAACCAAATTCGAGTGTTATTTCGATTATTATTTATTTTTATTTTATTTTTAAATCCTGCCCAGACTCACGGAAATGCGTGACACACCTGGTCACTCCTTGGACGCTGCAGCGAGAAGTATATTTTTACCCAAGGGTAAACAAACTGCATGTCTGGATTTCTTCCCGTACTGTGTTTAAAGTAGGTAATTACATCAGATGCGAAGCCGCATTTTAATGTAGCGCTGTTGACTGCATTTTGAGGAGAACTGATTCGCAGCTGCCTATGTAATCATCGACTTATATACCTCTTTCACGTTTTGACAAAATGTTTATTCTAATGTAGATTTCCTTCTCGAATATTATCTCTCGAGATGTTTTATCCGAAATGTGATGTATTGCGTTTTAGTTGCAGTATTTCAATTTTTTTAATGCTTCCGATTTATTTTGTCGTTACATTTAGAACTAGCGGATAATCAATTGGCAACACACTTTCAATATATAAACAAAAAGAAACAGTAAAGTCTAAAATTTAAACTATAAAAGTTTAAGTATTCTAATATAAATAAGTACGTGTTTTAATCGGTTTCCGAAATTAATATAAGTGTCCAAAGTATAAATTATTTTTGATGCATTGTTCTCCTCATTTGTAATTAGCACTATTTGTGTATCTCGAAGCCGTGGCAAACCGAGGAAAGCACACTCGAAGGTTGAAATCCGAATGATCTCCTTTTGTTTGGAAAGGAAACCTTTTTACAGGAGTCGCCCTCTGTGCGATTAACACCTGCTGCTATTTTAATTGTTATTGGCTAAGTATTGGCGTAATGACGTCACAGTGTTGGAATTTCAAATCACCATCTACTCCAAAGAATGACGCTGACTTTTTCTCACGATTGAATTAATGTTCAACGTCGTTTGCAGCTATCCGTTTAACAGAAAATTTAATCTAGAACATAATACAAAATTAACGTAAACATTGTGTACGTATTAGCATAAACCTCAAATATATAATCTACAAGAAATTTTTAAAAATCCGTACCAGAAAATTGATAATTTAAAAAACAAAATCAAACAAAAGAAACTTAAAAGAGGAGTGAAGAAACTGAATTTGAGCTGAAGCCTGTAATGCAATTTTTCTCTCAAGGCTCTTAGAGATCACTTCTTTCTCTTGCTTGTTTACATTATCTCTACGGCGCTTTTCCTTCTTCCTCTTTCTATATTCTTTGGCCCTGAAGGATTTCTTCTTTAATTAAAGTCCTTGACATTTTAAAATTAAGATTTTGAGTCTGTTTTGTGCTATGCATTGAGAGAGAATTCTGAACTAGGAGCTATCCCAGGTAGTTCATCAAACCTACTTTTCGTATCTCGTGTCATGCCACGTTTTATCTGTTGTACGATGTTAAACGCATGTTTTTCTGCATCACATGCTTAAAAATTTCTTCTATATTCATGTCAAGAAAAGTAAACTAGATCGGGAAACTAATGTAGGCATTTTGTATAAAACCCCTAAGACACCCCGAGAAAATTCTCAGGGGTTTTCAAAACTTAAGTCAAGGGCAAAAATGCCCGCGTCCTTTTGCTTTTCCCTTTTTAACCCGTAACCTAAATTGACCTCTGGGTCTACAGTTTACGCAATCAAATAAGGGGTCTAACCAATTATAATTCTACATTTCTCTAGAGGACAATTTAGAAAATGTTCAAACAAAAAGGAGATGCACGCTATCGCAGTCAGATTTTCCTAGAGTTTTCCCTCAGATTTTGACTGAGATGTTGACCCAGGTGTTAAGGCCTTTTACTTTTAACTTCATGCTAGCTGACCCTTCAGTTTGTCCTGTCCCTATAATGAAGTGGAAACCCGTCCTCCAACGTTCAGTTAATAAACGTCTTTAACTAAAACAGTGTCATTTTTATGGGCCATGACTGCAACCACCCATCGTAAAGTCCGTCTTTTTACATACATAAAATGGGTATAAACGAAACAAAAATTAAGGGCTATATTTGTCCTGAAATTATCAAGAAAAAAAATGTTCTAAAATATAATTAATTGCCATCAATTTCCATAGATTTTCACCCATTGAGATAGATTTTTTGTGCTTCATTATTGCAGCGTGCTTCTCGAAAAGTAGCTGCTACTCTTCGGGTTGATAAATCCATTGAATTAGAAACTTTTTATTTACAATTTTGTGTGCCCCTTAATCGTTTTTATTACTTTTCCTGAAATGTCAACAAGTTTTTGTAAAATTGATTATAATGTGTAAAACGTTTTAAGTGGATGGTAGATATTATAAAATGTTTTTATAAATTATTAACTTAGAATTTGAGAAAATCTGTACACATATGAATTGAAGTATAAGTAAATTAAGGTGTATTAAGTAAATTAAATTTTTATGCATGAATCATTTTTTATAGAATTTTTGTTAAGTTTTAAATTGCTCCTTTCGATTTAATTTTCATAGATTCCTGCACGATGTTTACCAAACATTCCTAACATATATTAAAATAAATCTAGGTATGTATTATAAATTTAGACTTTATTTTAGATGATTTGTATTCGCTTTAAATTTCGAAAGATTTTTTATGAAAATTTTACGTACATATGTAAAAATATTTGCTATAAATATAACCATTCAATCTATTTACAAAAAAACACCCAAATATGTTCGAAAGATACTTTAAGTAATAATAAAACAAAAGTAAAAGAAAAATTGAAAATTAACTCACAAAAAGCCTGGAAAGATATAAAATATTTGAAAAAATTGAAATTTAAAAAATTATCTAATATTTAAAACATTTTGTGATTTTTATTTGTTTTGAATTTTAATGGGTTTTATTATAATATTTTATTTATAATTATTTTTATGGTATATGTATAGTTTCATAAATTTAAGTTGTTAATTTTCATAAACTCCTTGTAACGTGCACTGCTTCCTTAAACTGTAAAATATTACTTATGCTACTTATTAGTAATCTATTCTCCTAATTTCCGCTAATCACTTGGGTTTAGTATTTTTTTCATTTCTCTGTTTAAAAATTACTAAATTTTATCATTCAAAAAAAAATTTTTTTTTTTATTATTATTTTTCACTAACCACTAAATTTTGCCGTAGTATACTTTAATCAATTTAGAATGCGAATATGTTTGTGTAAAATTGCGATATATATTTATATACATACATACATTAGACTTTCTTTTAACCGACCGAAATGGAATCGGGGTTAAGCCGGTTAAGCAAAATTCCGCTAAATGCGGAGAATGAAAAAAAAAATTAATTTAATTGGTGGAAGTGAATTTTTTATTCTTAAAGTAAGCATTTATTAAATGTATCAATTTATTATAAAAGTTTTGCATAGTCTTAATAGAAATGCTTAAAAAATTTAGTCTTTTTATTTTATTTATTTATTTATTTATTTATTTTTTGTGCTGAAGGCTGGAAATCCGGTGACTAGCTGCATAATTTCGCCATTTTTTGAATTTTTTTAAAATCTTTATTTATTTTTAAGCATTACACCAATGAAAAAAGGCCAATGCCTGTTGTTTTACATAGCAAAAAAGCCATTTCCAATGCTTCAAATACATAATTGCAGATTTCATTTTTTTTTAATATATATATATATATTGCTTATATGTTGATTTTCGTTCTTAAATTAATTACAGCCGGTCAAAGCGGAGATCCGGTGTAGAGGAAATCTCACTATAATTAAAATTTGTTATTTTTTTCCGATGGATAGATTTTAATATAATTATATGAATTCAATTCACAGAAATTTAAAATGTCGTGTGATAATTTTCAAATTAGTTTGCAATATAAGATGTGCTTATGCCTGTATTTTTATTAAAATTAACAAAGCCTTAAAAATTTTACTAACCAACAGGAGATTCTTGTAGTAACTATACATGATTAATCACAGACAATCTCTTATGTAGCCTCCACACTATGGCCAGTTGTTCACCATTTCCTGATGGTGACCTCGAACGATGGTTCACGGGTCGCATCCACACGCTGGGCCACTCAATGAGCTGAGCGCATTGATTCGTCCATAGGGTCTACTGCGCACTTTAGTTGCGCATCTGGCTGCCTTTGATCTTTGGAGAAAAACCGCCTATGAAGCCATCGTCCGCAAAGGCTATTTTATCGTCTGCCGCCATCGGCCACAATAAGCCAAAACCCCTCCAGACGGTGGTGATGGCTTGAAGTGGGCCATAGTGTGGAGGAACCTTTATAGTAATACGGTTTTTCCCTATTTGGTAAAAGTAATTTATAGTATTATTTATCTGTTCTTAAAGAAAACCTTTTTTTATATGTATTTGTTTGAGTTTCCTTATGCTGAGGAGCCGTATGGGATTTGATGGATAGACTCTGGGTTATAAGCATATATACATAGTCGTTTTACCCAGCATATAGTATTTTTTGTATTGAAAATGTACCGATAATTTGCATAGCGTTATGTTATATTCGGAAAGCGATAGGTGTATAAATCATAGGTACAGTGGTCTCCGCTTAATGTGATCGCAGTTAATGTTATTAATCGCTTATTGTTATCGAAATCACTTGGTCCCGATTTTCTCTATTCATTTGTATGTTAAAATTATCGCTTTATGTGATCGTTACATCGGTTAATGGGATCAGTTTCCGAACCTCATTTTAACTGGTAAAGTAATATTCACAATATATTCAGAAGGAGCCCATTATTTTCTTTCCCTTCGTTCTTGTTTTAATTTCCGAGAATTCTCCCTCTTCTATCTAGGTAAAAAGAGAAAATAAAACAAAGGAGTGGGATATTACACGTTTCTGGAATTTTTCAGAAATATGCACACCCTGTTGGTGGTCAGTAGTTGTCAGATAAATAGAAGGCAACAAATTCTATTCAGAACTGAGAAGGAGCGTATTCACATTTTATGCCTTGCTCGCTTACATGCAGTTTGTAGATATGGAAGCCAGAAAGCGAAATGATTTAACATTAAAACTAAATATCGAAATTTTAACGTCGTCATGACAGGGTACGAAATATGAGTCAGCGCAGTTAAACATTTCTCAGCTTCTGAATTGCATAGGAAGTGTTGAAACGTGGAGTACAACACCGCTCCGATGACTTTAAAATACATTATGATTACGAACGATTTATCAATGAGCTTCTTAGAGCCGAACGATGGTCGAACGGTTAGGATGCTGTCCTTCGGAACCGGAGTTCGTGGGTTCGATTCCCACTATGGCATGGTTGTTCGTAGCCGTTCGGAATCGGCTCTAAGCAGTAGGTCCCGGTCTCATTAGCCCTCGAGTTGCAAAAAGTAGACCGTAGCACTCCAAAACCAAACCAAATGAGCTTCTTAGAAAAAATTGTAGACAGTCAACAATTGATCAGTTATTTTTATTATGTAAACAATTCTTATGTCTTAGAGGATAATATACAGTACATAAATATAAGTGAATTTTTTCATTTTATTTTGAAATGTAGTACATGTGTGAATTAAAGGGGGGGGTAAATTTATCTAATTTTGTATATCGTTTATTGTTATCAAAATCACGGTAACCCGAACTGATCACATTAAGCGAAGCCCACTGTATTTGTTTTTAATTTTCATCTGGTGTGTTTACACTAATTCTTGGACGGATGATTGATTTGCTCCTGAGCATTCGATCCCAGAGTCTGTTCATTCGAATCTCGCCGATTACTTCATTGCTTCCCTCCCAGCTCAAATCGTCCAAGTTTTATATCCCTTAACTGTAGTTCTAGATTTAGTTAGTGTCTTGCTAAAAACTATAGCTTTCCCTGACAACTGATCGAATCATATTTCAAAGGGTTTTAAATTAATGTGGAAAATTTTCTGTGTCATTTTTAACCGTATCAGCATTAACTTAGGTTGCGTTTATTTTCAACCTCTCAATCGCATACATTCAATTTTACTGTAAACGAATAAGATGAATACATATTTAGGCTGTTATATACTATTTGTCATGCGCCTCTAACGATATCCAAAAATGCTATGTTAGTGTGTTAGTTTATTATTCAGTAATTTTGTAAACGTATTATTTATTTATTAGATATTAATTAGTATACGTGAATTATTTATTTACTGAGCTAAATTTTTCCCCTGCTTATAAAACGAATTGATCAATGACAACTTTTAATTCGTTAGTATCAATACAATATGGTGTTTGTTCACGTTATCGTGTAAGTCATCTCTACCGATTTTCATCGTTGCATTTTTGATCCATTCTATGTAACTAATATGCAGTTCTTGTAACATAATAGTTCTAAACTTGATTTAAAGAGTCTTTTAATAAACGAATTCAACTTGTATAATAGCATTATCATTCGTACATGGAACACATTTTTAAATATCATTTAATAGATTACTCTCATTAAATCTTTGTCATAGTCTAGTGTACTATATTTTAACTCATATGCTCAATATGTAATCATTTTTGTACCATAATGTATACTTATTTGATTGTATAAATGCACAAAATAAAATTTTATTTGTATAGTTGGGTGTTCGAATTTATTTTTCAGTCATTATGTCACCATTGTATATTTTAATGAATGAAAGAGTCGATATCAATAATAGAATACCCTTACGTACAGAAGTCTGCGTATAGGCAACCGGTCTTATCTGTTCATGTAACGATCAATGAACAGATGAAGTCTTTCTATTTCAATAGAACTCTTATTGATTCCTCAACCATTGTGATTTGGTGCAAAGAACAATTACCTGATTGTTACACAGAATAATACAAATATCCGTAACTTAAGAATGACACAAATGGAGTCCCTGAAAAATCTGTGTACACTAGCAAAAGCGTTTAAAATAACTGACCGTAACTTAATGTTTTACAGTATTCTCTTCTTCTGCTGCCTTGGCCACCATTGGTGGAGGTATCCTGCAATATACTGGTTACATGTCTATACAGATGGTTCTGCTATCGGTGCTGATCATAATGCTGGCGCGGGTGCTTACTCTTGTAATTTTAGCATTAGTTGTGTTGTTGGTGCAAATTGCACCAACTATGAGGCTGAAGTCACCGCTGTGCAAATGGCTTTGACTGAAATTGGAAGGGGTGATGATCTAAATATTATGGTATTTGTTGATTCACAGTCCACTATAAAAGCTATTATTTCCATCATGCCATCTAACAAGGATCCAGTCCATAACTGCCAACTTGCAATTGATGCTTTGATGAACAGGGGACGAAATGTTGACCTGCAATGGATCCCTGAAAAATCTGTGTACACTAGCAAAAGCGTTTAAAATAACTGACCGTAACTTAATGTTTTACAGTATTCTCTTCTTCTGCTGCCTTGGCTACCATTGGTGGAGGTATCCTGCAATATACTGGTTGCATGTCTATACAGATGGTTCTGCTATCGGTGCTGATCGTAATGCTGGAGCGGCTGCTTACTCTTGAACTTTATCTTTATTTGTGCTATTGGTACAAATTGCACCCACTATGAGGCTGAAGTCACCGCTGTGCAAATGGCTTTGACTGAAATTGGAAGGGGTGATGATCTAAATATTATGGTATTTGTTGATTCACAGTCCACTATAAAAGCTATTATTTCCATCATGCCATCTAACAAGGATCCAGTCCATAACTGCCAACTTGCAATTGATGCTTTGATGAACAGGGGACGAAATGTTGACCTGCAATGGATCCCGAGTCACTGTGAAATCACAGGAAATGAAATTGCAGACTCCCTGGCAAAGAATGGTTCCAACCTTCCTCAGTCTGATCACCTGTTCACTATCACAGTGTGAAAAGAATCATTGATGCTAGACTTAAAGTGCATCTTAGAGGGGTTTTCAGGGATTTGGTGGAGGGAAAGAGTTGGAGTGATATGATGGAAAATCCCATCCCTCGTGACCTGCCCAGAGCTGTTGGTTTCGCCAACTTTAGAATTAAATTAGGACATGACTACCTTTTAAACCATTTGCACAGATTTAGTTTGGCAGATACCCCGACTTGCCCACTATGCAGTGCCTTTGACATGTCTGGAGATCACTTGATCACTTGTTCTGGACTTAGTGACGTAGCAGCAGTCAACTCTGCTAAAACATTTTCTCACTTTGTCTGTCTGAACTCTATTGGGCTGCCCATCACAGACTAATGTCAGTGATGCCAAAGTCTGGCTTAGGATTAAAAAAAAGTGTTCTCTTCTTTTTATACCTTTTTTCAACCTGTTTATCTTATATTTAAATACCTTAGTTGTATCTTTTGTGAATTATTTTGTTCCACCATTGTACAGATTAGGGTATTTCTATGGGGTGTGCTTCATGCTTTCCACGATTCTTCGTTTAAATAAAGCCTTCAAATAATTTGTTAGGTTAATGTCTGGAAGTGGGGGAGGGGAGGCTCGTGAATGCAGTTGGTTTGGCATATCGCGGAGTACATGGCCAAGAACATGCCATGCATTGTATGCATATAACAGTGTAACAATGTGCATAGCCTTACAATGTATACGATATGCTTGGGGTCACTGGCCTGTGGAAAGAGAAAAATCCTCAATCTTCTCAGCACTTGCCCATATTACTTTTCAGTATGTTCAAATAATCAATTTTATTCATTTAGGAGTCAGACTCCAGAATACCAACTCCCTGCTTCCTATGTATCCCAAAATTATAACGCTACCTCCTCCTCCTCCATATTTCCAAGTCAGAACAAGGTTATGTTTTTTCATCTCTGTACAGAATTTTCTCTAAGCATATTTTCGATCTATGATTTCGAAATTATATTTTTCTAAACCATGCAACCATGGTTCTCTCCTTTTGAAAGTACGTCGGGTATCACTGATTAGGTTGAACCAAGATTCGTCAGAGAAGTGAAGTGGACCATCTGGCAAAGAAAATTTGATAGTCTGAATCGCCCTACACACCTTCGTATCTTTGAAAGAGGCGCTGTGATTGACAGGAGGCACACGGATGAGATCTTGAATCCTTATGTTTTGCCTTTTCAGAGGTACCATTGACCCTGATTTCATTCTAATGCTTGACAACGCTTGGCCACGTGGAAATAATTCCGTCGATAAATTTCTGAAATGTGAAAATATTTGCCGGATGGATTAGTCAGCCGAATCTCCAGACCTCAATATTATAGAGCAGGGGTTTCGAGACAGAGGAGCCAAATTCTTGATTAGACAATTTTTTTAAAGTATCAGAAAGCCATTTATATGCATGAATTACTAATGATATAATACGTAAAGGTTGAAGTCTGAAGAGCCTCAGATGCCTATGAAAAAGAGCTGCATTTGACTAGGCATTTGCGATGTGCCGAACCCTTATATATAACCCTGCTTGGGAGGGTCATTGTAACCCCCCCCCCTTTTTCAAGAACCATTCAGAGCCCGAAAACACCATTGTAGAACAAGAGGGACCATTTGCCACAGGACTTCTGAAACTTTTGAATAAAATTACGATGTGAGGTCTGTAAAGTAGACCCAATTAACTTATTTTTCTCCCGATTCTACAATCATTATTTCATGCTTTTCCACTTCGATGAGTTCGACCATATGTGTATAATATAACTGTTTA
The DNA here is from genome assembly GCA_032207245.1 of Pardosa pseudoannulata. Taxonomy (NCBI): domain Eukaryota; kingdom Metazoa; phylum Arthropoda; class Arachnida; order Araneae; family Lycosidae; genus Pardosa; species Pardosa pseudoannulata. Next base: position 24,479,807 of record CM063506.1, read on the forward strand.
TTGGTTATTTTTTCGTATTATACCAACCTATGTTCAATCTAAATTTCATTAAATTTTGCCTAATAGTCCTGGAGATAATCGATCAAATTTGAAAATTCTTTTAATGTTGAGCATCAATGCTATACACACACAGTACTCATAGTTCCATATATAACCCTGATTAAAATATGACTATTAAGAGTAGACGTGGAAATGGTTTTTATGTTTGTTGGTTACAATTCTATCTGAACTTTTAAACGTCTCTCTCCATGAGCGGTGTATTTTAGCATTTATCAATTTGATGTTAATGATTTTATTATTATTATTATTATTTCTAACGGATAATCGAAAAATATCAAACTGTATGTAGATCAAAATTTAAAAGATAATCCATAATTTCTCGTTAAAGTACACCGCTTGTGGTGCGATAAAAATTGTTCTACTCTCCATTAACAACGCTGCAGTCTAATTGGGTTAATTTTCAATTATATTTCTTAGGAAAACTTTAGTTTTAAGATAAAAAATTAGTTTTGCTAAGGGGACAGTTATAATTTGACGTTTATAGATTTTTGAATCCTTAAATTTGTAGTACTAATAGTTATAGTCTGAACTAGAGTCTGATAGTTCGAATTCCAGTTTTGATAGATGCTTGTTACCAGGGCCCAATCATAATAAGTTTGGGCATACTTCAATTTCGAAAAAATAGTTGGGGGGATGCGTACATCTCTTTTCACCCCCTTCTTGGTACTCACTAGATAATATAGATTACTTTGAGATAGAGTTTTTGTATTCTTGCTATTATTTAAGCACATTTAAGTCTGAATGTAATTTCTGAACCAGCAGTTCTTTTCAAGTATTTTTTTTTATTTAAATGTTAAAAAGGTCTTTCAGACATGACCATGCCTTGTTATGACACAAAAATTGTCTGCACTAGGCAGCACTGTAAGAGGCACGGTAAGCATTTAAATCAAAATACTTCAGAGGCGGAATTTCGAAGACTTACGTGATAAGAAGAGGCCTATGACCGTTTTTGCTAATGAAATTTAACTTTTGTGTGTTTGTTTTTTTAAAAAATACCAAAAATATTTAAAAAAAATTATTTATAATGTAAGAAAAATTATAAAACTTGTGGAAAATGTCCACCACATTAAATGTTCACACCCTCTTTTCATGTTCAACATGACAATTTCCCCATTGGGTGGCATTCTCGTTTCTGATTGGCTGTCTTGCTATATGCAGCATCTCATTGATTAATCAAACTACTCACTATCGCACGAGGATCTGACTTAACACTAGAATTACGGTGGTCTTTGTATACCTAGAATTACGGCGGGTGTCATTTTGACCCTTTGATAAGATATCTGCATATTTCTCTATATGATATAATATATTTGTGAAAAATAAATTAAAATAACGCAAATTATGACAACTACAGTTTGTTTTTAAAAATATACAGACTTTGCATGTATGTAGGATCAATTAAACGATTTACTACGTTCTCTCCTAATTTTTGATCACTTGGCCTCATTTCATCTTTTCCTAAATATGGAAATCCGTTTAATAAGTATTTTGTCCTAACATATACTTCTAGCTAGAATTTTATTCCGAATTTCTCTGGAGCTTGTTAGGCATGTACTGCAAAAAACGGCATCTTGTTTTTGTAGGGAATAACTGTTCATCAAACGTAATATTTTCATTTGGTTTCTAGCAAAGCTTACAGTTTTCTATAAAAGTATTCCATACCTCGGATATTAGTGTAAATTTATCACACTGCAAACATGAAGACCTTGTTAGTTTATTTTCAAAACGAAGAAATTTCATAACTTCCGGAAACCTATCTCTACTCATAGTTTCATGAAAAAACTTTGGTCCCCAAGTCTTGGACCACAAACTAAGAATTGGTAAGCCCTTGGCGGCTAATGCCCTCTTACGTACAACAACGCTATGAATGCTTCCAGTTCTGCTAATAAAATAGTGAAAAAGTCATTATGAAGTTTACACTTGTCTTCAACATCAGTATATAGCCTGCCGTATTTCTAGGTATAATCATTTGTTAGGGCTAAAATAAAAATACGATTTTCTTGAAATCTTTACTATTTCGTAAATCACAATGATTTAGGAAAAGTCAAGAAAGGATTAAGATATTTGCAAAAAAATAGAAGAGCTGTCAGAGATAAAAGTTCTCTAGGTGTCAAAATGACCCCTTCCGCAATTCTAGTGTTAAACTGATGTCTCCGGCTGCAAAAATATCGTGATTTTATATCCCTAAATTCTCTTGTTTTTCTGTCATGAACTCATGAATCCACCATTATTTTTTCTTTTTCCTATTTGGTTGTTTATTTTCTCGCTAGCTGCTATTCATGCTCACTGAAAAAAAAAACTCAGAAATGAAGGGCTCGACCCAGAGATTCCTGTGGACTCATTTACTGAAGGTACTGATGAAAGACTTAACTTCACTTTCTGA
>CM063506.1:24487249-24514749 GCA_032207245.1 Pardosa pseudoannulata
TTATTTGTGAATGATATTTCAATTGATGAAAGGGAAAGCACTGTATTTCCTGCCAGGAGCCCAGCAACACTCTTATGGTCTGAGTGTTTTTTTTTTTCCCCTAAGAGAATAACTGTCTATGTTATAGAATAGCCATACAGATAGCACACATACAAACGTGGGTCGTTGTCCATCTACAAAATGACCTTTCAAAATTTCGGGGGGGGGACCAGTCCCCCAAATCCCTCCCCCTGCCTACGACCTTGATTTGTTGAATAGTAAAAAGCCATTAATTTTATGTATATGCTGCTCATGCATGGGCACAGGGCTTGGTTAAAGCAAGGGCCGACTGGGCCTAGGCCCTGGGCCCCCTAAAATTTTGTACTTAATTATTAAATTTTAAATAATTTAACTAACAAAATTTGAAAATGTTTTTTTGTTAATTCTTCAAGTAATATTTCATGAAACCTTATTCAGAAATTAAATAAAAACAGTTAAAATACTGGCTTGGCTTGGAGTGCTACGGTCTACTTTTCGCAACACGAGGGATAATGAGACTGGGACCTACAGCTTAAAGCCGATTCCGAATGGCTACAAACATCCATGCCATAATGGGATTCAAACCCATAAACTCCGGTACCGAAGGCGAGCACCCTAACCAGTCGGCCATCGTTCGGCCAGTTAAAATGTTGACAATTTAATCTAAAACACACTCCAGTTTACTTATTTACATCACTCCAGTCACTTTTTTTACTTATTACTTACTCCATGGTTCTGGATAGATTTTTTTTTTCTTTGAAAGGAGGGTAGGGGGGAGACAACCAGACCCTGGGCCCAACTTTGCTGTGATCAGGCCCTGCATGGGCAAGCTGATAACATGGGTTAAATAACTGAACGATGGCCAAATAGGTAGGGCACTGTTCTAAGGTGCCGGAATTCATGGGTTTAAATCCCACTGCTGACATGGGTGTTCTTAGCCTTTCGGATTTGCCCTTAAGCAGTAGCCCCGGTCTCATTAACCCTCGTGTATGAAACAGTACACAGTAGCGCTTCAACCAACCAACATGGGTATTTAAGTTTCTTAATTTCCTCAATTTCTCTTGATTCTGAAATAAAAATATTTTAAAACAATCTCTTTTTTAAAGAATCATTAAAAAAATAAAAGATGCTATTAACATAATTCATGCATAAATTTATTTTCATAGATGTACACTAGATTGACTTGAAGCTCACTTCGCGAATATGGAAGAAGCACTAGTTAACTAAATTATTTTCAGTTTACTATCTACTTTAGAGTTTAATAAGCCAAAACTTCAAAGTAAATAAAATTTTCAGTATATCAAGTACCACAGAGGCGGGGCCGCATTTGATGTTTGGGCCCAAAAAAATTTTCCAATATCTACGAGAAATTTGGTAAGTTTGACCATACCGCAATTTTCAGTGGTAGTACTATTTATAAAAAATCTGCTTACTTGGGAACATGTAGATATAAATCCATCAAAATAAATCCACGAAATGAAATGCTCATATGTTTGGAAATACATAAGCGATGTACAAAAATCCATACAGTCTCTTTATACTATTATCTATTTAAAATATAGATAACAGTATTCTGATTTCAGCAACGAAAATATCAAAAGGTAAAGAAATTAAAATATTAATACAGCGCCGTTTATGGCGGATATGCAGTGAATCCGCAAGCAGGCGGAAAACATTAAGGGCGCCAAATTCATTTCATATCATGTACGAGAAGTAAAAGTCGAAGTTATCTGCTCAAGGTCAAGCATATTATCTAATCATTTTTGTCCAATAAAGCAAACACCACAGACCAACATATTGTCACCACTATTATAATAACAGCTTTTCCATATTTTTTAGGATACTACGAGGGTTACGATGAAATTTTTGAGATACGCGCAGACAAATAGAATTTACAAAATAAAAATAACGGTTAAAGTTTAAAGTATTTTAACACAGTAGACGATTTTTTTACTGACTTACTTCAACTTATTTAGAGTAGAATAAATTTAAAACATAAGAGAAAATGGAGTTGACGCGAGAACATTATCGAGCTATGATTTTCTACGATTTTAAAGCAGGATCAAATAAAAAAGAACGCTTTCAACGGTTGCAATTGGCATTTGGAAATGAATCTCCTGCTCGTGCTACTGTATTCAGATGGTTTAAAGAATTTAGCAGAGGTTCCAATTTTCTTCAGGATGAAGAACACAGAAAGGAAGCCGCCGTCGGCAGTAATCCCGGATAATGTGTCTGCCATACGAAAAATGTTAATGGATGATAATTGCTGTACCTATCAAATTATACAGAAGGAACTTAACATTGGATCCGCAGCCATACACAAAATTATTAATGAAGAATTACATATGGAAAAAGTAGTTTGCCGTATGGTTCCCCATAATCTAAATGAGCACCAAAAAGGGGAGCGTGTCAGAATCAGTAAAGAAACTCTTAAATTGCTAATTGATGGTGGCCACCGGATCATTTCTAAAATTGTAAAGGGTGATAAAACGTATGTACCATTTTTTGACGTTCCAACACGTCAAGAAAGCAAAGTATGGGTTTTTGAAGATGATTCCACGTCGACAATGGTAAAAGACAACGCGCACTGCAAAAAGTGATGCATGCTGTTATCTTCAGAAGTATGGTATGGGTCAAAGCCATCAAGTTGGAAGGACGGAAGACAGTAACACCATACTGGTATAACACTAAATGTCTTTCACAAATTCTACAAGAAGTGAATCTTAGGGGACTAATTCTTCACCCTGACAATACATCTTCACATACAGCCGGATTAACAGTCGAGTTTCCTAAAGAAAAACTAATTAAAGTGATAGAACATCCACCGTATTCACCTGATCTAGTTATGTGTGACTTTTGGTTGTTCTTTAATCTAAAAGAGAACTTACCTGGACGTCGTTTTAATGCAGAAGAAGAGATTGATGTGGTTATAAATGCATTTTTTTCCTCTATTTCAAGAAATGAACGGCTTGAGACATTTACTCTGTGTAAAATTCGTCTATAAAAGGGCATTGATGCTAGAGGAGACTACTTTGAACACACCTAAAATTTTGTAAGTATAACTTTAAAAACCTAGTTGTATCTCAAAAATTTCAGAGTGACTCTCGTATTATATTCTACTTTTACCTTATTGTCGAAAAACCGTCACGAGTCATATGAGCTCTTCTTTGATTCGACCATTCCAAAACAATAAGGCGCTATAGGACCGAATTAAACCCCTTTGGGGTTCTAGACATTTTTTCTAACAGAGAAGTACATTTATTTTTCCTTTTTATTCTTTGTTCTCCCAAAAATAGATCACGGATAAAATATAAAGCAATGAATAAAACTAAACTAAATAATGAAAAAACAAAATTTTTTTTAAATTAATTTTTTTAAAATGTTTAACAAAAGTATAAGTATATAAATATAAATGAATTTTATTTAAAATATCTAATGTGTAATCCTTAATTCAGCAAAATTCTCAATTATTGCACCATAATATTACCCAAACCGTTTTGTTCAGTGTATAGTTTGGTAGATACGGATTGCTAAGGTCTACTGTTTTGCTGCATGAAGTCTACCGGTTGATACCGGGACCTATTGAATAAAGCCTATTCCGAACGGCTTCGATCATCCAGGCCAGCAATGGGATTCGAATCCACGAACTTATGTACCAAATAGCGTCGTTCTACCCATTTGGCCATCGTTAGGCATTGTTCGATGTAAAGCAGCATAAGAATTTAACTTTGATTGACTCAGTGAGTTTCGTAAGTAATTTTTTACATGTTTTAATATTGATAATGACCTTTCCTCACTAGCCGCATTTGATGTAGGCAAATTTAAATATATTTGCAATAGAATTTCTATATTAAGAAATAGGGATGCTATTTTTGTGCTCTGTATAAATTTCAGCATATCAGACGGCAACGTTGAATTTTATACAGCTGACCAACAGAAAAGTAAACTATCCAATCTCTAAATCTTTTCAAAACAGTACTTTGACTGGTCCTTAAAATTTTGTCTATACGATGATCCGCTTCTGAAGCCCTTTGATATCGCTAAATGATTGTGGCGGCTTTTTTACTACTATTTTGAATTAGGTTTTAGTAGGAGTGCACAAAAATACCTACATGCCGGTGCTTTTCCCTTACACTCATACACAATCGAACACCGATCCGGACGATATGGTCGTGAGGCTTTCCCGGCATATCCCAGCGTTGGTGGGCATACCGCAAGTACTAGGCCACCCTACTCGGTCAGCCCCGTTGAAAGTGCCCAGCGGGCGTCCGTCGCACCGCAGGCTGCACTGGCGAGCGAACGCAGCAGAGTTGTTGTTGTCGTCTTATGTCACTTGGTCAAACCAAGTACGATTGAGCTGAAGACTACTCGTAATCATGTAAAGGGTTGTGCCTTTCGTTTTAACGAGCCCCTCAATGGGGAGAGTACGACTTACGCTCAAGTGGGTCCCCGTAATTTTGAAACAGAGACCAAGCAGAAGACCCCTAGGCTTGATTTGCCATCCCCAGAGGTATCGATTGAGAACTTAGAGATCATTGGGAGCATGAATCTATTTTATGGGCACAGGTCACCTTTAACGAACACGGCGGGTTTTAGACCGGCTCGGGCTCCGAATCCACAATCCTCCAGTTACGAGAGCGTCAGCTTTGCCGAGTGAGCTACCTCGGCTCACTCAGTAAAGTAGCAGTCATGGGAGGAATTTGGAAGATTTACTGGATGCTCTAGCGGACCTCTTGGTGACGCTGGAATTAGTGAGGGTGGCGCAAACTATGCGGGCCTAAAAGAAGGCTTATCTTGTAGCTTGGTGAATTTCACTAGCTGCACTTCGGGACGGAATCCGGATGGCCTAATGAAGGAGTATGAAATTTTGAAAGGTGACAGCCACAGACCTGGGCGTCGGAATCATCACTCGTGAGTCATTGCGACGGTATTTTGGCCCACCCTGCGGAACCCTCGTGACTCGGCTTGCACAAAAATACCCACCGAAACCTCATACTAGTTCCAGGGTTGAAAAAAAGAGACCTAAAATTAAGTTATAATAATAAAGAAAAAGGGGGAGGTGCTGAAGGTAGCATAAAAAAGTGTGGTCCGTTCAAAGAGTATGGTCCCTTTTTGCTGGGCTGCAGAAATTAGCCCCAGGGGTCGTAACGTTTGCCTTATGCTGACCACATTGCCTAGAATGGCACTATATTTATATATGTGGGGTCCGGGAAATTTTCATGACCACATTTATCATGATATATAAAACATTGTCACAAAACACGCTGATTAGACACTAATTAGTGAAGATAAACTAATTAGAACTAAAAGGTTTGAGTGGGTATCGTCGACGCCCAGCACACTCGTTGTAGTCAATCACTTCTCTATCGTCTAATGCAATGGTGGACAAGCTAGAACTTCAAGGACCGTTACATATTTAATTTTTATTTGGCGGACCACCAATTATATGAATTTAAAATAAAAAAGGCAGTAAATATATTTTTAGAATAATAACCAGAAACTTTTATTTTAATGTAAATGCATATATTAAAATTAAAAAAGTTATGCCGTAATTTTAAAAAAACTTTCATTAATCAGCTCACCAAGTAAAGAAATGCCATTTTTATTAGTTACTTTATTTTTATCCAAGAAATGCATAATATCCATTAGTTTTTTTCTCACTCGTTATGGTTTTTTTTTTGTTTTTTTTAACCTATTTTATCTGAATACGGAAAAGAAAAATAATTAGTAGTTTGAAATTTAATCTCATGTACTATTTATTTAGCTAATAATTAGTAGCTAAGACTTAAAAAAATAATAATAATAAGTATAATTGATTATAAGTTTGTTAATTTGCATTTTTAAAATCTGAATGTTAAGGATATTTTTAGTTAGTTTTGTTACAACTTAAAATAAGTGATCCGTTTTTTATGCTACTGACCTTCAAAGATTTTTCAAGGACCCCATTTGCGTACACAGGACCTGATTTACGGCGGGGCATTCGGGGCACTGGCCTGGGGCCCCCAATCTAGGGTGCCCCAAATTTTAAAAAATACTCATTAATTTTTTGGTACATCTCAGAATTTTCTTTTGTTAATCACAAACTGGAGTGTGTATGTTGTTGGTGGGCTTCAAAAGTCAGTAAATTAAATTTATTCCATAATTTTAAGCCAAAAGTAAGCTTTCATTTGTTTAAAAATACTTAGCAATGTTAACATTTTAAATGTGTATATTATTCAAAAGATTGAAATACCAACCATATCAGTGACACCAATTTACAAATTCATCTCTTCTGAGAGGGAAAAAATCTTAACTACTTTTTTCCCTCTTGAAGTGGTTAACAAATCAGAGAAAATATATTTATCCAAAAGCATCTGATATCTATTTTTTTCTCTTTTTAAAATTTAAGAATGAACAGAAAGTTTTAAAATTGGTAATTTAAGAATAAAAGTATTTAATTTTTGGAATTTTGTAAAACAAAGTCTCGCATGATAGTTTACTTAAAATGGTAATTTTTATGAATTTAAACCAGTACTTTTTCCTTTAAAAAATGTTGCAGGTACTCTGAGTTTGGTTCAAGATTATCACAGTTTTATCGTTAAAGTCAGATACTGTACTTAGATTGCACAGACGTCTGTAATATGTTTGAAGTTAGTTTGGTGGAATTCTAAAATTAAAAAAAAAATTGTTTCATTTCTTTAAATACACAAAATGTTTAGGTTGTGTATACCTGTCAGGAATATTTAAATTGATATAGCAGCTTTTAAAATAAAATCATTCTCGAGTTCGAGAAAGGTGAGATGTTTGGGGACCTCCATATGAGGCTTTGGTTATGGTCTCCCAGGGCTATATATTGGGCCCTGTGCGTACATATCCCCTATATAATAATAGCCTAAGTTGTCTGTCCGCGAATTTTTGAAGCGGTTGTACCTGAAATGGATACAGCATCCATATTGGATTTTTCATGAGTTAGGGTTAGCAAAATTGAAAGCGAGTTCGAAATCCACCCATCCCCCCTTTTCGAGCGTTAAATGCTATTATTTCAAGCCTTATCCTTCTTCTAATTCTATACGAAATTCATTCTTGATAGGATGGCAAAGGCGGAGAGTAATATTTAAATTTCTGGACTGTTTCTATTTGAACCTTCATATACTCTAATTAGTTAGCTTACAATGTGCAGGCGTGTACGTTTGGTAGAATGTCCGCCCACGTGATCGTCGTACTTCTCGGGCTGACGGTTCTATCCCCGAAGGAGCCAATTTTTTTAATGTCTAATAAATTTAATATTTTCTGCTTTTTCTTTTAAATTCTTATTCCGAAAGTTGTTTTATTATTTTTAAAATAAATTTTTACTATTTTTTCAACTTTTTATAATTTTTATTATTTTTATTAAATTCACGTATTGCTTTACGGATGTCTCTGGCCACATAAACATTTCATGTTGTGTATCCTTAAACTTTCTTCTCGTAATGTAATAATAGCCTAAGTTATCTGTCCGTCTGTCCTCGAAGTTATGAAGCTTTTGGACCTGGAATGGATAGAGCATCCATATTGGAATTTTGATGAGTTACGGTTTGCAAAATTCAAAGCGAGTAAAGTTTATCTTTTCCTAAACTACAGATCCGATTCTGAAGTAAATTGGTATGAATAAGCTTCGTATCACAGCGAAAAATACTGTCCTCTTTAAGACGTTAGAAATCCACCCCGTCCCCTTTCCGAGAGTTTAATGCCATTATATCAAGCTGCATTTTAAGAGCAGGCGATTAAATTTATCAATTTATCACATAATAAATAGGCAAATATAACAATTTTTTTCTAGCATTATGACTTTATTCCTTTAACCATCTCATTGAATCATTTCTTATTTTAAATTATTTAAAAGTGTTCTGCATTATTTTCATACGTTTTATCACTAAACTTGGATATTACATAAGTAATTTTCTTTTTTATTTGACTTAAATAATAGATTAAGTACATATGTGATAATTTTAATCGATTAATTTCGTTGAAAGGTAATTCTCACCCAAAAAAACAAACCATTTTTTTTTTTTACCTGCCTTATAGGGTTCTTTACAATTCTGGAAAATTAAAAATTTTACTGATCCCGTCATATGACGGGATATATTCTAGTATTATCTATTCACTGTTCTGTTGTTGAGGAGTGCCACCAAGAGGTGTGCTTCAGGGACACTTTGTTTTCTTCCCTTCCTTTACTAGATTTAAATTAAATAATGTTTGGCATGACCTTAATAATCATGGTCTGCTAGCAACCTTAAAGTAAAGAGAGAAATGTATAGAACACCTGAACGAAAGTAACTACAAAATTATATGGGCAATGTTCTAAACACAGAAAAAAAATGGGTGAGTATTTTTCACCCTTTCCCCAAACCAGAGGGAGATTTTTAAAAGTTAAATGAGATTTCTAAAAATTAAGAGAAAACAAACACAAGCAAATAAAAACCTCCTGAACTTGCGTTCTAAGGCAGTTGCTTTTATGCAGTGGAACGTATAACACTTGTTTCTCTTGAGAAAGAATTTGTGCGCTGGCTAATATGAAGTGCGTGTAATTACTTTCTGCCAGATTCTACTAAAAAGAGAAAGGTGAAGTTTACTGAGTAATGTCAACCACCCTCCTGTCTAGGAGGTAGAGCTAATGTAATAATCGCCTAAGATATCTGTCTGTCTGTCCTCGAATTTATGAAACGGTTGTACCTAGAATGGAAAGAGGCATCCATATTGGATTCTTGATGAGTTATGGGTAGCAAAGTTCGAAATTCACCCCTTTCTCCCTTTTCCAGCATTTAATGCCATTATTTCAAACCCTATTTAAATTTATCAATTTGTCGCATAATAAATAGGTAAAAATAACATTTTTTTAGCATTATGACGTCATTCCTTTAACCATCTCATATAATGATTTCTTATTTTAAATTATTTAAATATCATCTACATTTATTTATATGTTTTATTACTGATACCTTATACCTTAGATATTACGTAAATAATTTTCTTTTATATTTGGCTTAAATAATAGATTAGGTACATATGGGAAAATTTTAAATTTAATCGTCGATTATTTTTATTGAAATGAAAGTTTTATGACAGGTATTAACAATAAATTCTGGCTATCTCCACGATGTAGTAGAAATGATATTTTCATTCCTTTACTTCCATTAATTTCTGTGGCAAAAAAAAAGGGGGGGAAACTTAATTATAATTTTAACGTAGCTAAGAAAACTTTGATCTATTTTTTTAAATGAATTCAAAGTGATTCTAAACTGCATTCACAGTATCGGGAGACTTTAGAAGAGTATGAAGATAAACAAATTATTCAAATTAATTTAAGAAATCACAAATTATTTTTCACAAATTATTCACAATATAATAAATATAATATAATTCATAATAATAAATTATATTCATATTATATAAATATATATAAATTATATTCAAATTTATATTCATAATAATAAATATAATATAATTCACTTTCACAAATTATTTTCTTTTTCTTTTATATCTGGCTTAAATAATAGATTAGGTACATATGTAATAATTTTAAATTTAATCATCGATTATTTTTTGTTGAAATGAAAATTTTATCACTGGTATTAACAACAAATTATTTTCTTAAAAGTCTAGGAGTCTATTTCATTGAATAATAAATATATATCTTTGAAAATTAAGAAGAAGTTTGTTCATTTGTGTGTTTGTTTTTTATACATAACCACTTGGTTTGCAATAGATTTGCTCAATTTTGGACATCATTAATATATACCGCCAAATAATCATTGTCAATATTAAAACCTCCGCCGTTCATTGTATCACGTAATAGGAAGTTGGTATCTAACATGCGGTCAATAAAGATAAACAAATTATTGAGCGTGTACCAGATAATTCTCAGCCAAAAAACAAACCATTTTTTTACTTGTCTCATAGGGTATTTTACAATTCTGGAAAATTAAAAATTTTACTGATCCCGTTATATGACGGGCTATGTGCTAGTTTCGCTTAGTAATATTTTTTTTAATGCGAGAAAAGAAGAAAATATGCGAGTTTCTCGTGCTAGAGTGAGAACACTGTGTGTATTAATATGGTAATACATGGAAATATTGAGAATCAGACCCGTGACTTCGTCTTTCTCTTTCAAAGGCAGCCGTTTCCGATTTGTTCCTGCAGTAATACGCCAAAATCCCGTGTTGCAAGGATTATAGCGGCATGACACAACGCTAGTTCCATGCGCGTCGGGGATGAATTCCTCTGTGAAATCGTTCTAGCACAGCATCCTCGACGAATTCTCCCCCCATCATTCGATTATCCGATCCCCCTCAGATAATCGTCCAAGATCTGGCACTTTTAACGAGGAATCCCAACCAAACACCAGGGTAAGAAGGAGTGATTCATGCGGCATCTGCATTGTTAGTTGTCCGTAATTGTAACCTGCGTCTGATTCTTTAGCTATCGTTCACGCTCGGCTGACGCATTTCAGCTACGAGACACACAGGGGGAGGAGAACGAGATCCCCCCCCCTACGAAACAGCCGGGGTGCCGAGACATAGCATTCAAGATGGAAAAGGAATCTCTTTTAGGGCTCCACATCTCTAGGAACATCCTGAGAATCGTATTACACGCATCTTTTATAATTGTTCATTTAACTGAGATACGCAGGATGTGTCCCTCCAGGAGTATCCTGAGAGATTTCATTGTAACAATAATAGTAATAATAATATAGTCGAACTCGCTTATAACGAGCACAAAGGGACCTCGATTTTTGCTAGTTTTAACCGAGTGCTCTTAAAATTCGGGTTCGTGAAAATAAATTCATAAAAATTCGTATATACTTACTATATTATATATACGAGGCGCATCCAGAAAGTAAGTTTCCCTACTTAAAAGAAAAAAAGAACTCACACTTTCAGGGACATATTTATTGGCAACAAGTACAGCAATGTTTCTGCTATTTTTCAACATAGTCACCATCAGAATTGAGACACTTGTCGTATTGTGGGATCAAATTTTGTATTCCTCTGTCGTATAACTCTGCCGCCCGTGAATGGAACCAGTCTTACTGTTTCAGAACGCCGTGCACATCCCTTTCCGTACCGTCAGCTTCTTTTTTAATTTGGTCCTGACATAAGATCCACTATGACGCCAATGCATTGACAGTTGCTTAGTTTCTGGGTTAAAGTGCGAAATCCAAGTCCCATTGCCCGTGACGATCCTGTCGAGAAACTCGTCGCCGTCATCGTGATACCGTAGCAGATATGTCAGTGCTGCTCCTAAGCGTTGAATTTTGTTTTCGGGTGTCAGTTTTGGCTCATAGACCTGACAGAGCTGACGATGAATTTCAATTGGTGCTATGCTTTGTGCATTCAGGATCATCGACCAAACCTTGCAGGCGGCGGGAGAAGGAATTAGTTTCCATTTCGGACCGCTGTTACCACGTTACTGGCAGAACTCGGGACCTGTCCAGTTGTCATATGATTGATACGTCATAGATCTGTTACGCATGCGCAATTGATACGGCTAATTACGTTTACTTTAAACGGGAAAGCATCGGGAAACTTACTTTCTGGATGCGCCTCGTACTTTATTTTTCTATTTACGAAGAGTACAAAAGAAGTTGGTTAATTTGCTTTGAATTATCTTTTTCGCTCTTGTGTCATTGTTATTCGAAAAAGACTTAGGGGCTTACTCTGGACGTTGCGAGTCGGTTCGAACATTCGTTGTAACTTCAAAGTGACGTCACAAGCGTGCAGACATTATGCGAGCAAACGATCAAGCTGACGTCAAAGTGACGTCACAACGAACGTTCGAACCGACTCGCAACGTCCAGAGTAAGCACCTTATGGTTCGTAAAGTATCGTCATTTCCACCCCTGGATTCGAAAAAAGTTTGATAATAATTTTGTTTACAAAAGATTTTTGTAAACAAAAAATATATTTTTTTAGTGAATAAATTTATGATAGTATCGTACATTTGAAAAATCAAATAGAAATAGTAGTATATAATTTTAATTTTTTCGAATTATGTTATATATAATCATTTTTACATTATAAAAAATGAAAAGAGCAATTATAAAACTAATAATGTAAAATCTAGTTTTTATTTGTCTAAATTTTTCCAGAATCTATGTACTAGACAAGAACATTCGGCTTCGTTTTTCTTTGTATACCGTTATTTTTGTACCCACAAACAAACCTTGTTGTTACACTAACCTGTACTAGTACGTGACCCGCGCTCAAGTATCAATCGTTAGAAAATGTACTAGTACATGTCCCGCGCTGAAGTATCAATCGTCAGGTTGGTTAGTTTGGTTGGTTGGTTGGGAGTGCTACGGTCTACTTTTTGCAACACGAGGGCTAATGAGACCGGGACCTACATCTTAAAGCTGATTCCGAACGGCTACGAATATCCATGGCACTGTGGGATTCGAACCCATGAACTCTGGTACCAAAGGCCAGCATCCTAACCAATCGGCCATCATTCGGGATCAATCTTCAGGAAACGTACTAGTACGAGTCCCACATAAAATGTGTTAATAAGGTTCTAAACTGAAAATGTACTGTTTTAAACTTTTCTAAAATTGTGAATTTAGTATAATGCACGAATTTCCCTTTAACCCTGCTTCTCCTATACCCATCTACATCAGTGAGACGTTGTTTAAATATTGTGTAAATCAAAAAGTTTTTTGTGTAAAAATATTAACTAACAAATTTATTTGCTACTTGCAACAGCGTCAAAGTTTTCACTTTTAAAATTTTAAATTAAACAGAAATATTTACGAGTTTTACAGACTATATACTCGGAGTTTTTCTGTAATATTTCTGCTTTTAACACCGTCTTTACCCTTAATTTGGCTAAGTCTGGCCGCTACACCGGACATGTATATTTATAACTACTATATAACATAATTGTCAGTGTTCGCCACAGCGGACATTATCTCAAAAATGGAAAGTGATATTTTTTTGTTTATTTTACAGAGATCCTAATGTCTATACAGACATGGAAAAATAACAGAAATTAAAAAATATTTGAAAAAACATCTTGTCAAATTAAGGGTTAACAAGGTCGATTGAAGCAGTTTTGCCCTACCCTACACCTACCAGTCACTGTAAAATTTATCTGGGATGCGGACTATTTTCATACAATTGACAATATATAAACATAAAATGGATATTTATGTTACTTACCTAAAGAATGTCACATCACTGATTACTTATTCTTATTACCATGAATTGCATAAATAAAAGAGTTTTGTACATATTTGTCATCCTGTAGTAATGCCACAAATAAAACAACATAATTGCTATTCTTCCTTTTATAACGGGGATGTGAAAATAATGTGAAAACAAGCATATCTACGTATGTTTTGTTATAAATTTATTATAACAAATTGCAACGCAGTGATATCTTTCTAAAAAACACATAGTCAGTCAAAATACATTCGCACTCTAAGCTTTTTCTATTGAATTTAACACAAGTAATAAATATTTAATAATAAGTAATAATTAATAAACATTTTGTGCCATTTGCTGTCCACCTCCAACCACTATTAACACATTGTATGCGGGACACGTACTAGTGCGTTTTCAGACGATTGATACTTGGGAGCAGGACACGTACTAGTACGGGTTAGTGTAACAACATGGTTTGTTTGTGGGTACAAAAATTAGAACAAAAATTAGCACTTTATTAACACATTGTATGCGGGACACATTCTAGTACGTTTTCTGAAGATTGATACTTGGGCGCGGGACACGTACTAGCGCGGGTTAGTGTACTCGTGGTTTGTTTGTGGGTACAAAAATAACGGTATTTACAGGAAAACGAAGCCGAATGTTCTTTCCTGTGTATACCGTTGTCTATTACATTGTCTATTACGTAACCATTGTCTATTACATAGATTCTGGAAAAAATTAGGCAAATAAAAACTAGTTTTTACATCAGTCGATGTGGAACCACAGAACGGGAAAAAATTAAAACTATATACTACTATTTCTATTATTTTTTTCATGTTTACGATACTATTATAAGTTTATCCATTTTGTTTACAAAATCTTATGGTTGTTATTTATATATTTCAATATAAAATACAAAAATTTGGTTAAAAAATTAAATAATTTTCGATCTATCGAGATTTAACTGAATAACTAAACTTACGCGCAAACGCTCCCGGTACAATTCCGCTGCAAAATGTACCCGCACACAATGTGTTAAGATTTTAAAAATAAACATTTTGACGCATTTTTCATTTTAAATATTAAATAAAATTGTTATTTAATATTCTTACGTAAAACTTTAGTTAATATTTCATACAATATTGCACTTATTTAGTTTGATATGGAAAAAAATTGGTATAAGAAATTCTCAATTTTAGAAAACATAAAGATGTATTTTCAGCTTAGCACTTTGTTGTGTACTATCAATTTCTCCCAACGTGTTTTATCGGGTTTTTTACTCTTAAAATCTCATATTGAACAGGAAAAGTATAATGTACGAGTTTTATTTTGATTGACTGTACATATTCGTATGTTACACATTTTATTTCTACTTTTTTGCATTTCAATTAAATCTAATTTAAAAAATAATATAAAATAATTTTGTTCCAGGCTTCCAAGAAATAAAGAATTGTATTTTGCAAAATATTTTTTTACATTTTTTTTTCTAATAAATTATTTTACAAATTAGCACCAAAATTCCAATCCTAAAATTTACTGCATAAAAATGATCCGAATTGTCTGACTCTAGAGCCGGATTATGGTCTTATACATAATACTCATGGTGTGGCATCTTTGAGTAATATTTTTACTATGTAATCATAAACAAATAGGGGGAAAATACCCAGCAAGCATTGGAAGTCACGAGTTGTTACAGCAAATGCTTTTTTCACATGCTGTGGACATAGCATACCCACAATAACTCTGTGAATCTGAAATCAGTAAACATGCGAGAAAATATAGCTACAGGTGTGGTTATACGAATTCCACCTACAACTTGGGTGGAGAGCCGTAACGATGATTCTAGCGCCCTTGGTAAATATCAAATAAAGCACCTCTTTATATTTTCTAATAAATAACTAGTGTCTTTCAGATTTTTGCGCCCTTGGCAAATGTACCGGTGTACGATCTTGCTTGGTGGATCTTGACATGGTATGGGGTTAATGACATAGCTTTCGTTCAAAGAAATATTCATTTTTGGAAGCCATTTTGCATTAGCTTCGTCAGAAAGATGAACTCTCACAACACACTCGAAAGTGTTAAAATTTTGAATATACAGTCCACAGTCGTTGTTTAACAGAAGTAACTGTAAGTCAAAAATCGGTGATGACCGTGAGAGATTGCGTGGAAGGAAAGAAACTCAACTGCGTTGCAAATGTCAAAAACCTTTAAGGAAGACTCGATTCAAATTGATCTTGGCACGAACAGCAAGCGTAAAATGGCACAAGCTGAAATCTAGGCACTTGCTCTGGACGTTGCGGTTCGGTTTGAACTTTCGTTGTAAAGTCATTTTGACGTCAGTTTTCTGACATGATGCGAGCAAACTATCAAGATGACGTCAAAGTGACGTCACAACGAACGTCCGAACCAAACCGCAACTTCCAGAGTAAGCCCCTATTAGTCGCTTGTTCAAGAGAGAACGTCTTGTTCCCACCAGAAAGCCCAAAACTTCGTTGGTTTTGAAAAGATGCAACTGGACATCTAAATCGCTTATCACACGAAACAAAGACGATAACTATTTTCTGCTGTTGTCAGATGGGAAATACTCTATCACATCTTAAATTTTCATCCAATTTCAGCCTGAAACAGTCATCAATACGTGTCTTCTTCTCGTGTGACATGGACCTAAGGCTTGGGACTAACTATTTATTTGATCAGAAAAAATAAAGCGCACCTTAATTTAGTGAGATGAGTATGACAAATGTTCCATTTGTCATACTCATCTCACTGTTCATCATATTTTAACTTCATGTACTGATTTATGAAGTTTTTATAATATGTATTTTAAAACTTCTCATCCTAGTTTGAAGCAACTTTTGGGCGAACATCCTCATCCAAAACTATTTTGAATTTCTCTTTATTTCTAATGTTTTAAACCTCATTTAATATTTCTTAATGTTTTAATGCGAGTCTTTACCTCGTTTTTGCTTGTATTTCTTCTGAAATTTTGACTATTAATTTCTCTTACTTTTAAATTATATAACTTTGTTTCAATATGTACTCTTCTGTTTGGCGCAGCATATACTAACCTGAATCTTGCACCAGTAAACTCCCAACCAACCAACCACACCTTAATTTGCACAGCACTAACTTGAATTTGATAAGAAAGTCCATGGAACAATGATCTTCTTCATTTTTTCATATTGCTCAATGGTTTGGTAGACGTATCATGATTTTGGACATATTGTGTTGGTTTGGCAATGGTCTCTTGCTTTATCTGGGACGTATACAGACATTCATGAAACATTCGGATATTCCATCATTTCAAGTACATTTTTCAATGGTTTATTTTAAATTCGAAAGGTGGTGTTCCTTCCATGGCTTTTCTCATTAAGTATGCAACATTCGGATATTCCATCATTTCAAGTACATTTTGCAATGATTTATTTTAAATCCGAAAGGTGGTGTTCCTTCCATGGCTTTTCTCTTCAAGCATGCAACATTCGGATATTCCATCATTTCAAGTACATTTTGCAATGATTTATTTTAAATCCGAAAGGTGGTGTTCCTTCCATGGCTTTTCTCTTCAAGCATGCAACATTCGGATATTCCATCATTTCAAGTACATTTTGCAATGGTTTATTTTAAATCCGAAAGGTGGTGTTCCTTCCATGGCTTTTCTCTTCAAGCATGCAACATTCGGATATTCCATCATTTCAAGTATATTTTGCAATGATTTATTTTAAATCCGAAAGGTGGTGTTCCTTTTATGGCTTTTCTCACCAAACATGAAACATTCGAAAATAATTCACAGCACATAAATCTGTGTTTCAACTTCTTGACTTGACGATTCTCGTAGAACTAGCCTATCTGAAGGTTATAAGGGATTCGTGATACCATACTGAAGAGTTTTATCATCCTGATAAGAAAGAAGAGTTAGGAGGAGATAAACACAAAAAGGCAAACTTTGAAAATTAATTTTTATTGCAGACTACTTCGATGGGGTTGCGGTGTTTTCTTTTCTTCAATACCGTGTTCCATTGCAGGTGAAAGGCCAACTTCTTTCCTAACAAATAACCAAACTTTACGCAGAATATAACCCTGAGCCCTCGAGTGCTGTATGTGAATGCGCTAACCGCTATGCCGACCGGGCGGCACCTAACTCTTACATAGAATGAGCATGCTTCAAGGAAAGCTTATGTTTTAAGTCTTTCTTGCTTAAGGTATCCGTCTACGTTAATAACGTCATTTTTTTTTGCCAAAAATCATATTTTTTTTTAATTTCAACTAAATTTAAAATTTCAACTTTTAGGCTTCTAAATCTGTTTTTGTTTTGTCTCTACGGCATTTTAAAGAAAATATATAGTTGTTTAAACATCAGTGACAGCTGTCAAAACAAAACGGAAGTAGCGACTTCGGAACTGGAAGTGTGAATTTAAAGCATTTTAAAGAGCATTTTTTGGACAAAACTTTTTAAATTTACAAGAAGATTAATTTAAACATTTTTTTAGTATTTTTAATAATTAGCAACTTGGCAATTAGAAAGTTTTGAAGCAAGAAAGTGAGGGGAATTTTAAACATGCATTTTAATTTTTTAATAGTTAAAGTTGCTTTCATAAACTTCAAATGCGTTTTTCTCAGAACGGTATTTTTAATAAAATGTCGAAACTTGAAATGTGATTTCTCAAAAAGTTCTTAAAATATTTTGTTGAAAATTATTATAAATGCTTTTGATAGTATTTACTAGTGAATGACCTAAAAACTTTAAATTTGGATAATTTCTAATGATGTTACACTCATAGTTAGATATAGAGGTAATGAAAATTCTTTAAAAGTTCAGTGTGTATGATTTTGAAGGACCAACATTTTTTACCAAATGTAAATTAAGCAAAGACTTTTGGTGATTCACTAGTCCAGTGTATAAGAAATGTATTGCATCAAAAATATTAAAATAATTTATTAACAAATAAGACGTTTTGAAAAAACCCGATATTTTTACTAAATTTTTTTCATTTATTAGAAATTTTATAAAAACCTCTCCAGGAATAAATTTTTTAAGTGCAATTCTCTATAAGAATATAAAAAATAAGTCTAAAAATGTAAAAACATGAAGTAGTTTCTATATTTAAAGAAAAAGTTCTCCGACGGACTTAGATGGATACCTTAAATAGAAATTTGGTATCTTTAGACTTCATTTTGAAGTCCCATTTGCCGCTTTCAATCTCTAATTACAAGTAACGAGCCCATATGAGACTTTATCATAATCTCCTTCTCAGATTTGAAGATTTAAGTGAATAAATATGCCGACCGGATTAAGACGCACTCTTCCCAAAAATATTCTTCCCGAATTTGCAAATTTATTTTAAGATTCCCTGTTCACGTCGTGGGAGCTCAATTATAACCCTATCTTCGCATTGATCGCGTGCGAAATACTAACCCCCGAATTTCTTTTCGGCTTCCCCCTGCTTTCAAATCGAAAACCACGAGGGACATCGCGGACAGGATTGACACCTCTCACTTTCTCTCTCCTCTATCGAATTTCGGGGGGACCTGCCTGACACCCGCTAACAAAGCCGGATCGGTCCCTCTTGGTCGTCGCTCAGACTTCTCTCTCTCAATCTTTTTCCTCTTGCCGGGATAGGGTTACGTGTTATACTTAATCACCAGAATGATTGACGATCGACAGACACTCCCCCTCCCCTCCCCTCCGCACTACACCCCTTAATCGTCTGCGGAGTGGAATATCGATCCGAACCTCTGGGATTGCCCGGAGTGCAGGGCCACGATTTGGAACATTGTTTCAGAACGGACTGTTACTTTTTGCCGGTCTCTTTCTCTGTTGCTCTCTTCCTTGGATTGCGATTCGCTCAAAATATACCCGTAGAATTCCATACATTTTAAATTGTCTTAAGACTATTATATCTTCTAAATACTTTTCGAAATCCTCTCTCTATATATAAATATGTGGTAGAAAATAATATTTAAAATTTTAAAACCATAAACTCACAAGATTTTTATAAATTTGTAACTTACCGATTTTAGTATTTAAACATTTATCAAGATTTTAAAATAACTAATTGTTAAGATGAATTTAATTATTTTTTTAAATTTTTCAGTTTCACTTTAATTGTAAAATGTAATGTATTTATTAAAATAAAATATCGTTACATGCATCATGAATATGCCCCTAAAACCACTTTAATCGATTTTTAAATTGTTTGGTATATTAAACTGCAAACATTTCTACCCATTTTGATACCACCACTTTTGGACAAATAGAAAGAAAGCAATAAGGAAATAAATTTTGTGCGTTCTTTCTCTCGCTCATGCATAATTTGAACTTTAATATTTTTTTAACATATTCCGTATTACTTTTTTTACTTTTCCAGAGGACAAAAATTGCAATAGAAAGAGGAAAAACAGCGTTACTTAGCGGTCTAAATCCTAAAACATTTTTTTTTCCAACATAGCAGGCGATACGGACATTATCCTAACACCTTAACAAGGTCACGAACCTTTTATTCACTTAGCAACACCCGGGGAAAACGTGTAGCTTAGGGTATGCTACGGCCGCGAGTAACATTACCCTGGCAGGGTTCTCGTACTTTAGAAGCAGGGACACAGCAGAAGACCCCCTAAAGTTGTCCTGCCACCCCCCAGAGGTATCGTTTGAGAACTTAGAGGACTTTGTGACCACGAACATATTTTACTTGCCTCAGTCACCTTTAGCGAATACGGCGGATTTTAGGCCGGCTCAAGCCCCGAACCCGCAACCTTCAGCTACGAGATTCTATATTACTTAGTTTGTGCATTTGATAATTTATCAACTGTTCTTAATATCTTCGTAAAATTTAGTGTACTGATGTAAGTAGATTAACGAGGAGTGTTTTATTACTTCTAGTATCATTTTGCAATTAAAAACACACAAATGTACATTTTAAAGATTTTTTTTTATCATGACAGCCTGTACTTCAGTACACTTTTTAACATAATTTCGATCAATATCAAGCCACTTGTGGTATCGTAGATCTAGCATTGAAATCCATCCTCCCAGAAATCAGATTAAACATCAGTCCTGGATAAACATTTGGTTTGATGCCTCCAAACCAAATGTTTAGTCATGGTAGTAGTCCAGTATAGTCTCCATTTTCAGTCCCCAGGTTGAGACGAACTTTGTGTTTTGATTCCATAAGTGACATACCTTGAAATGTGAAAAATTGCATTTATTAAAGATAAAGAATCTGTTCTTTAAAATGTTTTCATCACCTTTCTCCACCACCTTTAGTCATGATAGAAAGTCGCCCCCTTACTTTCTTATCATGCACATTCGTGCAACCGGCTTCTGCATATAACGATTTAGATTCGTTGTTCTCAAACTGGGTACCTCGGTACTCTGAGGTGTGACGAGCATATGTGACGAATGTCGTGGCAACAATAAAAATATAACAAATAAATACCCAAACAATTTGTTTCAACGGTTCATGCTTTGGCCTTTGGTGATAAATCTCCAGCTCTTACTACTGTATTCAGATGGTTTAAAAAATTTAGTAAAGATCGCAATTTTCTTCAGGATGAAGAACACACATGAAGGTCGCCATGGGCAGTAATCCCGGATAATGTGTCTGCCATACAAACAATTTGTTTCAACGGTTCATGCTTTGGCCTTTGGTGATAAATCTCCAGCTCTTACTACTGTATTCAGATGGTTTAAAAAATTTAGTAAAGATCGCAATTTTCTTCAGGATGAAGAACACACATGAAGGTCGCCATGGGCAGTAATCCCGGATAATGTGTCTGCCATACAAAAAATGTTAATGGATGATAATCATCCCACGTCGACAATGGTGAAAAGACAACGCGCTCTGAGAAAAGTGATGTATGACGTTTTCTTCAGAAGTATGGGATGGGTCAAAGCCATCAAGTTGGAAGGACGGAAGACAGTAACACCATACTGGTATAATACTAAATGTCTTTCACAAATTCTACAAGAAGTGACTGTAAGGGGACTAATACTTCACCATGACACTGCATCTTCCCATACAGCCAGATTAACAGTTGAGTTTCTTAAAGAAAAACTAATTAAAGTGATAGAACATCCGCCGTATTCACCTGATCTAAATATATGTGACTTTTGGTTGTTCTTTAATCTAAAAGAGAACTTACGTAGACGTCTTTTTCATTCAGAAAAAGAGATTGATGCGGCTATAAATGCGTTTTTTCATCTATTCAAAGAAATGAAGGGCTTGAGGCATTTAATCTCTAGAAAATTCATCTACAAAAGTGCATTGATGCTCTAGGAGACTACTTTGAACACACCTAAAATTTTGTAAGTATAACTTTAAAAACCTAGTTGTATCTCAAAAATTTCAGAGTGACTCTCGTATTATATTCTACTTTTACCTTATTGTCGAAAAACCGTCACGAGTCATATGAGCTCTTCTTTGATTCGACCATTCCAAAACAATAAGGCGCTATAGGACCGAATTAAACCCCTTTGGGGTTCTAGACATTTTTTCTAACAGAGAAGTACATTTATTTTTCCTTTTTATTCTTTGTTCTCCCAAAAATAGATCACGGATAAAATATAAAGCAATGAATAAAACTAAACTAAATAATGAAAAAAAATTTTTTTAATTAATTTTTTTAAATGTTTAACAAAAGTATAAGTATATAAATATAAATGAATTTTTACAGGTATAGGACAAAATAATAGAAAAATCCATTTAAAAATGACTCGTCATTCGAACGTCCAGTAAACGGCTGCCTCGTGTCTCAACAATATGCTACCTATTGCCGGCATAAGGGAAGGTATAACCCAAATATTTAATAGTGGGAGACTGCTTTGAACACACCTAAAATTTTGTAAGTATCACTTTAAAAACCTAGTTGTATCTTAAAAATTTCTGAATGACCCTCGTATACAGGGCTATTACAATTAAAAAGTTTTCAATTTAAAATGCTGTAAAAAAAGAACCACTGGTAAGAATAACTTCCAATTTTAACTGAATATACTGGAAGAAGGGGAAAATGACATGGTGTAAGAAAAAAGTTCCAAAGTGCATTCATTAATAAACTGCAAGCGGCATAATAAAAGTGGATTCGGGTAAATTGGACATTTTGAATTGAAATACGAAGGCTTTGGTATGAGTTGCATAAAAAACCAACTTTACTGTTGAATGTGCATGAGTGTTTCAGTTGTTTGACGGGAAGAAAATTATTTTTAAGTCAGTCAACAGTTGTGGCACTGTAATAGGAAAAACCAACTACCAAAGTAAAGACCTCCACGGTAACAGACTGGATGGAAAAAATTGGTTTTTAATTGTCGTTGGAACTTTTTATTTCTTATGCCATACCATTTCCCCTCATTCCAGAATATTCAATTCAAATTTGAAGTTATTCTTACCAGTAATTTTTTTTTACAGAATTTTGAAAGTGGTTCTTTAATTTTAGTTATCCTGTTGTAACAGCGTGACTTAACGGTGTTAAATTCCTCACAAAGGCTTTGTTTCTCAAAAGAGGTTCAGAAATGGACTTCGCTTATGTGGAGACAAAGGTGTTTTCCCCCGGCACCACGATGTCTAGATTTTTGTGTCCTACAGTAGCGAAACAACAGGGCAGACAGCCGGGACCCAGACTGACAGCCAGAAAGATGATCGTCGGAACCACAAGTTTTCAAAGGGAGTGCCGCGACGTTGGATCTTTCGCCGACACGAAATTCCGGAGACTCCCGGGTTTGCGGCCGGTGATTTTCTAGCAAAGACCAATCCAGTTGGCTGAAAGTGCGATCATCGCCAGATGGTCCAATGATGAAATTGTGGGTGAGGCCCCCTCTCTTAGAGGCCCCTCCCCTAAAAGAGACGAGATGATATTTTTTAAATAAGTAGTTAGCTAGCAACCAGCTAATTCAGAGGTCGCCTTGACCAGTCTCTCTATCGGAGAGTTTCCTTAGCGATAATCCCACCTTGGGATCACTTCTACTGAGAATTAGCTAGCAGTCAGCTAACTCGGAGGTCGCCTTAACCAGTTTCTCCATTGGAGAGTTTTCTTAGCGAAAATACCACCTTGGGATATATCTCTTTCTGAGATTGATAACTACACCCTGTGCCTTGGGGTTTCTTTGAATTCGATCCAATTCAGGATTGAACGTTATTCCTCCGAGGAAGTCTGACTTTGTTTTTATCTTCTCCAGAGATACCGATTGCTACTTCAAACACTCTCGTCTAATTGAGTGTACTGTCTACAAAATTACTACAGAGAACTTTTACGCGAAGCTACCGAATTGTTATCATCCGTCGGTTACTAAACCATTCGGCAGGGACCTTATGTGTACGTCTCTATTTAGGCCTACGTCTATAGTATCTCATACTTGTGAATTGAAATTGTATTGTGTGTACATAGAAATGTGTATATAGCTGCAAGGTGTAAATAAATCATTTAAACAAGAAACGCCTGCTTCTTCATTGTGTCACCTGAAACAGAGACCGGATACGTTATGTAGCCTCCACACTATGGCCAGTTGTTCACCACTTCCTGATGGTGACCTCGAACGATGGTTCACGGGTCGCATCCACACGCTGGGCCACTAAATGAGCTGAGCGGATTAATTCGTACATAGGGTCTACTGCGCACTTTAGTTACGCATTTGGCTGCCTTTGATCTTTGGAGAAAAACCGCCTCCGAAGCCATCGTCCTCCAGGGCTATTTTATAGTCTGCCGCCATTGGCCACGATAAGCCAAAGTCCTTCCAGACGGTGGTGATGGCTTGCAGTGGACCATAGTGGGGAGGCGCCTTTACAACGGTAACACATTGGATGGAAAAAATTGGTTTTTAACTGCCCTTGGAACTTTTCTGACCAGTAGTAATTTTTTTTATGCCATACCGTTTCCCCTTGCAGTATATTCATTTCAAGTTTGAAATTATTCTGACTAGTAGTTATTTTTTATGCCATACCGTTTCCCCTTCTTGCAGTATATTCATTTCAAGTTTGAAATTATTCTGACCAGTAGTAATTTTTTTATGCCATACCGTTTCCCCTTCTTGCAGTATATTCATTTCA
Organism: Pardosa pseudoannulata; assembly: GCA_032207245.1. Taxonomy (NCBI): domain Eukaryota; kingdom Metazoa; phylum Arthropoda; class Arachnida; order Araneae; family Lycosidae; genus Pardosa; species Pardosa pseudoannulata. Next base: position 24,511,464 of record CM063506.1, read on the forward strand.
AGTTTGAAATTATTCTGACCAGTAGTAATTTTTTTATGCCATACCGTTTCCCCTTCTTGCAGTATATTCATTTCAAGTTTGAAATTATTCTGACCAGTAGTAATTTTTTTATGCCATACCGTTTCCCCTTCTTGCAGTATATTCATTTCAAGTTTGAAATTATTCTGACCAGTAGTAATTTTTTATGCCATACCGTTTCCCCTTCTTGCAGTATATTCATTTCAAGTTTGAAATTATTCTGACCAGTAGTAATTTTTTTATGCCATACCGTTTCTCCTTCTTGCAGTATATTCATTTCAAGTTTGAAATTATTCTGACCAGTAGTAATTTTTTTTTACAGCATTTTGAAAGTGGTACTTTAATTTTAATCATCCTGTATATAAATTCCGTCACAAATGTTTTACTTTCGTTCTTTCATACATACACTAATTACCCCACGATCACTCTAAAACTCCGCTGCTAGATATACAAGGTCACGAAATAACAGCGTACGCCAATCATGTATGCTCTGCCTTCAAATCTCTAAATAAACTACGCCTTTTTTATTGTTATTATTAAAGTGCATATTTTAGACTTTCTGTTTTCCACAGATCTAAAAAAAAAAAAAAAAACAAGCTCTAATCGGAAAGGAAAATTATTATCTCATTGTTAAAAAATATTAGCAGAATGAATAAGTTTCTAAATGGCATATCAAACTAGTGTGTATTAGACAGGACATAGCTTCAGGGATGATTTATCAAACATGTTAAGAATGCATAATAAAAACTGTAGGTTACGGCGTTATTTCTTTTTTCAACATTCAGTTCATTTCAACACCCTAACAACTGTAATAACAAAAGCTCCTAAATTTGTCTGTCTCTTCTCTTAGTATGCTCTTTAACAGCTTTAAACAATCATTTACATTTATTTATTTCGTAAACGTCTTTTTGTAATCTTTCAAAGTCGCTATTTGGAATTTTGTAAAAGGTTCACATACACAGTTTGGGATGACGTATTTCTTTGTCTTTTAGCATTCATTGCCTTCGAAATATTGCAACTTTCAGCAAGACTTGTAGAAGTGATTTTTTTTTTAAATTAGAGGAGAGTAGGTAGTGGTTGACACTTATATACAATTGTTCAAATGTTCGTCAATCCATTTTTGTAATTTTTTTAAAATTTCATACTAGAAAAAGAAAATTCCCTCAAAAATTGACACTAGAACAACGGTATTGGTTATTTTCAAGCAAAATCAATTTTGTTTCAGATTTTCTTCATAAATTACTAATGGAATTGAAAAATATTACAAAATACACACAAACAACAAAATACAGTGGTTTGGTTTGGAGTGCTACGGTCTACTTTTTGCAACACGAGGGCTAATGAGACCGGGACCTACAGCTTAAAGCCGATTCCGAACGGCTACTAACATCCATGCCACAGTGGGATTCGAACCTATAAATTCCGGTACCGAAGGCCAGCACCCTAACCAATCGGCCATTGTTCGGCAAAAATACAGTGGACTCCGCTTAATGTGATCAGTTTGGGACACCGTGATTTTGATGACAATAAACGATATGTAAAATTAGATAAATTTACCCCTCTCCCATTAATTTACATGTACTAAATTTCAAAATAAAATGAAGGAACTCACCTTATATTTATGTGTTGTATATTATCATTTGAAACATAATAATTGTATATATAATTAAAAAAATTGCAATTGTTGACTGCCTACATTATTTTCGAAGAAGCTCATTGATAAATCTTTCGTAATCATAATGTTTTTAAATTAACCGAAGCAGTGTTGTACTCCTCATTTCATCATTTTCAATGCAGTTCCTAGCATGATAATTGTTTAACTGAGCTGAAGCATTGAGCTGACTCATTTCTGGTAACCTGTCATAACGATTTAAAATTTCGATCTTTTGTTTTAACGTTAAATCATTTCGCTTTCTGGCATCCATATGGACAAACTGCATGTAAGCGATCAAGGCATAAAATGGGAATACGCTCCTTCTCAGTTCCGAATAGAATTTGTTGCCTTCTGCTTATCTGACAACTATTGACCACCAGAAGGGTGTGCGTATTTCTGAAAAATTCCAGAAACGTGTAATTTCCCACTCTTTTGTTTTTTCCTTTTTTCCCTACGGGAAAGAGGGAGAGTTCTCGGAAATTAAAACAAGAACGAAGGGAAAGAAAAGAATGGGTTCCTTCCTGAATACATTGTGAATATTCCTTTGCTAGTTAAAATGAGGCTCGAAAACTGATAACATTAACCGATGTAACGATCACATAAAGCGATAATTTTAACATACATATGAATATAGAAAATCGGGACCAAGCGATTTCGATAACATTAAAAGATGGTAACATAATATAATAATCTTTTATATTATGTTATAATATAAAAGTGATATATAACATTATAAGTGATTGATAACATTAACCGCTATCACATTAAGTGGAGGTGTATATAAAAAGAAGTTATCCAAACTGCACATGAAATGCATAAGAAATCTTGACTGATAAGAAACTATATTATTTCAATTAAAGTTATCTATATATTTTCTCATTATTAACAATTTTACATATTGTAGTACGTATATTATTATAACAATTCAATGCATAAAAATAAAAGCCACTTCTATATGAATTCAGAGTACTTTTTTGTATAAGAACTCGGATTTTTGTTAATCGGAGTCAATTTTAACTCGGTTCCTGCGGTTTTAGGTATACAAAAACTGTCACGGTTCGAGTGCTGACTTTAATTTTGAACTAAAATTGGGCATTTTCTTTCGAAACACGAAGCTAAATATTTTTAGAGTTTGCAGAAAGCAATATTAAAAGATATAGCGGTGTAAAATTCGGTTTAGAACGTTTTCGTGGTTGCTGTTCCTGATGTACAAACCAAGCACGATTGAGCCATACGCTACTCGTATTAACTCCTTGAGGACGAGCACGTAAATGCTATACGACTCGACCTTTGTGAAAACCGCTGCCGTTTAACGCCATCTAGTAATTAAATCTAGCAATTAAATTTTAAAATAAAAAGTTGAGATCTCCTATTACGTATACGAGACGCTGGTCTTTCATTATCAACCGGAGATCATCGCGTGGAGGCGACGCTGGACTGCTAAGAATGAAATTGCTGCGTAGCATATACGAGACGTTAATCGCGAACGGGTTAAGAAACAGGTTCCGTTTTAACGATCACCTCAAGGGTGAAAGTACGACTTTTGCTCAAGTGGGTCCTAATTTTGAAGCAGGAACCAAGCAGAAGACCCATAGTCTTGGCCTGCCACTCCCA
>CM063506.1:24527249-24579850 GCA_032207245.1 Pardosa pseudoannulata
GTGGAGGAGGGAGAATTCTCGAAAATTTTAAACAGCAACGAAGGGAAAAATGATTGGGTTCCTTCTGAATATATTGTGAATATTCCGTTGCCAGTTAAAATGAGGTTCGAGAACTGATAACATTAACTGATGTAACGATCACATTAAGCGATCATTTTAACATACAAATGAATGGAGAAAATCGGGAAAAAGTGATTTCGATAACAATAAGCGACTAACCTCGATCAAATTAAGCGGAGTCCACTGTATTTACATTTCAAGCAAATTTAGAATCTTCAATTCTGTTTAGATTTTTATAATGTAACTTGACTTAGATATGCAGCCCCCAGGGGCACATCTCCTTTAGGTGTGTACGGGGTTCACGAACCCGGGGTGCCTGAGTGATCTTTTCCTCTGAGTCTTCCCTGGTAGTCCAGCACTTGCTTCTGTAGTGCTTGTTCCTTACTGGGGTAGACCAAATTAAGCTTCGAACCATGACGGGCCTCGTGTAGGTCAGCAGCAGCTTTATAGCTGTTGTGGTTGCTGTCGTGGTGACTGGTTGTCAGTAGTAAACTGCTGTATGGGCTCTTTAGGCTGGGTCACTGTAAGAATTCTCCTTACTTAGATATGCAATAAAACCTATCTATAAGGGTATTGTATACGCTTAGAAAATTATTGTTATAGATAAGTTACCGTTATAGACAATTAGATCATTTCCGCTTCCAATGTTCTAGTCCAAGTCCAAGTAGTAGGTTGTTTTGGGGCTCCTTAACTGAAAGTTGTATCCCCAGTGGTGAGCAAATGAAATATCGTTACAATGTGCTTCATTAAGTTAAAAGATATTATAAAGTGAGGTTACATAAAAATTAAACAAAATTTAAGAATTAAATAACTAAGGCTTGGCAAAGGTGGAATTTGCCACGGGTACATCAGTCATAGGGGCGCCGCACTGTGTTGAAAATGGAATCCGAAAGAAAACAATTCTTTACGAGTAGAAATAAGACAAATTGAAAAACAAATTTTTTTATTATAAAATCCGACTTTATTTATAAAATCCTAAGTGTTTAGGAATTATTTTTTATGAATTTTCTTATTTTTTAAAGGATTCTAGAGACTAAACTTGTTATAGATTCTTATAAAATGCTATAATTATATCTCCTATATAATAATAGCCTAAGTAGTCTGTCCATCTGTCCGCGAATTTATGAAGCGGTTGTACCTGGAATGTATAGAGTGGGATATTGGATTTTTGATGAGTTAGGGTTAGCAAAATTCAAAGCGAGTTGGAAAACGTTCGAAATCCACCCCTTCTCCCGTTTTCGAGTGTTTAATGCCATTATTTCAAGCTCTGTTGTCCCCGGTTAACAGCAGAACATTAAATTTATCAATTTATCACATAATAAATAGGTAAAAGTAACATTTTTTTCTATCATTATGACATCATTCCTTTAACCATCTCCTTTAATCATTTCTTATTTTAAATTATTTAAATATCGACTGCATTATTTTGATAAGTTTTATCACTGAACTTAGATATTACGTCAATAATTTTCTTTTATATTTGGCTTAAATTATATATTAGGTATATATGGGATAATTTAAAATTTAATCATGGATTATTTTTTGTTGAAATGAAAATTTGATCACCGGTATTAACAACCAACGTCTATTTCACGGACTAATAAATATCTAGTTAAGCTAAGTTATGTATCTTTGAAAATTAAGAAGTTTGTTCGTTTGTGTGTTTGTTTTTTTATACATAACCACACGGTTTGCAATCGATTCGTTAAATTTTTGACATCATTCATATATACCGCCAAATAATCACTGCAAATATTAAAACATCTGCTCTCCATCGTATCCCGTAATATGACAAGATAAATTGAAGTTGGCAACTAACATGCGGTCAGTAAAGATAAACAAATTATTGAGTGTGTACCAGATAATTCTCAGCCTAAAAACAAACCATTCTTTTTACCTGCTTTATAGAACATTTTACAATTCTAGAAAATTAAAATTTTTACTAATCCCGTCATATGAAGGGATATATGCTAGTATAATTATAATAATCCTTGGATGAAAGAAAATGTTGGGCTATGAAAAAATCTGAGAAAAAAATAAGCTATTAATATTTGAACGAAAAATACTAAGAAAACTATTTAGAGTTGTTAAAGAAAATAATGTATGGAGATTCCGTTATAATCATGAACTATACTCTAAATTCGGACAACCAAATATTGTGAAAACTATAAAGATCTATCAATTGAGGTGGTTGGGAAACATCTATAGATGCAATGATGTAAACCCAACAAAAAAAGTTACGTTTCAAAAAGTTGATGGAAAAAGGGTAAGAGGTAGACTAAACACAAGGTGGTTGGATATGGTTGAGAAAACGCTGCATGAAATTGGTGTCAACCAGTGGAGAACTGTGGTGGTGGATGGTTCCAGATGGAAGAAACTTTTAGAGACAGCCTTGGCCAAGGCTGTAGTACTACCAAATATTGTGAAAACTATAAAGATCTATCAATTAAGGTGGTTGGGACACATTTATAGATGCAATGATTTAAACCCAACAAAAAAATTACATTTCAAAAAGTTGATGGAAAAGGAAAAGAGGTAGACCAAACACCAGGTGGATTGATATGGATGAGGAAACGCTGCATGAAATTGGAGTCAACCAGTGGAGAACTGTGGCGGCGGATGGTTACAGATGGAAGAAACTTTTAGAGAAATCCTTGGCCTATAGAAGGCTGTAGTGCTACCAAATATTGTGAAAACTATAAAGATCTATCAATTAAGGTGGTTAGGTAACATCTATAGATGCAATGATTTAAACCAAACAAAAAAAGTTACATTTCCAAAAGTTGATGGAAAAAGGAAAAGAGGTAGACCAAACACCAGGTGGATTGATATGGTTGAGGAAACGCTGCATGAAATTGGAGTCAACCAGTGGAGAACTGTGGCGGCGGATGGTTACAGATGGAAGAAACTTTTAGAGTCTTGGCCTGTAGAGGGCTGTAGTGCTACAGAAGAAGAAGATAATAATCCTTAATATAAATCCGGGTATTCGTTTTAAATTTTTAAGTTATTATAACTAAATTTAAATTTAAAAATTCGTCAATATTTTATGAAATTTAACGTACAAATAAAAAAAAACATTCTCCTCAAATAAACTATTCTGATTATCAGCAAAATCATGCCCCCAGAATGTTCAAAAATATTTTAATGGTAATAAGGTACAAATAGAAGAAAAAAATTAAAAATTAATACACTAGGAATAATTTAAGAATTAATGAAATATTTCATGAGTTTATTCTGAATATATGAAAAAAATATATTGACATATTTTCTCACTATATTTGGCGGTAGGGGCGCCGACCAGTTTTTTTCCACGGGCGCAAAAGGACCTAGTTGCCAATGTTTATGTATGTAGTATGCATATATAATCATAGAATGTTTTTAGCGGTCTAAGTTTATCTAAATAATTTACATGGAAACTTTCTTTAAGTTTGGACCTTTTGATACTGGCAAGGGTTTCAAAAACTCAGTTACTGAAGTAAATCTGTATTTGCAAAGCCTCTTTTATTTCTAATAATTCTAGTTCCCAGACCACTTTTTCAGTATTATTTTACAATTGATGACCCATCTACAATAATATTGAAAATAACTTGATTTACCAAATGCTTATATAGTAATTCAATAAGAGCTGCAATGAACTTGATGAAGAGCCCCACTTGCCCACCATTGAGCTAGAGCACGGTTTCTTAAACTTTTTTTTCTATGGGGACCCCCTAATATTTAAGAAAATTTTAGGAGACCCAAAAAGCATTGCACAAATCCGACACAAGTGTGAGTGAAACTGTCAGATTCTTTTCTTGTACTAAAATATACTACTGCAGTTTTAGGTCATTAATTTCAAATTTTAATTTTAAGACAGAACAATGTGAAGATTTTAATTAAATAACAAAGTTAAAAATATAATACAATAATAAAAATAAATTCAATTACTTGGGTAAATTCAAACATTAATTATAGTTTGCCCCTTAAGTGGAGCCACTTTAGGCGGTCACTACTGAGAAAATACCAGACCGTAAGTGTTACCAGAACACTCTGATCATGCATGCGCAGGGTCTTTGACGAACTAACATAGTCACGTGCAAAGTAAGAAAAATTAATATTTCTATTATAAACAAAGCGAAGCCTTTACTTCTTTCCTTTGTATTTATAAAATTATTTATTGTAAAATTATTATAATAAGTTAAAGAAATATCAAAACTTTTAAAATATTTGGCTATCCATGCTGTACGTCCCGCTACCCCAATTGGAGTCAGGCTCCTTAGTTTAAGAAACTTTGCGCCAGAGTTGTAATCAAGATTCAAAGCTATTAAATAGATTGAAATTTTGGGGAAAATACACTGATACATAAAAATGAACCATCAAAATCATTTCCATAAAGTCCGGACAAATTTTAGTATTAGCTTCGAGTAGAATGCTACTGAAACGCATCACTCTTATTTCTTGGAAACAAATTCCAGTTGCTTTTATCCGAAATGAAATAAAAATTTCGTCTCTAAAAGTTTTAACTGATCTGGTCTCTTTTTTTCCCTTCCACCTGCAGAGCAACTCTGGACCTTGTATTGAACACACACCTTATTCCTCTCCGCAAACTACAGCGTATCTGGAGGTATTCCTTTATCTGTCAGCGAGCACTAAATAAAAACGAAACTTCATTTATCTCTGGCTGAACACAGCACATAATCCCTCCCCATATATATTTTCCTCATCCTTTCTCTACCCCGAGCATGCATTATGCGCCAGTTAAGAATGTAGTTGTCATGGTTAATTTCACTTTTTCCCCTATGTTCAGTTCCATGGCCTTCCAGATTTGAATCTGAATTGAAGAGGCGTGTACACATTCCCCCTGAAACCGAATTTTTATATTTTCTTTTTCTGCCTCTTTTCTATCAAGTGAGGGGTCTGCAACGGTTTTTCCCTTCTTCTCGCTGGCCCCAGGGTGACCACAGGGGGCTAGGTATGCACTGAGCGTCTCGATGAAGAAAAGATAGCCTCTTTTTATTATTACTATTATTACTGACTGCTGAACTTGGATAGGTGAACCTAGAATCGGATTTTGTCCTGTCCCCTAGACCAGTGGTGCTCAAACTTTTTTGACTGCGACCCCTTCTGTAGAGAGAAAATTTTTGGCGACCCCCTACAGATAAATGTTCGCAAATGCGATGTATATTTCGCGCATTTCTTTCGTTTCATCGAATAAAAACATCATCATATTTGACTCATATTAATTTTATTTATAATTTTAAGAAAATACTTTTTGTATAACACAAAAATCAGTAAATTGCCCTTTAATGAGATGCATGTGGCTGCAAGTTTCTAATTATCTCATCGATGTTTGGATGTATGTTGCTAATTGCAATTCGCATATCATCTTCAGAGTTTAAACGCGAGCGGTATTTAGTTTTTATTGAAACTAGTTTGCTAAATCCAGTTTCACATACTTTGTATTGCGACTTGTAATACTTTGTGTATTAACACTCTGATGGCATTCTTGCATAAAACGGGATATTGTTTTTCCACGGATAGCCAAAATTTTTGGCAAGGCTGAGTCTTAAATTGATTTCGAAGAGTATAATCACTAATTAGATCTATCATTTGCTCTTTTTCACTAAACAACTTTCAAACTGGCGAATTAAGGCGAAGAGGCCGCTATCTACTGGAATGAAAAACTTGCGTCTTCATACTTTACATACATTACGCATTACGGTCAAAGAAAGAGTGGACAGCATGAAATTACAATTAAACAGTGAGTGACGGCGCTTCACTCTTTATATGTACACTGTATGGTATGTAGCATGCAGGGATAATGCATTTCATAAAAATTAGGCGACCCCCACAGGGATCGCGACCCCTAGTTTGCTCACCACTGCTCTAGACAAATCAGTTGGATGGATAGAATTTAGTAACGGCTCTACAGCTTAGTGAATCTCGGTAGAGTTTCACTGTCGAAAATATCTTCATAAAAACTCGAACAGAGTCTATAAATTCTCAGAGCCATAAAGTCTGGCTGTACCTCAAGCACAGCTGTAAATTTTTAAATGTCTAGCCTATAGCCCGTCATATGACGGAATCAGTAAAATTTTTAAATTTCCAGAATTGTAAAGTACCCTATGAGGCAGGTAAAAAAAATGGTTTGTTTTTTGGCTGAGAATTATCTGGTACACGCTCAATAATTTATTTATCTTCATACTCCTCTAAAGTCTCCCGATACTGTGATTGCAGTTTAGAATCACGTTGAATTCTTTTAGAAATATAACTCAAAGTTTTCTTAACTTCGTCGAAATTATAGTCAAGTTCTTCAAATTTTTTCCGCGGTAATTAATGGACACAAAAGAATAAATAAAGGAATGAATTATTTCAACTACACCTTGGAGGTATATAGAATTTCTTGTTAATACCGGTGATAAAATTTTCACTGCAACAAAAAATAATCGATGATTCAATTTAAAACTATCCCATATGTACCTAATCTATTATTTAAGCTAAATATAAAAGAAAATTATTTACGTAATATCTAAATTCAGTGACAAAACGTATGAAAATAATGCAGGCGATATTTAAGTAATTTATAAAATAAAAAATGATTAAATGAGACGGTTAAAGGAATGACGTCATAATACTAGAAAAAAAATGTTATTTTTACCTATTTATTATGTGACAAATTTAATCGCCTGCTCTTAACCGGGAAAATAAGGGTTGAAATAATAGCATTAAATGCTATTATTTCAACATTTAAATGCTAGAAAAGAAGAAAATGGGTGGATTTCGAACGTTGCTAACCCTAGCTCGTGAAGAATCCAATATGGATGCCTCTATCCATTCCTGGTGCAATTGCTTCATAAATTCGAGGACAAATGGACAGACAACTTAGGCTATTATTATATAGAGGGGGGTTGTAAAATATTGTGTTTCCTTCTCCTGTAGCCATCTGTTTTGTTCTTTCACTGCAAGGTTTTAGCTTCTTTCGCTGCTTGTAACTTGTAAAGTTTTATGCTTTCAGCATTCGTGTGCATATCTCATTTATCTTGTAAATGTTCCATTGATTTTAAAGGGTCAGGTATCTTGGCTTTGGCAGAATTTCGATTTGGGAGTTTCTCTACCTCCCTTGACTACGGTGGCAGTTACCTGGGGACGTGAGTTCTGCTATATATACCTGAAATACATGTTTTGACAGTTGGGATATATTTATATCACTGTTTAAGGGCACAGTGGATGTACAAAACTAATTTATTTTAAGTTTCACCAATCTTCTTGAAATTTTATATGCTATTAGCAATATATTTATGTGGAAGTGCTTCCAATTTAAAAGTAAAACATCAATGCTTGCTTCCAACAAATCTTCTTGAATATTTAATACTAGCATATAGCCCGTCATATGACAGGATCAAAAAAATTTTTAATTTTCCAAAATTCTAAAGTAGCTTATGAGGCCGGTAAAAATATGGTTTGTTATTTGACTTAAAATTATCTTGCAACAAAAAATAATCGATGATTCAATTTAAAATTATCTCATATGTACCTAATCTATTATTTAAACCAGATATAAAAGAAAATTATTGACATCATATCTAAGTTCAATGATAAAACGTATGAAAATAAGGCATAATTTAAGTAATTTAAAATAAGAAATTATTAAATGAGATGGTTAAAGGAATGACGTCATAATACTAGAAAAAATGTTAATTTTACCTATTTATTATGGGATAAATTGATAAATTTAACCGCCTGTCCTAAGTGTTTAGAAATTATTTTTTATGAATTTTCTTATTTTTTAAAAGGCTTCTAGAGACTAAACTTGTTATAGATTCTTATAAAATGCTATAATTATATCCCCTATATAATAATAGTCTAAGTAGTCTGTCCATCTGTCCTCCAATTTAGGAAGCGGTTGGACCTGGAATGGATAGAGGCATCCATATTGGATTTTTGATGAGTTAGGGTTAGCAAAATTCAAAGTGAGTTGGAAAACGTTCGAAATCCTCCCCTTTTCGAGTGTTTAATGCCATTATTTCAAGCTCTGTTGTCCCCGGTTAAGAGCAGAACATTATATTTATCAATTTATCACATAATAAATAGGTAAAAGTAACATTTTTTCTACCATTATGACATCATTCCTTTAACCATCTCCTTTAATCTTTTCTTATTTTAAATTATTTAAATATCGTCTGCATTATTTTGATAAGTTTTATCACTGAACTTAGATATTAAGTCAATAATTTTCTTTCATATTTGGCTTAAATTATATATTAGGTATATATGGGATAATTTTAAATTGAATCATGAATTATTTTTTGTTGCAATGAAAATTTTATCACTGGTATTAACAACAAATTCTTTTCATAAAAGTCTAGGAGTCTATTTCACGGACTAATAAATATCTAGCGTTTAAGTTATATAGCTTTGAAAATTAAGAAGTTTGTTCGTTTGTGTGTTTGTTTTTTATACATAACCTCACGGTTTGCAATTGATTTGGACATCATTCATATCTACCGCCAAATAATCACTGTCCATATTAAAACCCCTGCTGTCCATCCTATCACGTAATATGACAAAATAAATTAAAGTTGGCAACTAACATGTGGTCAGTAAAAATAAACAAATTATTGAGCGGGTACCAGATAATTCTCAGCCCAAAAACAAACCATTTTTTTTTTGCCTGCCTTATAGGGTAGTTTACAATTCTAGAGAATTAAAAGTTTACCGATCCCGTCATATGACGGGCTATATGTTAGTTTTATAAGAATAACAATTCACAAAAATATTATTTTGTTTAATTTTTATATAAATGAGCAAGAAAGTTAAAGTAAATTGTTCATCATTTTAGAATTTTATAAGAAGAATAATTCATAAGAATATTATTTTGTTTGATTTCTATATAACGGAGAGAGAGGGTTAAAATAACTCGCTCTCCATTCTATCAATTCAATCTCCAATCTGGTGAGTAGTTCTTATTAATTCTAAAACTTTCACTTTCAACGTATCAATATAACTAGTAGGAAGCAATAATTTATCTGAAGGGATGACTCATGTATAGTTTATTTCTAAAAGAAGTGTGAAAAGAAAAAAAAAAGAAAAGACGAAAAAACTCGGCGTAATTTGACCAATACGAATATTTCGACTTTTCTTCATTCGGCAACGCCTCAGAAGAATATTTCGATACTTGACACTCAAGATCAGGCACGAAAACTGGCTGCCAAGAAAGCCTTACAAACCTCTAGAAAATGTCGTTCAAATAAAGCAGCTGCCATAAAAGAAAAAAAAAATAAAAAAAAAATCGACGCCCCGTAAAACAACTGCAAAAGAAAAGGCGCTGTGGTGCTTTTCCAATCATATCTGGCGCTGTCGACGAAGGACGATGCAGAATTTCAACTCAAAAATTATCTTTTTCTATCGCCATTTTCTCCCCTTCTGGCGGGGATGTTAAAAAGTTCTAGCCTCCTTTTCTCCCCTTCTTGTGCCTTTGACGTCCAGACGAGCTTAAGATTCTAGACATTCCAGTACCGTTTAGCAAACATGGTTTATTCAGACCAACACCTATTCCTCTCTAAGACGCCTTCCAGTCGGGGACGCCAAAGTACCAGCTACGGTATTCAGGTAGACCGTACTCGCGTTGTTTAGAACAGTGGTGCGCAAACTTTTTTCGACTGCGATCCCTTTTGTAGTGAGAAAATTTTTGGCGACCTCTAGAGATAAATGTTCACAAATACGATGTATATTTCGCGCATTTCTTTCGTTTCATCGAATAAAAACATCATCATATTTGACTCATATTAATTTTATTTATAATTTTAAGAAAACACTTTTTGTGTAACACAAAAATCAGTAAATTGCCCTTTAATGAGATGTATGTGGCTGCAAGTTTCTAATTATCTCATCGATGTTTGGATGTATGTTGCTAATTGCAATTCGCATATCATCTTCAGGGTTTAAACGCGAGCGGTATTTAGTTTTTATTGAAACTAGTTTGCTAAATCCAGTTTCACATAAATACGTTGATGCAAACTGTATTAACACTCTGATGGCATTCTTGCATAAAACGGGATATTGTTTTTCCGCGGATAACCAAAATTTTTGGCAAGGCTGAGTCTTAAATTGATTTCGAAGAGTATAATCACTAATTAGATCTATCAATTACTGTTTCTCACTAATTTGAAGAGTTGAACTGCATATGTCAAAGGAAAATGGATCACGAATCCAACCAAGATCGTTTTCAGGAAAATCCTCGAATCTTCTCGAAAAATTTTTCTTTAACTTTTCAGTGACGGCGCTTCACTCTTTATATGTACACTGTATGGTATGCAGCATGCAGGGATAATGCATTTCATAATAATTTGGCGACCCCAAAAAAACTTCTGGCGACCCCTAGTTTGCGCACCACTGGTTTAGAAGACGCTATATAGAGGGAAAACAATTTTATTTATGCATAGTGGTTCAGAAAAAATTTCTCTCCAACGGAATATAGGGGGGTAGTATTAAAATTTTACTTTTAGGAAAAACGCTCTGATTTGGGATTACGCGATTTCAAGGTTTTTGTAGCCAAAACTAAATAATAATAATAATAATAATAATAAACCTAACATTTCACTTAACCACCATCGATTTTCATGTTGCTCTTGGCAAAACACTATAGACTTGCACACAGTTGTCCGAAAGTTGCGAGAGTCACGACGAAAAAATTTTGTGTTCGGAGGCGGATTTAACAGGGGACACAACGGGCGTGCCTGGGGCTCAGGCTTTTGGTGGTCTATAAAACACATATTTTTTTCTAATGTAATTATAATTATGAATAACACATATTTTTCTAATTATAATTATAATTGTGGGCAAATTTTAATAATCACTATAAACTTCCACTATAAGCACTATAAACGTTGTTTTTATATTTGTTTTATTAAAACTCAATAGATCGAAAATTATTTCATTTTTTTACCAACTTTTCGTATTTTATATTGAAATACATAAACAAATATATAAATAGACAAGTAAATATATATATAAATACAAATATATATAATATATAAATATACATACATATAATATCATTTTCTCAAGGATAAATAAAAAGTTAATTTTAAGTCTAAATTGATTTTTTAATCAACCTTCCCGTTCCGTGGTATCACATCGACTGATGTAAAAACTAGTTTTTATTTGTTTAAATTTTTCCAGAATCTGTGTAATAGACAAGAACATTCGGCTCCGTTTTCCTGTATATACTGTAATTTTTGTACCCACAAACAAACCATTGTTACACTAACCCGTACTAGTACGTGACCCGCGCTCAAATGTCAATCGTCAGAAAATGTACTAGTACGTGTCCGGCATACAATGTGTTAAAGGCCGTTAAAATCTTCACGTTATTCTGTGTTTTAAAATTAAAAATTAAAATTAATATCCTAAAACTGCAATATATATTACAGTGAAGAAGCTGACAGATTCTCTCATTCGAGTGTGTGGGATTTGCGCAATGCTTATGGGGTCTCATGAAATTTTCGTAAATATTGTTTGGACAGTAATGATTAGCAAGTTTCCACTGATGTTTAGCACAGTAGCATGGCTAACTGAAGACTCAGTTTATTTAAAGAAGTTACACAAAAATATAAAAACATCAAAGTTTATTTTTTTCTTTCTCAAAACAACGTAAATAAAAAACAGTTAAACAGAACATTCAAAACAGTTGGCCGGTAATACAAAATTAAGTTGCAAATTAAACATTCTGGCAAGTGACTAATTTATGTAACTTCCGATAGAAAAAAAAAACTATATCAACGAAGCAAAAACACGACGAGCACCAAGCAATGACAGGCAAAAGCTGAACGTAAACTCCTTCTTGATTTCGTAAACTTTACAATTATTCACGTGCTGAAGAAAAAAAAAAACCACGGAGTATACAAGAAACGATTTCCAAATTAGTAACTAAACTGCTCTCACATGGGTTTCAGACATGAAAAATAAAACGAGATCAAGTAACCAAGATTAAAAAAAGTTAGAGTTAAATTTCCGGGATTTCTGTTAACCTTTATCAGATTGAAATTTAATAGAAACCAATTTAACTCACTTAACTTAAATACACTTGCTTAGTGGTTTGGTTTGGTTGGGAGAGCTACGGTCTACTGTTTTGCACACGAGGGCTAATGAGACCGGGACCTACAGTTTACAGCCGAACACTTGCTTAGTGTCAAAAAGATTAAATTAGGATTAAAAGTTTAGCGAATTACAAAGAATGGGATCCATGTATTTGGTAACAAATATTATGGGGTTACCCCACCAAAAAGTTTAAGGAACCATAATTTAAATTATAGTTTTATATATAAATTATTTACGTAACGTATCCTTTAATCTTGCAGTACTAGTGGACTTGGCCCAGGGAGTACTGTTGCGAAATCTTCCTGTGAGATCCTTTAATCTAAAAATAAGATATCCGCACTTTCCCTCAAAAAAATTTTTAATTGAAACGCCTCATTTGGCAAGATATTTCACCGTGTGACGCCTTCAATATTCTCAAATGAGAGGTAACGTGAATAATGGATCACAGTCAAAGATAAAATTGGAAATTTACTTTTATTCTGGATTAAATACGGCTATTTACAAAGGAATGTTAATTCCTGAATCATGTAGAACTGCAAAGGACGGTTGCCGGTAAAACTTCCTTACGACGATCACAGTCGAAAGAAAAAGAAGAGATTTAATAATCTCTTACAAGTCGGGAGGCTTTTCAGGGTGAAATGCAAACCCAATTTATCCCCCGTTCGGTATCCGAGACTCTGCCGCTCCCTATATGAGCGGACTTTACGAATCTCCCGAACTAGGAAACTGACTCCGGTAACAAAACGCAAAAGCCTCTACGAGGTCAACACGCCTACGTAAAAAATGACGAAAAAGCCCTGAGTCGCAAAATTGTAGGCTTTTTGTACCTGGGGGGGTCAGTTACGGTTCCGCCAATTGTTTTTTTAGTCAGTTAAGATCCCAGTTACCTGAGCACTCCAGCTAAAGTTACAGTCATATTTTTTAGCTGAATTCTTATTCACTGGTTGTCCCTTCACGGAATATCCGAGCATTAATTAACGAGATCCATCAGAGTTGTATTCTTCTATTAAGTCCGATTGTCAAGATCCCCGACTCTGCGACGCCACGCTACTTTCCAGGTAAACAGGTGTACTATGATCAGCTCTTTTGGCGCGTGCTCGGACAAAGGGGAGTCTTCACAACCGATAGACTCCGATCTCTTGCGCTCAAGTATCAAACTTCAGAAAACGCACTAGTACGTGTCCCGCTCTCAAGTATCAATCGTCAGAAAACGTACTAGTAGCTGTCCCGGATACAATGTGTTAAACAAATTAGAAGAATGGACAATATTTTGACGATTTTAGTCTCCTGGCCATTGCGTCATAACTGGACTTTCTGCTCCCCCCCCCTTCCCCTTCAATTTACAGAAGCGGAGGACGAAGATTACCCCATTCATACTCAAGACAAAAGAATCAGAGAAAGCACGCGACAGATTTTTGCAATTTGAAAGAGTAGGGAAATAACGAGAGCGTTTATCGGAAGAGAAAGGGACACTATCGTCACACACTTGGCCGCTGAGTCCAACTACAATAAGCTCATTAGCCGTTAGGAAACAAGATCTCGTAGTCGTAAGATAAAATACACAGAAAACAAATCTGGCATATTAGTTAGTCATAGTTCAAAGAGACTATTCATGGAGTTTTTATGGACGAAATAAATGGCTTCATCTTTTATTTATCTTTTTTTTTTTATTGAAGTAGGAATTCGTAGTAATTAGACGACTGGTGTACTAATCTTCTACCGTTGAAACATTTGATATCAATAACCTACGTTCAATGCGATACAGAAATGCATTGTTTATAGTTTGTACGATTCTCATTTGCACGTTGTTTACATTTAAACAACGTTTTAGAACAGTTCCCATGCATTCGTAATTATTGTCTTTCGTTTATATGGCGTGAAGGAGTCAAAGCTTCAGTTATATGTGCAGAGGCATCAGAGCGCCAAATCAGCCCTAAAGACTTACCAGTACTGTTTTGGCGCCGCCACTTGGCTATAAATTAAAAATGTTACCGCACAGACTATTGTTCATATACAGCTTATAAAATGTAGTGCACATCATCTCTCAGCTCTTGCACAACCATTGTGGTTCACTCTACGTTGGTAATCCGCATTCCTTCTCCTTACAGCAATGTGTAAGCAGGGGACTAAGATACTTTTGTGCCCAGGGCACAATCCAATTTTTGTGCCCTCCACCCTCATGCAAATTTATAGCGACAAGTTATTATCATCATTACAGTCATATAAAAATTATAACATTAAATTATCAAAGAGATTTAAGAAATTAGTATTAAAGTAATATTCAAAATCAAAAACACCAAATTTTCATTTTACGTAATCATTATTATTTCTGTTTAGCCGGGTTAAAAATTAAGGACTTTTAAGGACCTAGAGTGATCCACTTTTTTATTTTCTACCTTGTCATACTCACGAGCTCTGTGGTGCAGAAAATAAATATTAATAATAGAATTAAAAATAATTTAAATTGTTGACATGATTTAATGGTTTATAGTAGTACGTTGCTAATAATCTGACTTATAAATATGCTAAAACCCATAGGATAAAAGAACACCAGGTTCGTTGAGGGAATTAATTATACCCTATATAATAATAGCCTAAGTTATCTGTTCGCAAATTTATGAAGCGGTTGGACCTGGAATGGATAGAGGCATCCATTCAAAGCGAATAAAGTTTATCTTCTCCTAAACTATCGATCCCATTCTAAAATAAATTTGTATAAATATGCTACATATCACAGCAAAAAATACTGTCGTATTTAAAACGTTCGAAATCCACCCATTCGCCCCTTTTCGAGAGTTTAATGCCATTACTTCAAGCCCTATTTTCCCCGGTTAAGAGCAGGCGATTAAATTTATCCATTTATCACTTTATAAATAGATAAAAATAACAATTTTTTCTAGCATTGTGACGTCATTCCTTTAAGCATCTCATTGAATCATTTCATATTTTAAACTATTTAAATATCATCTACACTATTATAATATCTTTTACCACTGAACTTAGATATTACGTAAATGATTTTCTTTTATATTTGGCTTAAATAATAGATTAGGTACATACGTGATAATTTTAAATTTAATCATCGATTATTTTTCGTTGCAATGAAAATTTTATCACCGGTATTAACAACAAATTCTTTTCATATAAGTCTAGGAGTCTATTTCACGGACCAATAAATATCTAACTTTAAATTTATATATATTTGGAAAGTAAGAAGTTTTTTCGTTGTGTTTGTTATACATAACCACACGGTATGACTAAATGAATTCAATGTGATTCTAAACTGCATTACAGGACGGGAGACTCTAGAGGAGTATGACGATAAATAAATTATTGAGAGTGAACCAGATGGTTCTCAGCCAAAAAACAATCCATTTTTTACCAGCCTCATTGGGTACTTAACAGTTCTGGAATATTAAAAATTTATTAATCCCATCATATGATGGGCTATATGCTAGTCAGGTAAATAACAGTAAAATTAAAGTAAATAGGGAACACTATAGTTCATGACAAACACAATTACATCGTACAATAATTTATTAAAACTTAATGAAAGGGGAATTGTGCATGTGGATTAAAAATTATACTGAAGAATTTCAAATGGACAACATATCACGAAGGAAATGAAATTATTACTATGACATTGACATAAAACTCAACTGTCTTGCACAAAACAATGTCAAAGATAT
This sequence comes from Pardosa pseudoannulata, assembly GCA_032207245.1. Lineage (NCBI taxonomy): Eukaryota > Metazoa > Arthropoda > Arachnida > Araneae > Lycosidae > Pardosa > Pardosa pseudoannulata. The sequence continues at coordinate 24,543,077 of CM063506.1, forward strand.
CGATTGAAATTTATCAGGACTAAATATTTAGCAGGTAAAATTTAAGCACAGAAATTGATATCAACTACTGCACATTATAATAACCACATTATAAAATGATAAACAAAGGTAAAAAAATTATAAATTTCTCCAGGAGATGAATACAAGAAGATATGCATACAAAAAGCATTAACTAAAGCAGTAGTAATATTCAGCTGGCACAAGAAAAAAAACCCATCAAGTAAGCAGCAATATATAACAATAAGTGCATTAATAAATTGGTACAATTAGTAAATTTTCGTGCCCAGGGCACGTGCCTCAAGTGTCCATGCGATAATCAGTCTCTGTGTAAGATGTAACTATTCTCCATATTAAATTGTTAAGTTTATTTTATGACTGGCACATGTATCCTTAAATTTAACCTTTTATTTTCTTTAATTTTTGATGCACGTTCGAACTAGCGTGCTTCATATGTTATTTTCCCATAACCTACGGCAAACATTTAACCTCGCTGACTCATGCTCCTTTATATCAAGGAAAAAAATTTCCCTAACCATTATGAACAATTGATGAATCAATAAAAATCAAGTTGTCTGGTGCTAATTTAAGGGAAAAAGATGAAGAATGTAAAGAAGAAATTCCTCCTTCCTTTAAAGATATACTAGGCTTATTTGAAAACTTCAACCTTATTTTTTATGTCAAAACACTAGAGAAAAAACATTTATTGCACTTAATTTAATTCATGCTGTTATAACTAATATTCACAGACAAACAGCACGATAAAATATTTTTTAACGCCTACTTATTTTTAGATAGATAGTATAATTAGTTATAAAAATATGCGATAAAGGTAGAATTTTCATCATTTTATGATAAATGCTTAATTTGAAAACTTAGTTAATACTCTATTTTTGATATAATATGTAGTAATATGCTAGTATTGCTAAGAATTTTTTAAATTATTACTTTTACGTAAATTTAATCAAAGTTGTATTTTAAATTTTGAGTATACTTTTTCCACTTGTATGTCGTTTCACGTCGGTGTTTTATTGTATATTTATTTTTGCTTTTCCAAAATACAGTAGGTGGAAGGTATTTATTGGTTTTATTGTTAAGAATGCTGTCAAGATGTAATTTGTATTGTATCTTGCCAAAATGGCGAGATATTGACTTTTTGGCGAAGTTTTGGCGACTCATTTTTGTCTCTAAATTTGGCGATATATTGCCAATTTTGGCAACCTGGCGACATTTGTTGCCGACCCCCTTTTTCTGGATTTTACTAGAAGCTTGTGGAAATTTCCAGAAACCTGAAAGCTATAAAAAGGGGCCGCGAGTTCTCATAAAAAGTCAGTTCACTCTCAGATCTGGTGAATCTCAGATTTGCCATGTTAGAGCCAACTATATTCATTAGTGTTGTTTTGCCAGATTCCCATGTATTGCAGAACTAGAGGGCTTGGTCCAGGCAGTTCTGTGCCAACTACATCCTGTGCTCCTGTGAGATCTGGTGAAAGTAGGACCTCTGGTAATACTCCCCGTATTGCTCTGAAAAAGTTCGCCAAAAGGCTGCCAAATTTTATCACCATCCGTTGTAATTGTGATTCATTTGGCGTGTTAATAAATTGTTATTATTTTTGTCTTAAGTAAGTCTATTCAATCAACGAACTTTAAGCGAGAATTTTGCAACAATATTTACTTTACTTTGGAGTTAATGGTTTCGAACCCCATGGTAGACATGAATATTCGTAGCCATCCGGAATTGACTTTAATCAGTAGGTTCTATTCTTGTTAGCCCTCGGATAACAAGTCAAGAATAGATGGCGCGCTCCCAACCTAAACCAAAGTCCATTATCTTGTTACTAAGCTCATAACAGAATTTATTGAATTTCGCTATCCAGTTAATTAGTTGTTCAGTAGGCATTTGCAATTGGTCGAGGCTGATTATGTTTTTAATCATGTTTCAGCCTGAATATTTTGCTTTCAGTGTGATGTTTTGAATATATTTTTAGAAAAATCTCTCAACTAGCAGTAAACAATATGTTCTCACTATTTGATGCCCCCTTGGCGAAGGCAATGCGCCAATCCAAAAAACAAGTGCAATGTCACGAACTACTTTAATCTTTCCCATTTTTTCCATATTTACAACAGCCAATGTTAAAAACAATCTTTTCCCATACACTAAAGCCAGAATTGTATAATTGAGTTATTCTATTGCCTTATTAATACCAGCCCATCCACGCAGAACTAACCCTCTGAAATTACTATTGTTTTATAGCTTTTCTGCTAAAACAATCGTTAAGATTGGGTTACAGCGTTTCCATTCTTCGATAGCTTGGCGATCAACAGCGATCTCAACCTGGCAGAATTAAGGGGCAATTCAAATATTGGAACCGTAAACAATATGTTCTAGTCCAAGACACTCTGCTCAGCTCTGTCACAAGGAAAACTGCTAAGTGCACATAAAGACTCCATCATATATATCTTTTTTTCCATGAGCAGAATCACAATGTTAAAATATATTCTTTTCATACACTATATTCACACAGAATGTGGTAAAAGTATTCTATTTTTTCAGGTGATAAATTCTGTATCAGAAAAATTTACAATTTTTAATAGCTTTGGCGCGGTTTAAGACGTTTCGGACTCCATCGACAAACAGGTTCCCTTCTTCAGCTGTTTACGATCGTTTAACAGCTGGACGTTGACATACGGCCGCTCTAGTCTTCTGTGAAAAGTAAGCCTGGAAATTGCTTTTCTGAAAACTGTTGTCAATGCTTGAAGCAAGATCTGCTAGACAGCTGCTGCAGATATTGGAGATTTACTGACCAAATATAAATCCATCAAGTTAGATAGTGTCACTTTTCTGCCATCCTACAAGTATCTGCTAGTATACAGTTTGGAACAATTTTAGCAGTTTAGAGATTATATCATTGTTATCATTGTGGATCCTTACTGTAATGATTATATCATGTGGATCCTTACTGTAACACTTCTATAATCTACTATTTACACCACAGCGGTTCTGTGCTTCAACAAGTCAATATCATGCATACGAGTCTTAATCAATGCATTTTCAACAATAATACACAAACTTTTTCTTGTATTGTCATCTAAATATCTTTTTTACTAGGAGACGTTAATAAATCTCTACTCTGTTTTCATGTACGCCTTTTTCCTTGTAAAAGATATGCCAAGGAAAGAGCAGTTCAAGATCATCTGATGCTATCTCCAACCAAACACCATAAAACTTACCAATTGACAAAATTTATGTAAGTTTTATCAGATTTCAGAGAAAATCCTGGACGTAACATGTATGTAATATTAAAATCACTTATTTACTATTTTAATATTAGTCAATAACTTCTGTTCATAAATACGTTAGGGTTGCGCGGTAATTCTGATTTTTCCAACACCTATAGACTAATTCACCACTGTCCCTACTCTTTAGCCAATAGTTCACACGTTCTCTTTAAACATGGGTATATCACGTGATAAATGTGCTTAGTATTCGTAGTCTACCGAGAAATCCCTACTTGAAAGTGTGTGTGCACGATGTTTTAAAATTCCTGCTGTTGTATGCATTTGCTGTATCGTCACCCGAAATAAAATGTGTTGTGCTATGATGAATCTCTCTCTCTCTCTCTCACACACACAACACACAACACACACAACACACACAACACACACACACACACACACACACACACACACACACACACACACGCACACACACACACATATATATATATATATATATATAATATGTGTGTGTGTGTGTGTGATAATTTAATATAACTTCCACATAATTTAAAAATACTGTAGAATGTAGTAGCCGAGTAGATTGATGCAGAGGTTCACTTACAAAAACATCTTTTATTTAGAACACCAGACAAAACACAAATCCCTGTAGAGAAAAAGAACACAACACACAAAATATTTGATGATATATAACATCGCGATCTCAAAGGAAAAGCCACAAAATCTGTGTGCCAGCATTTTTATTAACTATGAGAAGGGGCGTGGCTCCAGGAATGATGTCATTCCGGTAACCAATCACTTCACTTTAATTACTTCTAGTTTATTCTAGAAGATATAGTACGTCACAATGCGCGGGAAAAATGAATCAACGGGGCTGAGATTCTAAATTCAAGGTGCCAGGAAATGAGTGTACGCCGCCATTATTATGAAAAATGTGTTTTAGAATTTGTTAATAGGGAATCTAGATTTTCAATGGAAAACAGAAAACATTGAAGTTAGGATTTTACTTTAATATAATTTTTTTTCTTTAGAAATAATCCATGCTGTATAGGAAAAATGAGTCACGGAGAGACTACTTATAAATTTATATTTAGGATGGATAAATTCTAGAATCTTTCATCTAACAATAGCGTCCACATTATTTAAAAATACTGTAGAATGTAGTTGTCGAGTAGATTGATGCAGACGTTCACTTACAAAAACATATTTTATTTAGAACACCAGATCACACACAAATCCCGTAGAGAAAAAGAACACAAAACACAGATAATATTTAATGATATATTACATCGCAAACTCCAACGAAAAACCACGAAATCTGTGTGCCAGACTTTTTATTAACTACTAGAAGGGGTGTGGCTCCAGGAATGATGTCATTCCGGTATCAATCACTTCAATTTAATTACTTTTAGTTTATTCTAGAAGTTGTAGTACGTCGCAATGCGTTGGAAAAATGAATCAACGGGGTTGCGATACTAAATTCAGAGTGCCAGGAAATGAGAGTTCACCGACATCATTATGAAAATGTGTTTTAGAATTTGTTAATAGGGAATCTAAATTTTCTATGGAAAACAGAAAACATTTAAGTTAGGATTTTACTTTAATAAAATTATTTTTTCATTAGAAATAATCCATGTTTTATAGGAAAAATGAGTCACGGAGAGACTACATATAAATTTATATTTAGGATAGATAAATTCGAGAATCTTGCCTCTAATAAGTTTAATTCTGTTCCCTAACTGTAATTGTATGAAATTCGCCGACTTTTAACCACCATCGGGCCCTTTGTGCCCAGAACACACGTGTGCGCGCACATGTGCCCACCAATAAATAGTCGACGCAAGAGAGAGTTCATGCTTGCTACAGCCGCCACTCCTCGTTAACAAGATGCGAAACTTCCCTTTCACGCGTCGGTTATCGACAACTTTCCAAGGCCCGGCCTTTTGTTGGGAGGCATAAAAGGAACAAGTGCAAAAAGAAACGAAAAAAAGAAACTCTGACACGGAGCGAGGTTTATTGTGGCCCCGGGCAGGGTTGGGACCCAGAATTAGAGAGAGAGCACCGTTTTCGACCATTCTTCTTGCTCTCGGGGGCGGGCGCACACGCTGCCATTCTCTCTGCCCGGCGCCAACTACTCGGAGGGGAAGACCGGTCATTACCGAAGGTTTTTTTCTCTTTTGGTTTCGTTATTCATTGCGGTCGACGAAGGACGTAATAGGTGTGACGTCTTCCCCCTCCTAGTCGACTCTCCCCGAAAGGCCGGACCGACGCACGACGGGCATTTTGTTGCCAGCAGCGCGTCGTCGGGATGCATGCAGAGACAAACCTTTTTCTCAAAAGACGGTAGTGATAACGGTAGTAGAATAACGCTATGGATTTTAAAAGGGATGTAGGGGAAAATGTACCTTGGACCTGTTTTTAAATTGTATTGAATTTTTCTTACATTTTATAAAGAAAACAAATGATGCGTTATTTCGGTACGCAATTTTCCTTTGCGGTTGTTAGTGACTGCTTGTAATTTTACTACCATTTTTATGATTCTGAGCATGTTTACAATTAAACTTAATTAAGACCAAAGTAAAACGCAATTATGTACCTTAACCCTATAGATTTACTGTGCTTGTTTGTAAAAAGTTTACGTTTTTTAACTCGTTTAACCTATTGTTTTAGGTACTTGTACTTAAAGGAAGTCGCATCTAATATAACAGTGAATTAGGTTAATTAAACAACATTTTGAGAAAAGAAACATATTTTATTGCAATACGGACAAAAAAAAATATTATTAACACGCAGAACATGTTCAGGGGCATAATGTTTATCAAATGAGAAGAATAAATATTAGTTATAAAAATGAAAATGCTGACACCAATAACTGATTTAGCTTTAATAAAAAGAAAAGAAAGACTTAACATGGAAGCTATAGTACCTAGGAGATAAGATATTGTATCTTGATTTTAGTGCTCAAGGTAAGACAAGCATGTCGGTACGCAATAACTGATTTAGCTTTAATAAAAAGAAAAGAAAGACTTAACATGGAAGCTATAGTACCTAGGAGATAAGATATTGTATCTTGATTTTAGTGCTCAAGGTAAGACAAGCATGTCGGTACGCAATAACTGATTTAGCTTTAATAAAAAGAAAAGAAAGACTTAACATGGGAGCTCTAGTACCTAGGAGATAAGATATTGTATCTTGATTTTAGTGCTCAAGGTAAGACAAACATGCCGGTACGAAACACAACGGATAGACTGTCTGAACATTGTCATTTACAGTAAGGAAATAATGTCATTGATATAGGAATAATACATTTAACAATAATGTCTGATTTCTGTTAACAATTTTTATGTGTTGAAACATAATCGAGATCACCTGAAAAAATATCAGAGTACTTTATGAGATGCAGTTTCTTTAGGTGCAGTACAACTATATACATAGAAATCTTTATTTGTTATGCATTCACACACTCTGCTAAAAAGAAAGTCTATAGATAAAACCTAATAAAAAAATTGAATCAGTAGTTAGAATGTTGGCACCAATAACTGATTTAGCTTTAATGAAAGAAAAGAGAGACTTAACATGGAAGCTTGGAGATACTTTGTAGTACCTTTTAGATAAGATATTGTATCTTGAGTTTAGTGACAAAGGTAAGACAAAGATACCGGTCCGAAATAGACAGTCCGGATAGACTGTCTGAACATTGTCATTTACACTGATCAGGAGATAATGTCATGGATTTAGGACTAATACATTTAACAATAATATCTGATTTCTGTTAACAATTATTATGTGTTGAAACATAATCGAGATCACCTGAAAAAATATCAGAGTACTTTATGAGATGCAGTTTCTTTAGGTGCAGTACAACTACAGTGTACTCGCTTAACTAGTTATGTTATCAATCGCTTATTGTTATCGAAATCACTTGGTCAAAATCGCTAATAAAAAAATTGAATCAGTTACATCGGTTAATATAACAGTTTTTGAACCTATTTTAACTGGCAATGGAAGATTCAGAATGTTTTCAGAAGGAATCCTTTCTTTTCTTTCCCTTCGCTGAATCTATTGATATTGAGCCACCTCCTACAAATGCTGAAACACCTCCTTAGTGAGTGTTGGCTGAAATGAGAAATACATTGAAAGTGTTTAAACGGGGAGTGCAACACCGCTTTGATGACTTCAAAAAACATTATGCTTAAGCACAATTTTTTCAATGGTCTTCTTAGAAAAAATTGTAGACAGTCAACAATTGATCAATTTTTTTAATTATGTATACAATTATTATGTTTTAAAGGATAATATACAGTACATATATATAAGTTGAGATTTTCATTTTATTTTGAAATTTAGTACGTGTGAATTAAAGTGGGGATTAATTTATCTAATTTTGCATATCGGTTATTGTTATCAATTTATCAAAATCACGGTGTCCCAAACTGATCACATTAAGCGGAGTCCACTGTATATACATAGAAATCTTCCTTATTTGTTATTCATTCCCACAGTTTGCAGGAAAGCAAGTCTATGAATTAAACCTAATAAAAAAAAAAATCAGTAGTTAGAATGAAAGTCATTGTAGAATCAAAGTATAAACGGCCAAAGATACATACAACATGTTACCTCTCCTTTCAAGAGATTTCCGTCAAGTTTGATATGTTTAAACTGATATAAGGACGAGAGAAATTTTTAACATAGATTTAAACTCTGGGTACTCTCGATGGAGGTAAGTATTATCAAAAATGAAATTTTTCAAGTTGTAGATTACTCACGAACAGTTAATCAGTTATTACAAAAGAAAACGTTAAATCAATTTTTATTATTAGGCAGTTTCACGTAATGTCACTAATTACGTTAATGCCCCCTTATCTGTCTAATTACGGGCCCTTAATAGCCAATAGGCAATCAGTTTTCTACCCTTCCGTTTCAAACGAAAGTCAAATTTTTCATGAGTTTAGATGTGTCATGCTGCATGAAATCGCCCTATTGGATAAAGGCAAGAAGTTTAAAATATTTCTTGCAATTACCAATTCATTATCAATCCCAAGTTTAACTTCCCAATATTAACAAAGTAAAAAATTTCAAGTTCTAAATTATTCACTAAGTAGTTAATGAATCCTATAAATGAACGCATAAAATCGATTTTTATTATTGGATATCATTGAATTAATACATTTTTGAAGATGGGATCACCCGGAATTGTTACCAGATTAGCGGTCTGCATTATTTTAGTAACTTTCATAATTTTATTTACGTTTTTAATTGAATTTTATAGGTCACACGATTAAAGCATTAACGCCTAGCGTCCTTACTATTAATAAAACTACTAATGAAAAAGAAAATAATTTATCATAGATGTAATAAATACACAAAATGCATACTGTTAATTTAACAAATAAATCAAAGACAAAAAGGATTTAAAAGGAAAAATTAATTGATAAGATATTGTATCTTGATTTTAGTGACCAAAATAAATACAACGGATAAACTGTCTGAACATTGTCATTTACACTGATCAGGAGATAAGTTCACTGATTTAGGACTAATACATTTAAATATAATGTCTGATTTCTGTTAAAAATTATTAGTTGTTGAAACATAATCGAGGTCACTTGAAAAAAATATCAAAGTACTTTATGAGATGCAGTTCCTTTAGGTGCAGTATCAAAAATATATACATAGACATCTTCCTTATTTGTTATGCATTCACACACTCTGTAGAAAAGAAAATCTATAAATTAAACGCAATAAAAAAAAATGAATCAGTGGTTAGAATGCTGACAACAATAACTGATTTAGCTTTAATAAAAGAAAAGAGAGACTTAACATGAAAGCTTGGAGATACCTTGGAGTACTTTTTAAATAAGATATTGTATCTTGAGTTTAGTGACAAAGGTAAGACAAAGATACCGGTCCGAAATAGACAGTCCGGATAGACTGTCTGAACATTGTCATTTACACTGATCAGGAGATAATGTCATGGATTTAGGACTAATACATTTAACAATAATATCTGATTTCTGTTAACAATTATTAGTTGTTGAAACATAATCAAGATCACCTGAAAAAAAATTACAACTTTGGTTTGGTTTGGTTTAGAGCGCTACGGTCTACTGTTTTGTCACAAGAGGCAGTCCCTGGTTCGATCCCGGGTTTCGGCATCTGCCTTCGATTGCGCCTGCGGCGAGACGGCGTGCTCTGGACACTTGCTTTACGTGGTGGGGTGACTCTGCCGGATCACTACCGCCAGGAAATGCCTGGAGAACCTCACGGCCATATGGGCCCTGTGTGTTGCTTGATTGACACAAGAGGACTAATGGGATTTACTACTTAAAAAATATTCAGAATGGCTACAACCTTCCATGCCAATATGGGAATTCGAATCCACAAACTCCGGTAATTAAAAGCAGCCCCCTACCATTCGGCCATCATTTAAAAAAAATTGCAAGAAAACATGCAATACTATTTTTTGCCCTGCCAATTAACAGCAGATTCATAATTTGGTTCATCAGTTGAATATCAAAAGAGGTGAATCACGTATAACTTAAAGCAGGTCTGGCCAAACGATGGCTGAGTGGTAGAGCGCTGTTCTTCGTACCGGAAATAGCGGGTTTGAATCCTGCTGTTGGCATGGGAGTTCATAGCCATTCGGAATTGGCTTTAGCACTAGATTTACGGACCGAACCAATTTCACTCATTAAAATTTTGATCACTATATATATATATATATATATATATATATATATATATATATAACTTAAATATCACTTTTCAAAAACATACGTTGGTTTTTAGTTAAGTAATAAAATATATGTAAACTTTCATTCCTCTTCCCCGCAGACCCCTTCATTTCGCATTATCAAATGGGGTATACCTATTTTCACGGTTGTCAGCCAATTTGACTCATAGAATGGATATGAAAATAAATAAATATAGTAATAAATATAGTATAAAGTAAATATAAAGTAATATAGTATAAAGTAAATATAGAGAAGAAGTCGAGAACACTTCCATTCCAATGACAGAAATTCATGCTACTGACGCACCGAAGAATTGTCAAGTTCAACAATTACGCAAAAGAAACAGATGTAGAAACCATTGTGCTAAATGTAATAGAAATGTTTGCTAAAAATATTTTTCAAAAACAGATTTTATATGTAAAAAATGTTTTCCATGATTTTTTTGATAATAAACATTTCATTTAAATTAATTTGGAACTATTTTCTTTGCAAAAAACTTTAAATTTCTTGTATGAGTCAAATTGGCCCACTTCAGTAAAAATAGGTATATGATCAACATCCGTAAATCTAGTGTTAAGCAGTAGGTCCCGGTCTCATTAGACCTCGTGGGCAGAAGAGTAGATCATAGCTCTCGAAACCAAAACAAACAATCAGAACTTAAGTTTTCAAAGCACAAACGTAATCTCTCCGCCCCCAATAAACTATTTTTAAAAAATACAGGGCGCATCGACATTTAGAAAAAGTGTGCGGCGCCTTTTCCAAACAGGAAACATAAACAATACTTAGGAAGTTTAAAATGACAACTGATCACCAGTGAGGACATGTTGTCCTATTCAAAGTTGTTTTGATTTCCCATTTGTTTTACTCTGTGCAGCCCATAATAACTTAGATTTGAGATATTCATAGAAATGACACGGTAGAAATGACTCAGGCATTACTGGCTTGTTAAAGCACCTTGGAAAAATCTGAAGAACAACACGTTTATGAAGATATTAAAAAGGTAATTGTATTTTCCGCTGCCTAAGTTACATTTAATTAGTTATTTGAATTCTGTCGAATCCCTCTGGAAACATTCATGTTGTTGTAAGACATTCGTAATTTTTTTTTTTTTTTAATAGAAGTACATTTTCTTCTTTGTCAAATGACTCTACCAGTCAAAAACACTAGAATGTGTTGATAGAGTACATTCCCAGATTCAAAATCCCTTATATAATAATAGTCTAAGTTGTCTGTCCATCTGTCCGTCTGTCCGCGAATTTATGAAGCGGTTGTACCTGGAATAGATAGAGACATCCATATTGTATTTTTGATGAGTTAGGGTTAGCAAAATTCAAGCGAGTTCGAAAACGTTCGAAATCCACCCCTTTCCCCCTATTCGATTGTTTAATGCCATCATTTCAAGCTCTGTTGTTCCCGGTTAAGAGCAGAACATTAAATTTATTGATTTGTCGCATAATATATATAGGTAAAAGTAACATTTTTTCTAACATTATTATCATCGGTTATTTCTTTAACCATCTCCTTTAATCATACCTTATTTTAAATTATTTAAATATCGTCTGCATTATTTTCATAAGTTTTATCACTGAACTTAGATATTACGTAAATAATTTTCTTTTATATTTGTATTAAATAGTAGATTAGGTACATATGTGCTTATTTTAAATTTAATCATCATTTTTTTTCAATGAAAATTTTACCACCGGCATTAACAACCAATTCTTTTCATAAAAGTCTAGGAGTCTATTTCACGGACTAATAAATATCTAGCATTTAAGTTATATATCTTTGAAAATTAAGAAGTTTGTTTGTTTGTGTATTTGTTTTTTATACAAAACCTCACGGTTTGCAATCGATTGCTAAATTTTGGACATCATTCATATATACTGCCAGATAATCACTGCCAATATTCTGCTCTCTATCCCATCACGTAATATGACAAGATAAATTAAAGTTGGCAACTAACATGCGGTCAGTAAAGATAAACAAATTATTGAGCGTGTACCAGATAATTCTCAGCCAAAAAACAAACCATTTTTACCTGCCTAATAAGGTACTTTACAATTCTTAAAAATTAAAAATTTTACTGATCCCGTCATATGACGGGCTATAGGTTAGTACCCTTTATAACAGCTTTTTTGACTCAAAATAAAATAAAAATTCCTGTTCTTTTTAGAATGAATTTTTTACTAACTCTGTATTATCGCTCTAATTTAAAGAAATGTATTTTGTTTATTTTAAATAGCATATTATAAAGATAACATAAAAATTATAAGAAATGAAAAGTCTGAAATTCACTTACACACAAGATAAATTTTGAAATGCGTATTAGAAACTAAATTTTAATATAAAATTAAAGATAAGTATCGTTATATGTACCTGGCTTTTTAAAGCTAAAAAAATTAAAAGCTGTTAAAAAATTGAAAATTAAAAAAATATTCTTCATCATGTTAAAAAATAAAATATGTCTCGCGTATTCATATAATTGAACGTCACAGAAAAAAATTATAGTTGATATAAAAATTGCTTTCTAATTTACAATTTTAAAAAATTATTCTGCAGGTAAGTGGATTTTCAGTTTTTTCACATAGCGTATATATTTTGTGCTTTTTTAAAAAAATTGCTTCATATAAAAATACTAAATAATTTTTAGAAAGGTAGACTATTATTAATGATCTAGGGAATATTGTATTCTAAACAGCGGAGAAATTTTTATTTTATATGGAATAAAAAAGAGGCTGTTATATGAAGATTTTTCAGCTAGAAATGTACTGTGACGTCTTCAATGTTCCTGTTTGAAGAAGTAGCGCGAAGGATCCCAGACTTATATAGAATTTGATATCTTTTATTTCTTGGGTAAATACGGCTATATACAAGGGGATTCTAATCTTCCAAAACATGTCGAACTGCAAAGGATGGTTACCTGCATAACATCCTCACGACGATCACAGTCGAAAGAAAAGAGATTAAATAATCTCTCACAAATGGGGAGGCTTTTCCAGGGTGCAATGCAAACCCAATTTATCCCCCGTTCGGTATCAGAGACTCTGCCGCTCCCTATATGAGCGGACTTTACGAATCTCCCGAACTTAATCACTAGAAAGCTGGCTCCGGTCAAAAGACGCGAAAGCCTCCACGAGGTCAAAGCACCTACGTAAAAAAATGTCGAAAAGCCCCGAGTCGCAAAATTCTGGGCTTTTTATACCTGGGGGTCAGTTACGGTCCCGCCAACTGTTTTTTGGTCAGTTAAGATCCCAGTTACTTGAGAACTCCAGCTAAGGTTACAGTTAGTTTTTTAGCTGAATCCTCATTCGCTGGCTGTCCGATTCTGGAAACTCAGTCCAATCCTCTGGCCTCATTACCGCCAGCTATCAAGGGGCGTGATGCCTATTCAATCGAACTCTCAACATCCCAGACACGGTGTCGCCATGCTATTGTCGACGGTTGGAAACAGGAGGGATTTTCCGATCAACTAGTTTTGGAGCGTGCTTTCAACAAAGGGAAGTCTCCACAGTACTATGCCCCCTTAAATTTCTTAAGACTTTTGGTGATTATGCAATAACAACTAAAGTCGTTGTCTCGTTTTGATTCGCCGAAGATTGACGTCACATGCATCATTTCTGATTAAGGCCGTTGACGTAATGTTCAGTCTTTGTAAATAGTGTCTTGCATATAATATAAATATTGTAATGTATTTTCACATATTATTGTAACATGAATTCATTGATCTGTATTGATATTTGTTATGAGTAAAGTTTTATAATTATCGTATTTTTATTTGTGGCAACACAGCATCTTTTTAAATATGCAAATATCTGTAATGTATTTGTATGTTGTCTGCCTATATAAGAGTCAGTGTCACAATAGCAGAGAGTTCTTTTGCATCGAAGATGCTGATGTTTGTTTCTGTAACTTGTATGTACTTTCAGTATTTTAAACTTCAGTAACGTCAGTTCAGCTTGATATCCGGAACTCAACGTCATTCATTACACTATCTTAAATAAATGCCTGTGTCTAGATCTAGTTGTTTTATTTAACTGCACCGTGCGAATCCCTTCTGAGAGTGGTTTTATATATGATGTGATCCCTCAGGATACTTCTTTAACCCTTTGCCTTAAAACAACGTAAGGGAGACGTGATCCTACTGCTGTGCCTAAAATGAGAACCTCGTATCACACAAAGCTCGTATCAGACATGTTATTGTATTTAGGCGATAAAGTTTTTGTTTTTGCGTTATTGTTTGTTACAGTTGCAATAAAAGAGTTGGTCGTTTTTTCTTAGGCGTAATTGCAATAGAGCATTATATTATATGCAATAAATAACTAGCTGTTGGTGCTTAAAAATTGTTTAAAAAATCTAAAAATTTAACCTAATGGCAAAAAGGAAAATTGATACTAATAACGGTGCTGGAAAGTGTCCTGATTACACCTTAGAAACTGAAACAGATACCAATTTGGATACATCTGAAGATAGCATTGTAGTTTGTCCTGTAAAAAAACGTGTGCAAAATTTAGTTAGTGATGAAAGCGATACTAATGAAGAAAAAAATATCAGGAATCAGTTTTAAAAACAATGGATTTGGCAATCAACCGAATAATCAACCGAAGATATGGAAGTATACAGAAACTCCTGACATAAAAGTAACGTCTACAGGTGAGTTAAATGAAAACAGTGGAAAGTTACTTTTTTATGCAATATTTGACAAAATGTTTTGGGAAATTGTTGTAACTGAAACAAATTGCTATGCAGAGCAATGTATAAGCGATCAAATGCAGTACTATCACTGGTTTGCTCACAATTTAGTTAGTGATGAAACTGCTTCTGGTCACGACGCATGAGAAAAGCTTTCATCGAAAGTGGCACACACAATCGTCGCTCGATTCACAAGGCAAGGGATTAAGAATCGTCGAGCCATAGCAGGGGTCTCCATAGTCTTAAAATATTGAAGTATAATATTTAGTATACAGATTGTAGGAAATGTACATTTTACTAAAAACTTTAATTAACTAAACTTTAATTAAAAACTGTTTGTCAGAAAACTTGTACTGTTTGTCCTTCAAATATAATTCTTCTTCTTCTAAAGCACTACAGCCTGTTAGAGGCCAAGGCTGTCCCAAGCAGTTTCTTCCAGCCGTTCCTATCTGCTGCAAGACTCCTCCAGTTTCTTTTTTTGACAGTAGTTAAGTCCCTCTCTACTGAGTCAATCCACCTAATTGGTGGTCTTCCTCGTTTCCTCTGCCCCATGGGATTAGTGAAAGTGAGCTGTTTTACTGGGTTTATGTCATCGAGTCGGAATAGGTGTCCAAGCCATCGCACTCTATTGATTTTTATGACTTTAACAACATGAGGTTGCTTATATTTTTTATAAATTTCAAAATTGAATAAAGATCTCCAAAAATTATTCTCTTGAACTGCACTAAATATTTTTCTTAAGATTTTCTTTTCAAAAGCCAGCAATTTATTATCATGCAATTTGGTTATTGCCCAGCATTCACTTCCATAGAGCAGAATAGGACGAAGTAGAGTTTCATAGATGTTAATTTTCGTTTTTAAACTTATAAATCGAGATTTTAATTGCTTTTTAAGACCATTATAGCATTTATTTGACATGGAGATCCTGTTGTTTATCTCTACGTTCAAGTCATTATTAGTGGTGATGGTTGTTCCAAGATATTTCAACTGTGAAACTATTTCAAAAGTGTAGCCTCCCACTGTAAATATCTCTAGATTAGGTGCACTCTGGGATGTTTCCATAAATTTTGTTTTATCTTCGTTTATTTTTAAACCTAATTTACTAGCCTCAGCTTCTAATAAATTAAAAGCTTCTATAATATAATTTCTGTATCTAGCAACCAAGGCAATGCCATCAGCAAATGCCAAGGTTTGTAAAGTCTTCTGGTAAATGGTTCCTCTAGTTGTGATACCAGATGCTCTGATGGCCTTTTCTAAGGTTAGATTCAAATATAATTGGTTCTCAAAAAATTTATATATCTTAAATCTTTTGAGTCTAAGCATTTTCTTGCGTTGCATTAATTTTATGCCGTATCCCTCCGATTATTCAACGATCACCAAAGATAAAAGTGAGGAATTGAATACAAATTAGATTTAAAGCAGAAAAGAAAAATCTCGTTGCTTCGTTCAGCTACAAATGCCTTGCGTTTGAAAGAACACTTTTCAGAAATTCCCCGTATTCCTGCTCCCTGTGTACATTTGTTCATTAATTAGAACGGATAATCACGGTTTTACGTGCAAATGATTTTGTTCTGTCGAATTACTGCATCCCCCAGTTCTTGCACTCGAGGGGATTCGGCGGATGATAACTGGCTGATTGAAATGAGTATTAGAATGTTTTAACGATATATTAAAGTTTACATTTTCAAAACTCTAGAATTTTAATCTGTTCTGCAACAGCTAGGAGGGATGGCGAAAATTCGAATTCTTTTTTAATCGTATTAATTGGATTTTTTATAATTTAAAACATTATT
Organism: Pardosa pseudoannulata; assembly: GCA_032207245.1. NCBI lineage: Eukaryota > Metazoa > Arthropoda > Arachnida > Araneae > Lycosidae > Pardosa > Pardosa pseudoannulata. The sequence goes on from CM063506.1 coordinate 24,559,530, forward strand.
TGGGATTTTTAAAATTAAAAAAAAAATAATTACAGTTAAACATTACAATTGAAATTATTTAAGTTGAGATTAAATTATCATTAATTATTGCGTTTTCATTATCTTATTTATTTTCTTAATTTTGAGCAGTACTATGTCAGATTATGTATTAATTGCATGAAATATGATTTTAACTCTCCCCCAAACTCTAACAACCATTTTTTTTATTGTTTACAAAGATAAATTTATTTATCAAATCATTTTTTGAAGCAATAATATTGAAATAAAAACTAAACTCAGCCCATAGGGGCCCATAGAAAACAGCCCATAGGGGCCAGGGTTTACTGTGCCAATCTCCGTTTACGTGATCAAGGACCCTGGGGTGCGAAGCATATGTTCCGGTTAGGTGGTAAATCTTACGAGGAACCCTCAGTGTTTAGTTCCCAAGCACGCTTGGTACCTACCTGCTTGGTTCATCTACCTACTGATGAAAGGCTGAGTCAACCTTGCCCAGCCTGGGAATCAAACCTCGTACCTGTGTCTTGGAATATTGAAATAAACATAAAACAAATATAAGTGACTATACATTTATTGATTTGATGTCAGATTCAAAAAGAAAGCCTTGACAGAAATCTGAATTGGACGAAAATTTCATTAATGAATTAAGGATATTTAAATTTTATTTTTCCTTTGAAAATGATATGGTATGAGTTTCTCTGCATTTTAAAGCTGAGGGCAGGGTCCTGTACTCATGCAATAAAAAAACATGCTTAAGTATTAACAAAGTGATAAAAAAAGTATTTGTGATTTAAATCAATAATTTTTCAAAACATCCGGTGATTTGAAATGAGTATTGGTGTATAACCTGATTTATTTCAAGGTGATATAAATCAATAAATTTGTAAATAAGGAGACAATATTGTCACGAAGATTCGAATAAACACACCGTTTAACTTAACAGACGAATTTATTGGAGCTAAGTAGCAACTCGCAGCTTTACAAGATCGAGAAGTTGCCTACAGCTAGAGAGTATCAGCTTTTATACCTGAACAGAATATTCGAGAAATAACTAATTTACATATTAAAGAAAGATCTAGAATGTTCAAGAACATAAGGCAACAATAAATAACATTTTTAAATTAAAAATCCGTACTTTGGATCAACCACCATGGCAAGCATTGAAACCATAATCTTCGGGTCCGGATCGCGCGCTTTGACCATTCGGCCACTGAGCTCGTTGGGTGATCTTTTTTTATGCGGAAATATAACAACAAGGTGATAAAAATCAACAAATGAGTTACTGTGCATTTTAATGCTGATTATAGGGCCCTGTATTCTTGCAATAAAAAAACATGCTTAAGTATTAACAAAGTGAGAAAAAATTTTTTGATTTAAATCATTAATTTTTCAAAACATCCGGTGATTTGAAGACTGGTGTATAACCTGATTTATTTCAAGGTGATATAAATCAACAAACTCTGACAGATAGTAAGAATAAAAGACTGGGGAGAGTGGCACATAATATCATCCGTAAACAGTTCTAGCCTGTTTATTTAAGAAGGCTGAAATAAATGTTTTAAAAAATGTGTTAACCACAGAGCTTCTTTTCAATAAGATATTCCCAATGACGTAGCTAGAATTCTTTTGGGTGGATCCAAGGTAATAATCCAAAGTACAATGAATTTTCAATCTCACATAAAAAATATTCATTACACACACAAAGTACATATATCTATACATAGATAATTCAATACATCTGTAGTTTTGCTTGCATACATAAATATGTCATAAAACGGGGCAGCATTGAACATAATTTCAATGTATTTGGGAAAATTTATATTAACACAATTGTGTGCGGGTACATTTCGCAGCGGAATTGTACCGGGAGCGGGCGTTTTGCGTAAATTTAGTTATTCAATTAAATCTCAATAGATCAAAAATTATTTAATCTTTTAACAAACTTTTCGTATTTTATACTGAAATGTATAAAAAATATATATATAAATAGACAAATAAACAAATATATATGTAAATACAAATATATATATAATATAAATATGCATATATATAATATCATTTTCGCAAGGATAAATAAAAAGTTAATCTTAAATCTAAATTGATTTTTTTAATCAACCTTCTCGTTCTGTGGTTCCGCATCAAATGATGTAAAAACTAGTTTTTGTCTAAATTTTTCCAGAATCTATATAATAGACAAGAACATTCGGCTTCGTTTTCCTGTATATGCCGTTATTTTTGTTCCCGACAAACAAACCATGTTGTTACACTAACCCGTACTAGTACGTTATTCGCGCCCAAGTATCAATCGTCAGAAAACGGACTAGTACGCCTCCCGCATACAATGTGTTAACAACCACATTGTGTATTTCATTTTACTTTATAAGTTTTTACCATATTTAAATTTGCCTGGCAGATATTGGAGTACAATTAATTTATACTCTAATATTTACCAGACCAATTTAAATTAAAGTAGTTTGATGAATAATTAGTTAAATAAAAAAGATATTGAGAAAAGGATTATGACATATTCATTTATTTATATTTTTTTTCCACAAAATTATATACTTATATGACAACAAAGTAATGTGGAGTAATCAGTAATTGATAAACGAGCATTTTATAGTAAATTAATTCATCTAGATTTTAAGGTCAGATTGCCAAACATTAATATACATTTATAGTCATGCCCCAATGTACTAAAAACTAATTTGTGAACCCTTTGTGACCAATTTTGTTACGAAGAAAGTTTTTACTCTTTACACCTTGAAAGCGATGTTTTAATACTTGCATTGTAAACTAGTAATGTACAAAAATTTTTATAAGCTTAAAAATTCTTGTTATATATACATTGAAAATATTTCGGGAGGGTCCACACTCCCAGACCCTTCCCTATAAATACTCCCGTAATCTCCTTAATACGTAAACTAGACTCGTATAAAAATATAACACAAAAGATAGCAATATAAATAATTCGTGCTATCATAGATGTATACTGTATCGTCGCTACACCCCATTGGCTTCACAAAGAGGTTTTGTTAAAGCCCAGGCCAAGGCGACTTTCAGTCTGGGTTTTTGATATTATATTACAAAGGGTTTTTGCTTCAAGATGTTCAAGGTGATTAGAAGGTCGGACGCGATGCCGAAATGTCAGACTGTGTAGCGCCAACGAAAGAACCAATCGGAGGCTAACAGGACAGCTACGCAAGAAGAAACAACGAATGAGAAGAGGCGAAAGGTGACATCAGGCGGTGCGAATTTTTCGCCGGAGAGATTCCATAGGAGGAGAACAAGCGGAGGCTACGATTTGCGACGGTTGGTTTTTTGGAGAGCTTTTCTCCAGTTTTGTGTGGGACTCAATGAGTCCCAGTTGTACCCCTGTACAACGGTATCTGTCGGCACCTGACAGCAGATTGTTTTTTTTTTAGGTTCGCCTAGAACCTGGGACCTTTAGGTCAGCACCAGCTCACCTGAGACCTGTGATTTCCACTCGGAAATATTTGTACGTAACTTTTATTTATTCAAGAATAAACGTTGTTATTGTTCTAAGCGGTACGTCGTGTCATAACCATTTCGACACCCACGCGCTACGCGAGGATCCCGTGACGTTACAATACCGATTCCATTGATAAGTTCACACATGAAAAAAAGTAAAAAAAGAAAAAGATTTTCAGAGTTCCCAAATATTGCAAAACATTCCATGGGTAACCTAATAAGACTATCTCTTAGGCCAGCGTTACCAATCTCGGACGCGCGATTATCGCCAAGGAAGGTAACAAAACTTTTCAATAAAAAATTATTTTTATGCCATATCTACTAATAAATAAAATTTCATATCGTCATGTAAAACTAAAAAATCCCTGTACATGAATGTTTATTTTTATTTTTCATACATTTTTATACATAAAATTTAATTCAACAAAACAGCTGTTAGCTCTAACTTTCTATTGGAACTTACGTTACCTTTTCATTTATTGATAACATCACCATTTTGTAAAATTCATCTTAAATAAGAAAAAAGACATGTTCGTCTCTTTAAATGAAGCCTTTTACTTCACCATAAAGCTCGAGCAACACAGAAATTTCAGCTGAAGTATAAATACATCAGTTACTAAATCTGTATTTCTGAAAATTCAATGCGAAATTTCTTAAGCCTTTTTTTTAAAACAATATGTGCTATTTTTGTTCCCTTTTCAAGGTCCACACCTGGAAGCATGTCTTTTACCACTATCAAATTTATTCCGCAGTTTAATTTTTATATTTATCAGAATAGCTTCGGAAGTTAAAAGCGTAACAAATGTTTAAGCAAGCCTTTTTTCTCTTTTTCTGATCATCTGTGTGCATTTTTAAAAGTGTAAAATTTTTATCTGTATTTTGAAAACCTAAATTGTCTTAAATGAACATAAGAAAATAAATCTTTTCATTAATTAAGGAAAATTTGTTAAAGTATACTGGTGGTAAAATTGCTTTAATATTTTTTGTTACACTAAAATGTCATAAAAATGCAATGTGTGAAACGACTACGCGGGTAGACCATGTTTTAGGAAATAAGACATTAAATTCCGTTACTGGAGTCCACTAGTTCGAATCCCACTACGTGCTATGCGGAATCAGTTTGTAAGCTCCAGTCTAATTACCTCTTATATCGAAGAATATTCATTATGATTTGAACTAAACTTTTTTCTCTTAGAAAACAGCAGTTTTTCTACCTCAGACTTTTCACAATTTTACCTCGTAAAACTAAAGTGTTCTAAAATTATGCAACCTACTTAAAAATTTTAGTGTTATTTTTAATAGGAAAGTAACTACAAACGTATACTGCAGAAATGTAGATAGCTAGGTTATATTTTTAAACTACAAAGGCAGTTAAAAAAGTAATGTAAAATGTACTCTAAGAAAACCCCATTTATTTACAAATTTACAGAGACGCAAATAACGTTAATAAGGTTGTAGAACATTTTACTTCTCCATATACTTACCGTGGTTCCCGAAGAATTTATTGCATTGGTATAACAATCTATCGGTATTGGATAACAGAAATTACGGTCTAAATTGGGAAGCCACATCCACATCGCTTTCTGAACATCGGAATCAGTTCCTACTTTCGAAGGGCGTCTGAAAATATGAAATTATCACTTCGCGTGACATCAAAGTCGTAGGTAGGTTGTTCCAACAATTTCCATTGGAAACGCATCCATCCTCATGTGAACTGATGCAATAAGCGCCCTGTAACGTCACTGGATTCTTGGGTAGCGTGTGGGTGTCGAAGTGGTTATGACACGATGTACAGCTTAGAACAATAACAACATTTATTCTTGATTAAATAGAAGTTATGTACAAATTTTCTGAATGGAAAACACAGGACTCAGGTGAACCGGTAAGGACCTAAAAGTCCCAGGTTAGAGGCGAACCTAAAAAAAAAAACAATCTGTGGTCAGGTGCCGACAGATACCGTTGTACAGGGGTACAACTGGGACTCCTTGAGTCCTACACAAAACTGGAGAAAGGCTCTCCAAAAAAACCAATTAAGTCGTAGCCTCCGCTCGTTCTCCTCCTAGGGAATCTCTGCGAAGAAAAACTCGTGCCGCTTGGCGTCACCTTTCGCCTCTTTCCATTGGCTTTTTCTTTCCGCTTCGCCATCCTGCTAGCCTCCAATTGGTCCTTTAGTTGGCGCCTCACAGTCTAACATTTCGGAGTCACGTCTGACCTTCCAATCACCTCGGACATCTCAAGGCGTGTCGAAGTGAAAATCCTTTATAGTATAATGTCAAAAACCCAAACAGAAAGTCGCCTTTGGCTGGGCTTTAACAAAGCCTCTTTGTGAAGCCAATGGGGTGTAGTGACGTCACAGCTCTCTTTCGAGAGCATTGGCTACACATGCCTGAAATTCCTGCAAATTAGAAGGAAGTAGAAATTGCTGTCGGATGCGCCTTTCAACATGTCCCAAACTAATGGAGATCCATGTCTATTGGAGAATGATCCAGAATTTGGGATGACCAGTGAAGTTATTGGAAATCTGATTGATGTCCGAGAAACATTCAGAGGTCATTTCGATACCAACAGAACAAACCTCATACCATGATACCCCATCAGACCATTTGCACAGTACAATCAAGGCAAGATGGTTTCATGGATTCATGGGATTCTAGTCAAAATCGATGTCCTCCATCAGTTGAAAACAATGTATAGCTGGAATCATCTCACCACATAACATTTTCCTAGTCCTCTTTTGTCCAGATTCATCCTTCCATGCAGAACTGCTGAAGAAACCTAGCATCCTAGGCAAAAATGAGAAGTTTCCTCCCAGGCATCCGATTAAGTGAGTCCATCCTCTGCAGTTCTTTGCTCAGGGTTTATACCGAGGTTGATCAGGACGAACCTTCGTTGATGGCTTTCGTCAATTGAAGCATATCCAATTTGACATACTTTTCTGACATACAATCCGTTGCAGACAACACAATACACGGTCTTGTTGATTATGTTTTAACTACAGTTACGTCTTTGACAAGAACTGTGGATTGTCGCACAGGAGCTCTTATTTCTGACCTTCCTGGGCCAAGAAATACTGTGAAGTATGGAAGTGATGTAATATCAGATAATTATACACGATATTGAGGAAAGGACTGTGGGCTCTTCGACAGACTATCTTCGAATATCTTAGCAATGGTTGCTGTTGCAATGGTTACAGTGAGTTCTGCTGGCTTCAATCGTGGCTCCTGCTAAAGCGGTCACAACATGAAGCCCTTAATCGAATGGGGAAAGATCTGGCGTTTTCCCCATTCTATTACGTTTATCGTGAAATGCAGTCAATCGCCTTACTTATACTAGCCTTCTGCTGAAGTTTCATCTCCTCATAAGCAAGTTTCATATTCGCACGCCGATAGCGAGCATTTCTAATATTTGTTACAGGTTTCTAAGTCATTGGCTAATATAAAAATTTTGTCTTCTATAAATAGTACAGAGATCTTTTCCCACCTAAATGTCGCTTATAAAATGGGCTGCAAAAGATTGTACAAAATACAGAACGAGTTTCACGTCTTACTATGTTTAGCTTCTCTTACAATTTTTTTTTTTATTAAAATAAGAAAAAAGCAAATTTTTGTTATTTTAAGCTAAACTTATCAGGTCCAAGATTCAGATTAATTGCTAATGAATATAGCCTCTGAAGCACACTTAAAACAAATAAGTAACCCCTTTTTTTTTTGCTAATAAGAAATTTAGCTAAGAAACGACTTTAACTCTTAACTGAAATATGAATAAATAGATATTCCAACGAAGTACAACAACGCACCCTGTCCGCCATGCTTAGCGCAATAGAAGGCTGAGTGCTTACTTTTCCTCCCTAACTACCGAGAACAAAATAAAGCAATAGTTCGGTGGAATTATTTTACCCATCGCATAAGTTGGCGAGAAGAAGGATGGTTATCTCGGCGAAAGACAGGATACTCTGGGAACACACATTATGGTAAATGGAAGTAACTGCGCGTGCCAGGAATTCGACGAACGTGCGGACGGAGGGAAACTTTTTTTCCACTTTCCGGTTTCTCTTTTTATCAGACTCGCTGCAGAACGGACTTGAAACGATGCTGTGGCATCCTCTCTTCTTTGTTTTCGAACACACAGTGGCCGCTTGAATAGTATTGCTAGAAAATAATTTGGATATTCATTTAAGTCACTGGTTCCGTAACTTGTCGGCATTTGGACCTTTCCTCAAGCTATTTCTGGTTACGAGATGACTTAGTAGTCAACGTGTACGGCTATAATTTCGGGGTACCGGGTTCTACCCTGGGAGACACTCTAAATTCCCTGTAGACCAAGAGAATGTGCAAGGTAAATCTTAATGTCCTCTCGCTTGGAACCTGGCAGATGAGAGAGAGATGAGAAATCAAGAGAAAATATCCCCCTTCTAAAAATGATCAAATCTAGCCTGGCATCGAAACGTCTTACATCCCTCAGAGTGGGCAGCGAGATATAAAAGGATAAATTTCCCTTATACCCACTGTAATTTGTAATTGACAACTGCAGTGTCAAAATGTTTGCCGGTGGGCTAAACATTTTTACCGGTGTGACGCCTTCAATATTCTCAAATGAGAGGTAACGTGAATAATGGATCACAGTCAAAGAATAAAATTGGAAATTCACTTTAATTCTTGATTAAATACGGCTATTTACAAAGGAACGTTAATTCCTAAATCATTTAGAACTGCAAAGGAGGGTTGCCGATAAAACTTCCTCACGATAATCACAGTCGAAAGAAAAACAAGAGAATTAATAATCTCTTACAAATGGGGAGGCTTTCCAGGGTGCAAACAAACCCAATTTATCTCCCGTTCGGTCCCGAGATTCTGCTGCTCCCTATATGAGCGGACTTTACGAATCTCCCGAACTAGCAAACTGTCGCTGATAAAAGGCGAAAGCCTCCACGAGGTCAACACACCTCAGAAAAAAATGACGAAAAGCCCTGAGTCGCAAAATTGTAGACTTTTTATACCTGGGGGTCAGTTACGGTCCCGCCACTGTTTTTTTCTCAGTTAAGATCCCAGTTACATGAGAACTCCAGCTAAAGTGACTGAATAACTGAATAACTGATGATGAAATAAAGTGATGAAGTAACTGAATTCTCATTCGCTGGCTGTCTCTTCTCGGAATTTCCGAGCTTTCATTAACGCGATCCATCAAGGGCGTGTTCGTCTATTCAGTCCGATTGTCAAGATCCCCGAGTCTGCGACCCCACGCTATTGTCCAGGTACAGGTGTACTCTACGATCAGCTGTTTTGGCGCGTGCTCGGACAAAGAGCAGTCTTCACACCGGTAAATACCGAATAATAAAAAACATTAAATTCGAGGTGTTTTGCGTATAATATTCGAACCATATTATCGACTTTGCATTGTCTTGAATTTCTGGTAGAGTTGACCAGATGCAACCCATGAGATATTCTTCTTGGAGCAGCCCGTTCATAGACCATGCAGACGAAATATGACGCCCATCTGCGTTTTAAATTGAATTGAGTCTACTGTTACTTCTATGTTTCCACCTTAACTGCTTGCATGATTATCCCGAGTTACCTCGGATTTGTATATATTGCAGTTAATTATTATCAGGAGAAAACTCGGGCGAAGCAGAATTTGTCAGTACGATTTGTTTTATCACGGTATTACTCGGCCTGGAGAAAATGAAAGGAAATCTTCATCTCTGATTGGTCGTTTGCTAATATTTGTTGGTTTCCCTGCTGGCCTGGTCACTTGTTTTCCACTGATTAAAAAACTAATTTCAGAAAATCCTCGTGACGAGTTTTCTGCCACATTAGAAAGACCCAGTATTAGTCTTTTATCACTCAGGTTAACCTCGAGGCATTTTCCAGATGTTATTCTTGCTACTGAAAAAAAAAATCAAATGCAACTAGACAGTGTACTGTGCTTCCGTAAAACAAATCCCAGAGGTAATCCAGTAAGAAAAGAGATCAGATACCAGTGTACAGAATGTCAGGTATTACTTTGTGTTGTCCCTTGTTTAAAAAACTATCCTACAAAGAATAATACTTAACTTTTTTGAATTTGCCCGAGATAACTCGGGTTAGTAAACTAATATTAAATTTAAATGTTTTTAAACCCGTAAAAAATTACAAAATCAACTTAAAACCTACATATTTTGTTTTGTTTCCTTGTATTTTAAAAGAAAATAAAAAAATGTGAGGATTTTTTGCAATTTTTTTTCAAAACAATTTGTAAGGGAAGCGGTTAAGCATCAAGAACTGTTCCCAGCAGAACGTGAGACTGGTGTTTGAAGGTAGCCGAGAACGTGCTGAACACTCATACCCGTGAAGGAATTTTTTTTTTTAGATTCAGGCACTGTTAGTCAGCTGGCGTTTCAAGCAATTCCGCTTTATTAAAATCGCTTTCTAGAACGAAAAATTTTAGGTGTTGTAAGAAGATTAACAAGAGGTAATGAAAAGGGAACGTTAAATAAACTTGTATTCTACTAACTATACATTCAGAAAGTTTTAAAAAGGAGAAAAATCTCAGGTCCTGAGAGAGGGGCTTAAGCTCCCCTAGCTCCTCCCTGTGACTGCTCCATTGTCCGTTTTTCCCGTTGGTTGGAAGCTGTTCCGCTGGAAGACCAAACTGCAAGCACCATCGCTAAGGCTCTAATAGCTGCATGGATTTCCCGTTTCGGAATACCTGAAATAATAACATCTGATCAAGGCCGTCAATTTGAAAGTGACCTATTCCGAGCTTTGGCCAAGTACCTAGGTATTCAGACGAATACTACTACGGCCTACCATCCACAAAGCAATGGCCTGATCGAGGACAACACCGCATATTAAAAGCAGCTTTAAGGTGTCATCTTGAAAAAACAACTTCTTGGGTCGATTCTCTTCCACTCGTCCTTCTCGGATTACGAGCAGCAGTGAAAGAGGACTTAGGATTTTCTTCGGCAGAAATAATCTATGGCTCTCCAATATGTCTACCGGGAGGATTCTTCTCATATTCTTCTAAACGAAAGTGAAGGGAGAATTCACAGAATAATTTTGTGGGTCCGTACATAATACTGTCTTGAAGTTGTCAGGCTGGATATGGATATAGTATCCAGAAAATAAAAATTGCCTATCCCGGAAATAATTAAAAATGGGGAAGGGGGATGTGGAGTCCGGCGTGGTATCACGAACGTCAGGGTAGGCGGCTCGTCGTGAGTTGTCAAGGATGTAGCCACGATATCTGACGAAGGAGGTCAAGAATCATGGTCATAATGACGTTATAATCATTTAAAGGATATGATCTTTACAAAGTCTATTTCTACCAGATAAATTTTAAAACATTCACATTTTTGACTGACATACTTAAAATGTTTATCTTGATTTATGCAGAAGAAAGTATTTCTTTAGTATTATCCTAAGTAGAATTCAAGGAGCCTTTTAAAAGTATCTATGACTTAGAGAGGGGTGCTGCAAATGTACGTATATTTAATTAATTAATGCTTAGTGTTCCTTTGCTAAAAATTGAATTTGAACAGAAAAAGAATTAATTTATAAATGTTTTATGTTTTCTCAATGCGAGTTTTTCTTTCTAGATAAGTTAGAGGGCAATACTATAAATAATCTATCACAATTTCTACCATCTGCCATTATTTAGAATTTTGTCATCTGGATGGACATTTTATGATGTTGTAAGGCAAACACATAAATTTAATTTATCGGCAGATACATCGACTGAAATCACGACAAATAGCTTTATCTATTATAAAGTTCACTTTACGGACTATAAAACGCACTCTGATTTCTATACAATTTTTTAAATAACATTTTTACTACTTTTTTATTAAATTGCAAAGCCAGACTTAAAAAAAACCTCTTAGTTTATAAAACCGAACTGACTTTTTTTAAAATCCCGGAAAATGTTCAATCCGAACTTTCTTTCTCTTCATCGCCCTCGTTGTGTTCTTCATATATAATATCGTCTTCAGTACCACCGAGATTGTTATTTATGCTGCTCTTCTTTAAAGATTTAATAGTAATGTCTTCTCTTACTCTAGACCACGACTGTTTTATTCACTAACACACTTGTTTGCTTATGGGTTGTTTTTAAGACGGGAAGGAATTTTAAATCAAACACTGGCTCCTTTTAAATTAATTTCAAATATAAGACACACCAGAATGTTGGAGACAATTTTTCGAAGAAAAAAGTGAGACTTATAGTTCGTAAAATAAGGTATATTTATTTTGTAAAGGCACTGCATCCTTGGGTAGTGTGTGGGTGTAGAAGTTAGAGGGACGCGACGTACAGCTTATAGCAAGAAAAACTTTTATTCTTGACTAAATATAAAACTATTTACAAATTTTCCTTAGAAAAATCACAGGGGCTCAAGTGAGCTGGAATGGACCTAAAAGTCCTAAATTTGAGGCGAACCTAAATAACAATCTGCGGTCAGATACCCGACAGATATACGGTTGTACAGGGGTACAACTTGGATTCCTGGAATCCCACACTAAACTGGAGATTGGCCCTCCAAAAAACAAACCGCAGATCCCTTCGCCTTCGCTCGTTCTATTCTCTTTTCTCGTAGTCAATCTTCCTCCGGCGAAAACTCGCGCCGCCTGACGCTACCTATCTCCTTTTCCCATTGGCTTTTCTTCCCGCGTCGCCGCCCTGCTAGCCTCCGATTGGTCCTATCGTTGGCGCCTGATTGTATGTCCTTCCTGCTTCGCGTCCCACCTTCTAATCGGATAAGGCATCTCAAGGCGTGTCGAACCGAAAATATTTTGTAGTTTAATGCAGACCGAATGTCACTTTGGTCTGGGTTATAACAAAACCTCTTTGCGAAGCCAATGGGGTGTATAGAAGTCACAATATACATACATACATACATACATACATATATATATATATATATATATATATATATATATATATATATATATATATATATATATATATATATATATATATATATATATATATATATATATATATATATATATATATATATATATATATATATATATATATATATATATATATATATATATATATATATATATATATATATATATAAGGGAACACTAGGCAGGTAAACTAATGTAAAGATATTATATAAAACCCCAAAGATGACCTTTCAAGTAATAACTGATAGAAAAATGTATGAAGTTTGATAGTTTAATTACTCCGAAATAAATTTATAGCCTAAAGCTTTCATTACGGCCCAAGAAAATTTTTGGGTTTTCACATCTAAAGTCAAAGGAAAAAGCTCGCGTTTCTTTGTTTTCCCTTTTTAACCCCTAATTTAAACTGACCACTGGGGCCACAGTTCAATCCCTCGGGAAAGGTGTCTAACTAATTGAAATTTTATACTGCCCTAGTGGCCAATTTAGGAAATTCCCGAACATAAAAGAGATGCACTATCGGACACAGATTTTTTTTTTACTCGGATATTTACTAATGGTATTCCATGATGGATGATTCGCCCCCGCAGAGGAAAAAAAAGGTAAAAAAATAATTTCCAAAATTATATAATTCTAGTCAAAGAGTAGGGTTAAAAGACAATAAATTTGAATTATTAAAAAAAGTAGCTATGAACATTTACATTGATGAATATTGAGGTAGATTTCAATATCACCAAAACCTAAAAAGTTTACATAGAAGTTTTAGAAGGAATTCATCAGCTGGAAGAAACGAATATGTGCCTAATAAACTGCAATGAAGTCATAAACTTAGTCGCGGTTATTGCAACTAAGAAAGTAATGCTGTAAATACCTTTCCTTTTTATGAAATACAAAAGTATAACGTTATTAGTTCTTTAATTTTTGAATTGTAAGTTTATTCTGATTATATTATACTCGTATATAGAGAAAACATGGTTCTGTATGTTTTCCTTCCATATTAGGTGGTAGAGGAACAAGCTAGTATTTTTCCCTCGGGAGCAAAAAGACCTAAGTCTTCCCCTAGGACCACTTAACAGGTGTCTGACAAAACACTGAAGATAATATATATATATATATATTTACAAATACAGTGTTCCCTCGCTACTTCGCGCTTCATGTTTTGCGGCTTCAGTGCTTCGTCGGTTTCTCCAAAGTATTCATAAAAAATAAAAATGAAAATATACAACCATGTCTGCAGCCACATTGCTGAATGGAGCGTTATTTCATGCTGATGAGCAAGCGAGAAGGATCCGTGCATGTCAAACAAAGAGATGAGTTGACTCAGAGCACATACCACGGGCTCTTGAGGTGACAAAGTCTGCAAGTAAGGAAGAAAATGGAGAGGAAGACGAAGAACAAACTGGAAAGCGTGGCATTACCTTGGAGAATCTATAATAATTGGTAAACATGGAAAGAATTTGCACAAGACCTTGACGACAATATGGTTCGATCTGTCGAGTTCAGCAATCGAGTTGACGGGGTTAGGTCGCTGTACAGGAGAATGTTGAAGGAAAAAAGGAAAAACAAAGACAACAACTACCCATCACCATGTTTCTCTCCAAGGTAAAGCCTCCGGACTCTACCGTCAGCGCCTCCAGCAAAAGAGTCTCCGAGTGAGCCTAAAACTTCCACGAGTCAAGTGAGAGTCTCTCCTCCACCACCAACACAAGACTCTTTGGCTCTCCCAGAAAGCAATGTTGATTAATGTTTATTACTCCAAAAAGGTTTTGTAATTAATCTTATTCATTAGCACTGACACGTTTAAGTCAATGCTTATACTGTTGGAATTTTTGTCTTAAATGTGTAAAATATAAAGATTGTTTACATATTTAAAACATTCGTGTACCCGCATGCACGAAAATTTCTAGGAGAAAATCCTACTTCGCGGAATTTCAGCTTTAGGTTCTAATCCCCATTGACCGCGAAAAAAATCACTGTACCAAGCACTTGGCAACTAAGTCATTGGCGTTCTAGCTTCCCAATAATTTTGGACAGCAGAAATAAAATTATACAATGCAGTGCCCCAAATGTTCCCAGTTCATAGGTCCAGGATGACTAACTTTAATTAGAAGAGTCATTAAGTCCAATCCTAAACAAATGAGAACTAAGGCAATCATGTCCAGTAAGAAGACGAAACACTGTGACAGCAAAGACAGGGGGAAAACTCAGGATAATGGAAATCAAGACCTCAGAGGCCTGTCTGTACCCAGTTAACCTAGTTGTAGTTTACGTTTTTATTAAGAACACTGTTGTTCAGTTGAATAGATATTCGGCAGCACTGCGATAGATTTGGCGTTACCCCGGGTGCACAACGAGAAGGACTATCACGTTACACCCAGAACTGAAGGGAAAACGAAAAGTAGAATTTGGAACTAATTTTGTATGACTTAAATTAGGAGAATCGTCTGAGGTTCATGTCAGCGAAAAAGTTAAAAATTGTCTTCTAAATATAGAAAACTTTTGAAACGACGCAGTCAAAGAAAAAAAAGTAGGCTAAAATTAGTAAACATTTCACTTTTCTAAATAAAAATTTCTTTTAATAGGATGGAAAATAAGATTTGATTTTGTCAACTTTTGCAGTAGTTATGAGGTAAACGACCTTTTAAAGAACAAAGTAGAGTGTCGATAAGCATCATTAAGTGATAAGCGTACACGCATTTTTTCATTGAAATGTTGAGAGAAAGTTTTCATAACAGCTACTGGTGTAAAAAACTCTGAATGTTTGTAGGAAGCAGGATATAAAGGAGCCTTCTTCTAATCAAGGGCTATATAAACGGGAGGGAAAATAGAAAAAGATATCATTCCTAACAAACTGTCCATTGTTGCTGGAGCACTCGAGTTCCCTCCGAATTGCTTTATTGTGTACACTCAGATATAATTTACCGAAACAGACGTCTTAATTTAATGCCACGATTAGCAACTCACTGAATGACTGACGGCTTTTCGATACTGAGTCGGCGTCCGTCGATGTTCTTTAGAGAGTTCTAGAGTTGTAATATACCGTTTCCAAGTCATTCAACTCCTTTTAGATCATGCTTGATCGTTGATATTCTTTTATTTATTTGAATGTCGAAAAAGCTATCTCACCCTTTTGCTTCTGATATAAATGTTTTTCAACTAAAGATCACAAAATCATTTTGAATATTTAAAAAAAATTAATGGCGCAATGGTAATTAAAAGCGAAAGATTTTTAACTGATTAACTCATTTGGCATAGGAACGACCAGAATTGGTTTGGTTTGATTTGGAGCGCTACGGTCTACTGTTTTGCACACGAGGGCTAATGAGACCGGCACCTACAGCTTAAAGCCGATTCCGAACGGCTACAAACAACCATGCCCGCAGCGGGATTCGAACCCGAGAATTCTGGTTCCAAAGAACAGCGCTCTACCATTCGGCTATTGTTCGGCACGACCAGAATAGAATACAAGAATAAATGTACTCGATTTCCGACCAAAATCACTGTACCCGAAAACTTGGATTTTAGCGCTCTCCGTCATAAATACGCCGAACCATGGGCGAATGGTTACGGTGTTAGCCTTCGGAACCGGAGTTCGTGGGTTCGAAACCCACTAGGGCAGAGATGTTCGTAGCCGTTCGGAATCGACTTTAATCAGTAGGTCCCGGTCTCATTAGCCCTCGTGTTGCAAAAAGTAGACCGTAGCGCTCCAAAACCAAAACCAAAAACCAAACCGTCCTAAATGCTTTCAATTCAAATAGTGCAATATAAGTACAAAGTAGAATCTAATATTTATTTTCGATTTAATTCAATGAGTATAATAGTTAAAATGTTTAGTGTAGATACTTAGTACGATGAAACCACGATTGCGTTAAACGGTTTTTTATTTATTTAATTCGTTTAAGGCTAAATTAATTATTTTTTCCTGGCAACAATTTTTCTTATCCAATCAGTAGGTTCTTATATTTTCCAAACATAATGAATGAGCGAGTTGGCAAAACCAACTACTCAGTACTAAGAGCAATTATAGTACGTTTACATAAGAAAATAAAGTATTTTTTTCCTACGGGGGCTTAGACTGTAGAACAAAGGTTTCCGTCAGGGTTTCACTATAATAGAAATATTGGCTATAAATGAAATACTTAACAGGTAATTAAAAAAATATAAAACATACCCAAACAAATAAGAGCAATTACGGTACGTTTACATAAGAAAATAAAGTAATTTTATTTCTACGGGGGCTTAGACTGTAGAACAAAGAAGGTTTCCACCAGGGTTTCACTTTAATAGAAATATTGGCTATAAATGAAATACTTAACAGGTAATTTTAAAAAATATAAAACATACCCAAACAAATAATGATACTTTAAAAAATGTAAGAAAAAAAAATGTAAATATAAAATCTGTGTTAAAAAGACCATTTCAACCTTCGGTCCCTTTCATTCCATCAGAAAAGCTTGCTGAACTCTGATTGGTTACTCTAAAAAACCTTGATTTGCTCTTGAAAACGGGTTCCAATCTCCCGTTCTTATAGAACCCTTCATTTCTCGAGTTGTCATCGTGTATTGATGCCCCCAATAAGAATTGTGTTTTCTATCAATAAACTTCCAAATCGCTAGTTTATTCTTGTGTTTTGGACTCACAAATCCATACTTAACTATTTTTTCTCATATTTAATTGTTTATTTCATCGTTCGTTGTTATTTCTTACTCACTGATAGAAATTTGAGGGTTAGCAGTGTAACGGCCTGATTTAGCGGTGTGTCAACTCATGAAATATTTCATTAATTCTTCATTATTCCTAGTGTAATTAATTTTAATTTTTTTCTTCTATTTGTCCTTATTCCATTAAAATATTTTTGAACAATCTGGGGGCATGATTTTGCTGATAAATCAGAATAGTTTATTTGAGGAGAATGTTTTTTTTTATTTGTACGTTAAAATTTCATAAAATATTGTCGAATTTTTAAATTTAAAATTTAATTATAATAACTTTAAAAATTTTAAAACGAATACCCGGATTTATATTAAGGATTATTATTCTTCTTCTGTAGCACTACAGCTTCTATACAGGCCAAGGCTCTAAAAGTATCTTCCATCTGAAACAATCCGCCACCACAGTTCTCCACTGGTTGGCTCCGATTTCATGCAGCGTTACTTCAACCATATCAATCCACCTGGTGTTCGGTCTACCTTTTTTCCTTTTTCCATCAACTTTTTAAGCTTTTTTTGTTGGGTTTAAATCATTGCATCTATGAATGTGTCCCAACCACCTTAATTGATAGATCTTTATAGTTTTCACAATATTTGGTAGCACTACAGCCTTCTATAGGCCAAGGATTTCTCTACATCAAAGAACTTTTCTTTGAGAATATTTGGTAGCACTACAGTTTAGAGTTATTGACCAAGGATTTCTCTAAAAGTTTCTTCCATCTGTAACCATCCGTCAGTTCTCCATGGTTGACTACAATTTCTCAGCGTTTCCTCAACCATATCAATCCACCTGGTGTTTGGTCTATCTTTTCCTTTTAGTCAACTTTTTGAAATGAATAACAAAATTTTTTGTGTTTCAGTTTAAATCATTGCGTCTATATAATTCCCAACCACCTTAATTGATAGATCTTTATAGTTTTCTTCTTATTTGGTAGCACTACAGCCTTCTAAAGGATTGTTTTACCCTGCACCACGATGTCTACACTGTTGTGCCCTATAGTAGAGGAACAATATACCAGACAACCCGGTACTTTCACTGACAGCCAAAAAATATGATCACTGGAACGACAAAGGATTCGTTGCGACTTGGATGTAGCCGCTAAGAATTCCAGGGACCCTGGTTTTGCGGCCGATGATTGTTTAACTCTGAACAATCCAGTAGTTCGAAGATGAGGTCATCGATAGGTGATCCAATAATGAAATTGTGGATGAGGCCCCTCTCTTAGAGGCCCCTCCCCTAGAAAGAGGCGAGAGAAGGCCAAGGATTGTCTCTAAAAGTTTCTTATCTGGAACTTAGAGAAGTTAGTTAGCTAGGAACCAGCTAATTCAGAGGTCACCTTGACCAGTCTCTCCATCGGAGAGTTTTATTTAGCGAAATCCCGTCTTGGGATATATCTCTTGCTGAGATTGAAACGATACCCTGTGCATTGGGTTTTCTTTTCTAATATAATCCTCTTCAGGATTGTTTGCATTTTTCCTTCGGAACTCTAACTGTGCTTTGATATTCTACCAGTACTTCAGTGAACTTTCGCGAGAGCTACCGAATTCCGTCGGATCACCAATATTTCAGCAGATACTGATTTTAGTTTAGGTACCCGTCTCTATTCAGGCCTACGTGTACTAATCACTTACCTGTGATCCGATTTTTTTGACTTTTTTTTGTTGGGTTTACATCATTGCATCTATAAATGTGTCCCAAACACCTTAATTAATAGATCTGTTATAGTTTAGTTGTGAAATGATGTATATAGCAGAAAAGTAAATAAATTCATTAATCAAGATACACCTGATTCTTCCTTGTGTCACCTAAAACAGGGAATGGATACGTTACAAGACGGCCGGTCTTCAAGGATCAGAGAACTTTACAGAGTCACAAACACAAAGAAACGCGTAAGGAGGAAATACATTCAAAATACATCAATAATGATCAATCCTGATCAAGTCTATATATATATAATTTTTAGACCGGCTGCTTTGAAAATTGTAAGGCGTTCGTGTTGTCGTGTCGGAGAATCCCCTCCATTTGCATTATCCCCTGGAAGGGAAGATTTTCACTCCCACCTGCCGATCTCCCAACGAGAAGACAATTTAACCCACAGATTGATTCTCCACGTTCTGTGAGAATGCTCGGAAATGTTTCTAACGCCTGGCAGGATCGATCCCTTCATGCGGAGATCCCTTCATTTGGCACGCAAACGGTGAAATCCGGATTGCCATGAATCCGATTTTTTTCTTAAATTATCCACTTAGAGAGCCCGATTTGCTAATCAGATAGACTCATTAACTCTTTTTATAGCCAAATCTTGTATTTCGCAGTTCATTTCACTGTATATCCTTTAAAACATGTACATACTTTTTATGGGAAGTAAGGGCATCCCATGCCTCTTCGGTTAACAGTTCCTGAGTTCTTTTTAACCTACCCTTAAGCATATCTCCTCCTACTTTCATCAGTCCGAACGATGGCTTATAACGGAATTCTCCATACATTATTTTATTTAATATCTCTAAATAGTTTTCTTAGTATTTTTCGTTCAAATGGATGTTCGTAGCCGTTCGGAATGGGTTTTAAGGAGTATGTCCCGGTCTCATTAGCCCTCGTGTTGCAAAAAGTAGACTGTAGCGCTCCAAAACCAAATCAAACCAAACCTACTTTCATCAGGATTGGCCTTAGGCAGTGTGCAATGTCGTCGACTGCTTACGGTTGCAAAATCACCTGGACTAGAACGAAAACAAATCTTTAACTGCGTGCTACTATTATTACTTTAATTCAATTGTATTGGGATCATCATTGGTTTTTGAAGCAACCAAGGAGAGGGAAAAATCCTGCTTAGTTTTACAGTGGGATAAATGCTGGAACCCCAGGATCAATTGGTTTGTAACGCTTCGGTCTACTGTTTTGCAACACCACGGCGACTTAGACCTGGACCTACTGATTTAAAGGCGATCGGAATGGCTACGAACATCTATTAATAAAAAAAATCGATTGTTTATAAGGGGACCAAAGTAGCGTGAAGAAGGATCACATACATAGCAGAATTGGAAATCACTTTTATTTCTGGAGTAAATAATTGCTATGTACAAAGGGATTCTGATATCCCAAAACATTCGAAATGAAAAGGGTTGTTGTTTGGATAATACATCCACGACGTTCATAGTCGTAAAAGAAAATTAAATAATCTCACATAAATGGGGAGGCTTTTCCAGAGTGCAACGCGAACCCAATCTATCCCCTGTTCGGTGT
>CM063506.1:24579950-24584950 GCA_032207245.1 Pardosa pseudoannulata
GGTGCAACGCGAACCCAATCTATCCCCAGTTCGATGTCGTAGACCCTGCCGTTCCTTATATGAGCTGACTTTACGAGTCTCCCGAACGTAATTGCTAAAAAGCTGGCTTCAGTCACAAGGCGCCGAGGTCTCCACGAGGTCAAAGCACCTACGTAAAAAATGTCGAAAAGCCCCGAGTCGCAAAATTCTAGGCTTTTTATACCTGGGGGTCAGTTACGATTCCGCCAACCGTTTTCTGGTCAGTTACGATTTCAGATACCCGAGAACTCCAGCTAAGGTTACAGCTAGTTAATTAGTCGAATTCTCATTCGCTAGCTGTCCTTTTCCGGAATTCTTGAGGCAATGCCCCGGAATCATTACCACTACCGATCAGGGCGTGACGCCTGTTCAACCGAACTGTCAACATACCAGACACTGCGTCGCCGTGCTATTGTAGTCTAGTCAAGCAGATGGGACCCAGATTGGCTGATTTCGGTCATTAGTGTTCTGAACAAGAGGGAGTCTTCACACCGGTTTTCTAATCCGAGAACCATGATACCGAAAATCAGCGCCCTATTCATCCGGCCATCATTCGGCCTTCCAGGATCGATATCTTTAAGTAAAAAGAATACTGTCGTCACAGGTGCGCATGGCTCATTATTTATTGAGTCTACCTAATAAAAGGACATATTTTTTTTTAATGCAGCTGGCATTACAGACCGATACCCTTATGCCAAACGCACTTACGAAGCCGTTACTCATGTAGCGTTACCCAGGGAACAAGTACAACTTCAGAAATGCTACGAACGCGAGTAACTTTGCCACAGCTGGGTACACGTAATTTAGAAGCAGGAACTAATCAGAAACACTTAAGTTAATATAAGCTAAATATCAATATAGGATCACACGTTTATCTATTTTAAAGTAGTTCATTACAGATTCACCCTAAATAATCAGTTATTTCAGAGAAATAACCCATGACAAAATTTATTTTAAAAAACATTAAGCATGTTCTAACGCGTTGTATGCCGGACACGTACTAGTACGTTTTCTGACGATGGATCCTTGAGCACGGAGCACGTACTAGTACGTTTTCTGACGATTGATACTTGAGCGCGGGTCCTTTACTACTACTACGGGTTAGTGTAACACCCTGGTTTGTTTGTGGGTTCAAAAATAACGGTATATACAGGAAAACGAGGCCGAATGTTCTTGTCTACTACATAGATTCTGGAAAAATTTAGACCAATAAAAACTAGTTTCTACATCAGTCGATGCGAAACCACAGAACGGGAAAAAATTAAAACTATATACTACTATTTCTATTTGATTTTTCATATTTAAGATACTATTATAAATTTATCCACTAAAAAATATATTTTTTGTTTACAAAAATCTTATGGTTGTTATTTATATATTTCTATTTATATATTTGTTTATATATTTCAATATAGAATACGAAAAGTTGGTTAAAAAATTAAATAATTTTCGATCTATCGAGATTTAACTGAATAACTAAATTTACGGGAAAAACGCCCGTTTCCGGTACAATTCCGCTGCGAAATGTACACGCACACAATTTGTTACGAACTACTTACAGAAATCACTTTAGTAACATAAAGTTCCCAAAGTAGCGGCCTGGCTGGCCTCTGTGGTAATCAAGCCCTGGGTTTCGGCGGTTGGAAACTGCTAAGAAAAAAAATATCCCGAGATAACAAACGCTTGGTAGACGGTTTGGTGTGCGAAGCCAATTCAACTTTAAAAAAAATGGGTGATAAATAACATCTACGTATGGAATTATCCTAGAAGTTTGCGGTTTTACATCATTTGATTTTAAAACCTTGTGGTATTAAGCTAAAAAAAATAAAAAGGTGTTTTTTTCCGAGAATTATGTGTTTCAGACAGTTTAATGTTAAGGTAGAATCATTTTTGACCGCTTGTAATAAGACAGCTCAACAAAGACTGGAAGAGAACTCTCCCGATTTTTTATAATCGAATTTCTTGTTTTCGAAAGTATTTCTTCTGTTCAAGCTGTTTTCACACAGCTGAAACCAAATTAACCGCAACAGTTTTTGTCCTGGAATAGGTGAAAGAAGCTTACGATTGTGGTTGGCGTTTTCTAATATTGAGCCTTGCTTTCAACTATATACTTGTTTTCTGCTTTTCAAATAGATGGTAAAGAATTTGTCAGCAAAAATAAAATAAAATAAAATAAAGTTATACATGATTTATTTTTAAGTGAAACCTTGGTAACAGTTTGATTAATTTCTTTTCCAATCAGTTTATACCATAAGTCATTCAACATCTTGTATTTTAAGGTGTATATTTTTAAACTAGCATATAGCCCGTCATATGACGGGATTAGTAGAATTTTTAATTTTCCTGAATTGTAAAGCACCTTATGAGGCAGGTAAAAAAAATGGTTTGCTTTTTGGCTGAGAATTATCTGGTGCACGCTCAATAATGTGTTTATCTTCATACTCCTCTAAAGTGAATTGAAAGCAATTTTTATATCAACTACAATTTTTTTCTATGAAGTTCAATTATATGAATACAAGAGACTTTTATTTTTTAACATGATAAAGAATATTTTTTTAATTTTCAATTTTTTAACAGTTTTTAATCTTTTTAACTTTAAAAAGCCAGATACATCTAACGATACTTATCTTTAATTTTATATTAAAATTTAGTTTCTAATACACATTTCAAGATTTATCTTACGGGTAAGTGAATTTCAAATTTTTCATTTCTTATAATTTTTACGTTATCTTTATAATATGCTATTTTAAAAAAATACATTTCTTTAAATTAGAGCGATAATACAGAGCTAGTGAAAAATTCATTCTAAAAGGAACAGAAAATTTTATTTTATTATGAGTCAAACAAGCTGTTATAAAGGGTACTAGCCTATAGCCCGTCATTTCATGGGATCACTAAATTTTTTAATTTTTAAGAATTGTGAAGTACCCTATTGGGCAGGTAAAAAGGGTTTGTTTTTTGGCTGTGAATTATCTGATACACGCTCCATTATTTGTCTTTAATCACCGTATGCTAATTGCCAACTTTAATTTATCTTGTCCTTATTACGTGATAGGATGGACAGAAGAGGTTTAAATATTGACAGTGATTACTAGGCAATATAGATGAATGATGTCCAAAATTGAGCGAATCGATTGCAAACCGTGTTGTTATGTATTAAAAACAAACACACAAAAGAGCAAATTTCTTAATTTTCAAATATATATATAACATTAGATATCTATTAGTCCATGAAATAGACTCCTAGACTTTAATGAAAAGAATTGTTGTTAATTCCGGTGATGAAATTTTCATTGCGCCAAAAAATAATCGGTGATTAAATTTAAAATTATCACATATGTACCTGATCTATTATTTAAATCAAATATAAAAGAAAAATGTTTACTTAATATCTAAGTTCAGTGATAAAACGTACGAAAATAATGCATGCGATATTTAGATAATTTAAAATAAGAAATGATTAAATGAGATGGTTAAAGAAACGACGTCATAATGCTAGATAAAAATGTTATTATCATCTACTTATAATATGATGAATTGATGAATTTAATCGCCTGCTCTTAACCGGGGAAAATATAGCTTGAAAATTGGCATTAAAAGTTTGAAAAGGGGGTTGGGCGGTGGATTTCGAACGTTTTCGAACTCGCTTTTAATTTTGCTAACCCTAACTCATCAAGAATTCAATATGGATGCCTCTATTCATTCCAGGTCCAACCGCTTCATAAATTCGAGGACAGACGGACAGATAATTTAGGATATTATTATATAGGGGATTTTTATTTTCAGTAATCCGATGTAAAAAAAAGTACTAGGAAGACTAATGGTTCGCTGTTAAAAAAGGATTAAATAAAGACAAAGTGATTTATACAGTTAAAGTAAGGTATTTCGCGGTCACTATCATTGTTTACTTCCTATTCTTTGTAAAGCCCAACACATTTCCTTAGAGCGTACGTGAATTATCTTTATAGCTTCGATAGGAAAGTTTTTGCTACACTATTTGATCGAGACTTCTTAAATCCGATTAGAAACGTCTACAAACACCCATTCCAGTTGAGGGATTCAAACCCACGGATTCTGTTATTAAAAGACATGGTTATAAAGCAAAGAGTTCTGGAAAATTTCTGAAGGGATCTAAAACAGTTTACCATTAAATTGTAGCACGTGCTCTGAGATTTACAGATAATTTTCCAGCAAACTGTAAATGATTTCTGGTTATTCTCTGCGAAACCCTTCACAAATTTCATGTACTCAGATTGTAGAATATTGCCCTATGACATGACTTCGTAGCTGAGGAGAAGTAAGTGTTAACTTTATTGAATGAATAGTTTTTAGGTATTAATATTTATGAGTTATAGTTAATGTATTTTTAATTGTATAGTAATGCATGGATGTTACTAAGTCTTGAGAAAGGCAAGTTCTATTCCAGTGTGCTGCTGTTTTTCAGTATTGAATGTCGCTTAAATATTAACTTGTTAATATTGTATAATTTTATTTATATGTCTGCATCTAGTTTGAGTATAGTGTGTAAACTGTATATTTATTCTAAATACATATAACCCTGGTTAGAGTCAATATCCTCAGTGATACTGTTTATATATGAAGGCCTCGCATGTGGCTTCAAATTTAATTGAGTTATCGGTAACAGATTGAAAAGTCGATGTCTTGGGTTTGTCGAAGAAGGAATACAGAAACAAAACCTGTCATTATATATTTGATTTTTGTTTCTTTATTATTAATAATTTTTGAAATCACTAACTTAATGCAATGAAATATTTCACAGCCATTTAAAGTGTAAAGCTAAAAGCAAAATTAACCTATACGAACCGTCTGAGTTTTAAATCGTGATAACAGTGTAATTACGGTGGGTGCATTGTTTGAAAATAGAGTTGGATTTCTGCTTTGATTCGGTGATCTTAACACATTGTGTGCCGGTACATTTCGCAGCGGAATTGTACCGAAAGCCGGCGTTTTTAAAGTAAATT
>CM063506.1:24589950-24599950 GCA_032207245.1 Pardosa pseudoannulata
GAATGAATTTCGATAAATTTTATACCTTATTTTTGAAAGTGAATGAATTTTCATGATAAATTTTATACCTTTTATTTATACCTTATTTTTCTTATTTTAAGGTATTAAATACCTTACGAAGGTATAAAATACCTTTATTTTTATACCTTAAGTTTCAAAATGAATGAATTTCGATGATAAATTTTATACCTTATTTTTGAAAATGAATGAATTTCGATGATAAATTTTATACCTTATTTTAAGGTATAAAATACCTTACAAAGATATTGTTGAAATATATAATCGCACTCGTACTTGACGACTTGGCCGATTATTGTTGTATATAAGTAATAGCTTTCTTTGACGTAAGAGGTTTTCTTTAGTTGATCCTTTTGTGTTTTGATTGGCTGTGTTTAATTAGTTTTTGCCTGTAATTTGATTGGCTGGACGCAGGATCTTAAAACTATAAAAGACCAATGTACCTCGTATTTCTTGATTATTTTGGGGTTTTCAGTAAAAGGTGTTTGCGATCTGCGGCTTTTCATTATGCTTCAACAGGTATAAAATACCTTTCTTATACCTTATTTTTAAAAAATAAGCAAAACAGACAATGAATTTCGATGGTAAATTTTATACTTATATTAAGATCTTACATTGTTATGAAATGGATTTTTTAAAAGGAAATTCTTAGTAAATAGAAAAAAAGCAAAAAATGTTTTGTTTCAGTATTCACTTCTTCGACCAATCTTAGTCATGGACTTTCCTATTCGTGCTACCTATTCGTACCGAAAACTCAATCAAATGTAAAACTATGTATGATGCCTAGATTATGAAAAGGGCAGCTAAAGATAAAAATTTATGGAAAAATGATTTTAAACTATTTTTTATTACTTAAATTAGGAACCTCATATGAGGCTCAAATTAACGGAAGGACTAAAGATAGTGTGATCCCTTAAGTGACCTTTTTTTCTCTCGGAGCTATTAGATGGGCTGGTAGATAAATAAAAGTAGCGTATCACGATTACAGCGTTACCGCGTTATCTTAATATAATCTGGAAAATGAATTAAGCTATAACTGACTGCTTTGTTCAGGGATTTCAATAAACAACCCTCTTTTTATAATATTCTACTAACAGAGTAGATACATTTTGCGGTGGATTTATTAAATTTGGGAGTCTAACATAAATTCTGTCCATATATAAACTAACGGTTTAGCTTTTGTCTCTAATGCATAAATGATATAAAAATTATTTAACTATGATCTCCCTTTTAAATGTTCAATGATAATAATATGAACATTACATGAAAACTAAGCAAAAGCTAAAGTATACTAATAATTACATATATATACTCTTTTACTCATTTATATATATATATATATTATATATTTATATATTTTTATATATATATATATATTTATATATATATATATATATAAAATATGAAATATCCGCGAGACTCATTCAAAATCACAACACCGTTTATTTCTGGTAATAAACATGAAATCCATACAACAGGCACAAACCTTTACAATTCGTGCTCACAGACAATGTGATACCCCACATATTCTTTTCAAGTAGGGATTCCTAAGGTAAAAGACTACGATAATCCCTAAGCACAATTGATCACGTGATACAAAATACCCATGTTTAAAGAGAACATAACTATTGGCTAAAGTAGTCCAGACAGAGGCTACACTATGTCTATAGCGTGTCTGGAGGGAAAAATCAGAATTACCGCGCAAACCCCAAACTCACTTTATGAACAAAAGTTATTAAATTAATATTAAAATACGTAAATAAGGGATTTTAATATTACATATATATATATGTATGTATTTATATATATATATTATATATTATATATATATATATTATATGTATATGTATCTATATATATATATGTATATGTATCTATATTATTTATGTATATGTATCTATATAATATATGTATATGTGTTTTTTTTATAAGATGTATCTATATATATATTTTATTATATGTATCTATATATTTATATATGATGTATATATATATATATATATATATATGTATATATATATATATATTTGTATATATATATATATATATATATGTATATATATATATATATGTATATATTATATATATATATATATATGTATATATATATATATATATATGTATATGTATGCAATATATATATATATATATGTATACTGTAAATTATGTATATATACTTTTATATATATGTAAATATATATATATGTATATGTATATATATATATATATTTATGTATATATGTAATATATATATATATATATATATATATATATATATATATATATACTCGAATATTTAATGTGTCTGTTTGTATACATGTATATTTGTTCTTTATTCAAACCTCACGCCACTGGGTGTAGGCTACCTACAGTTTTCGCAAGTATTATTGATCCCGTCAAAACAATACTGTCTGTATTTATATCTCGTCTACCCGCCCTGTCGCGGGGTATAATACGTTAATGGATATTAACCTTGCCGGTAGACAACAGATGGCAGCATATGAGTGTTGACTTTCATATTTTATCTTCACTAAAATACCTATGTCAAATCACTGATAATTCCACACACAGTAATCAATTAAAAACTGAAATTTAATATGTCCTTTTTAGCAAACTCTATCGGGAGTGAGGACCCCTTTTGCTCTTACCCTCACCCCTATTCTATGCCACTGCCGGAAAATAATTATAAGATAGAAGAATAAAAATCTTACAGTTATTTTGTAAATCTTATCTGAACCTCGAAACATGAAGAGGGTATTTAAATCCTTGAAGATGCTTTACGAGTGATTTCGTGTGCCTTCTCTTGACTTTTAATTTGACAGTTATCTCAGCTGTACAGTGAATAACACAACACAGTGTGCGGATTGTGTGCAGCAGCCTAAATTTCAAGGGAAAATTCTCACCAGCCCTTCCAACGTTTGAAAGTTTTCTGTGTCTAGAAAGAGCTTTCCTACACCTCTCGCAACTTTTATGAATAAGTTTTAGACGTGACATTTGCAGTTCTTTCCCGGAAATTTTCGTTTACATTTTAATAAATAACAAGGACAAAGTTATCTCTCTATATGTTTGGCATATTAATATTTTCAATT
Source organism: Pardosa pseudoannulata (assembly GCA_032207245.1). Classification (NCBI taxonomy): domain Eukaryota; kingdom Metazoa; phylum Arthropoda; class Arachnida; order Araneae; family Lycosidae; genus Pardosa; species Pardosa pseudoannulata. Next base: position 24,593,058 of record CM063506.1, read on the forward strand.
ATATGTAGTGTGTTAGTATTCAGTCACTAGCATGTAGCCCGTCATATGACGGGATCAGTAAAATTTTTAATTTTCCAGAATTGTAAAGTACCCAACGATGCAGGTAAAAAAAAACGGTTGGTTTTTTGGTTGGTTGGAATTACGTTTATACACTTTTGTAAAAAAACTCAGCATCTCTAGAAGAGCTTTACAGTATTTTGTATAAAGGTAGAAAGGGGGAAGAATGTGACATTACACATATTTGTCCGGATCGTCAAAATTGCTAAAGCCTTGAACCAAATATAAATGGATGTGAACGTTCATTTTCAAAATTAAATTTGCATGTTAAAAAAAATTTACTTATACTCAACAGTGCTACAAGAACGTTTAACACATTTGTCTGCTGTAGCAACTGAGCACAAATCACTAAATGAAATTCATTTGGAATGAATGATACGATGGTTGAATGCACGCACAATATAGCTCGTCAGATTTAAGTCTTGTAAAAGTTTTTCATATGCTTTCCCTTTTGTTACATAATATAAAATTTATTTTCTCATTATATCTACATTTTTATTTTTTTATCTTATTTGCTGAATAGGAGTGGCCAAATAGCTACACAAAGAAGGCTACATACAGTGGACTCCGCTTAATGTGATCCGTTTGGAACACCGTGATTTTGATAACAATAACCGATTGATAACAATAAACGATTTACAAAATTAGGTAAATTTACCACCCCCTTTAATTCACACGTACTAAATTTCAAAACAAAATATAAAACACACCTTATATTTATATACTGTATATTATCCTTTAATACATAAGAATTGTATACATAAATAAAAAATAATTGATCAATTGTTAACTGTCTACAATTTTTTCTAAGCAGCTCATTGATAAATTGTTCGTAATCATAATCAACTTGTCATAAAGATTTAAAATTTCGGTCTTTTGTTTTAATGTTAAATCATTTCGCTTTCTGGCTTCCATATCGACAAGCTGCGTATAAGCGAGCAAGGCATAAAATGTGCACACTTTTCTTCTCAGTTCCGATAAGAATGTGTTGCCTTCTGCTTATTTAACCATTGACCACCAGCAGGGTGTGCATATTTCTGAAAATTTCCAGGAACGTGTCTGACCTCACTCCTTTGTTTGTTCTCTATTTCCTTAGGTGGAAGTAAAGAATTTTAGGAAATTCAAAAACAACGGGTTCCTACTGAATATATTGTGAACAGTCTTTTGCCAGTTAAAATGAGGTTCGAAAACTGATCCCCTTAACCGATGTAACGATCCATAACTTAACCTGGTTTCTTAACCTGTGGTTCATGGACCCTTGGGGATCCATGGGTCATATTTTGGGGGTCCGCCGACTGATCTTAATTTCTAAAATGTTTGCATCAATATTTAAAAAAAAAACTTTTTTTTTAGTCACGGGCAACCTCTGTAAGCCGTCTGTCTGCCATTTCTCAATAAAGACCTCTACAATTAGCAGATTGAATTGAGGGATGGTTTACGACAAAGCAACGAGCATATCATATTCGATATTCAGTCGATTTTGATGTTCTTTTTTTATAGATAAATAGCTATTTAAAAAAATTATAAGTGATGTTTTGGCTAAGTATATTTACTTGAGGCCATGACAAAAGAAAATCGATTTTTTTTTTTTAGGGAAAGAGGTTTGAACTTTTATATTTTAAAGAAAAAAATAACTTTGTGTTGTGCTACCATTTATTAATAGTTTGAAGTGTCAAAAACACCCAAAAAAACTTTAACATACCTTAAATTAGAAGAGAAAAAATATTTTAACTGGTGGTTTCACTACGAAACCACTGTTCTTTAAAGGGTTAACCGATGTAACGATCCCATAAAGCGATAATTTTAACACACAAATGAATAGAGAAAATAGGGACCATGTGATTTCGATAACAATAAGCGATTGATAACATTAACGGCGATCACATTAAGCTACTGTATCTAGAAACGTCAAAGTAACACGTACTTTTCTCTTGTACTCTGAAAAGGAAATGATAAATGGCTTGTATTCTCGTTTAGCCATTCATTTTGAATTTAGCTTGAAAGAAGTTCTTACCTATAAAATAAATGTTTAAAAAAATAGCTAGGATGTAAAAGAGGCATTTTGAAGTCTGTACAAAAATTACATCTCTAAAAAATCATTTTCTGGTAGGGCAAATAATCACAATGGCTGTAGCCGCAGCAAATAAATAGAATGTATGCCGTGTCCTCGACTGAATATTAATGGAGGAAGTTATAATTTTTCTATAAGTAAGAACACACCCTTCGGAGACTCGGGACTCTCTGAGTTTCGTGAAAAGTGATGCCAGTATTTATTTTTCATCAGAATGGGCCGCCGGTTATTGGACATACCTGAAGGAGCACCACAGGCTTTCACTTATCCTCTCTTTGGCGAAACAAAAATTCTACTGTGTCAGTTTTCTCAGAAAACTGGTCAACTTTTTTTTTTTTTTTTTTTTTGGTCGCTTTCTAACATTTTGCTATCTTTGAAGAAAACGTCATAGCTGACAAGCTTTTACCACCTCTCACGTATTTGTTTACTAAACAGTGTATAAGCATAAAAAAGATATTTTACTCATCTCAAAAATTTTTACAACAATGATTACTCATTACTATAACCATGAATTGCCTAAATGAAATAGTTTTGTACGTACTTGTCACCTTTAACCCCTTCCCTGTTTTGCCCGTACGGCGTACGGGCAATCTGATTTCTATTTCGCTTGCACTGTTTCGGCCGTAGTTTTTCCAGTTTTAGTAACAAATTATTCGAATAGTAATTTATTCGTCCAGTTAATGATAGTTTGCAGTTTATTGTATTATCTACTCTGGTTCAAAAGCGCGGGTTTTTTCGCATGTTTTGTATCAGAAGACTAATTGTTATCTTTCAGTGTATAGCTTTCTGGTTATATTTTACTAACCGTCCAGTAAATGATAGTTTGCAGCTTATTGTATTTTCTACTCTGATTGGTTCAAAAGCTAGGGTTTTTTCACATGTTTTGTATCAGAAGACGAATTGTTATCTTTCAGTGTATAGCTTTCTGGTTATATTTTACTAACCGTCCAGTAAATGATAGTTTGCAGTTTATTGTATTTTCTACTCTGGTTCAAAAGTAAGGGTTTTTTCGCATGTTTTGTATCAGAAGACGAATTGTTATCTTTCAGTGTATAGCTTTCTGGTTATATTTTACTAACCGTCCAGTAAATGATAGTTTGCAGTTTATTGTATTTTCTACTCTGGTTCAAAAGCTAGGATTTTTTCGCATGTTTTGTATCAGAAGACGAATTGTTATCTTTCAGTGTATAGCTTTCTGGTTATATTTTACTAACCGTCCAGTAAATGATAGTTTGCAGTTTATTGTATTTTTTACTCTGGTTCAAAAGCTAGGTTTTTTTTCGCATGTTTTGTATCAGAAGACGAATTGTTATCTTTCAGTGTATAGCTTTCTGGTTATATTTTACTAACCGTCCAGTAAATGATAGTTTGCAGTTTATTGTATTTTCTACTCTGGTTCAAAAGCTAGGGTTTTTTCACATGTTTTGTATCAGAAGACGAATTGTTATCTTTCAGTGTATAGCTTTCTGGTTATATTTTACTAACCGTCCAGTAAATGATAGTTTGCAGTTTATTGTATTTTCTACTCTGGTTCAAAAGCTAGGGTTTTTTCGCATGTTTTGTATCAGAAGACGAATTGTTATCTTTCAGTGTATAGCTTTCTGGTTATATTTTACTAACCGTCCAGTAAATGATAGTTTGCAGTTTATTGTATTTCTACTCTAATTGGTTCAAAAGCTAGGGTTTTTTCGCATGTTTTGTATCAGAAGACGAATTGTTATCTTTCAGTGTATAGCTTTCTGGTTATATTTTACTAACCGTCCAGTAAATGATAGTTTGCAGTTTATTGTATTTTTTACTCTGGTTCAAAAGCTAGGGTTGTTTTCCCATGTTTTGTATCAATTTCCTTAGGTGGAAGTAAAGAATTTTAGGAAATTCAAAAACAACGGGTTCCTACTGAATATATTGTGAACAGTCTTTTGCCAGTTAAAATGAGGTTCGAAAACTGATCCCCTTAACCCTTTAAAGTTCACTAGTAAAAATTCATTGGGATTTAATGGAGATGGATTATAAATGTTATCTACGAACCTTATGTATGTGAAAAATATTAAAATGCTTTTCGGTAGTTTTGTAGGGGGCAGGGGCAGTGGGTTTTAACTGTGAGACTCTCAACCCCCTTGGACATTTCGAAAATATTACATTCTTAAAATTTAAGTAATATTGAAAGAATGCTACATAATTGCATGTAATAGATAAATAGCTATTTAAAAAAATTATAAGTGATGTTTTGGCTAAGTATATTTACTTGAGGCCATGACAAAAGAAAATCGATTTTTTTTTTTAGGGAAAGAGGTTTGAACTTTTATATTTTAAAGAAAAAAATAACTTTGTGTTGTGCTACCATTTATTAATAGTTTGAAGTGTCAAAAACACCCAAAAAAACTTTAACATACCTTAAATTAGAAGAGAAAAAATATTTTAACTGGTGGTTTCACTACGAAACCACTGTTCTTTAAAGGGTTAACCGATGTAACGATCCCATAAAGCGATAATTTTAACACACAAATGAATAGAGAAAATAGGGACCATGTGATTTCGATAACAATAAGCGATTGATAACATTAACGGCGATCACATTAAGCTACTGTATCTAGAAACGTCAAAGTAACACGTACTTTTCTCTTGTACTCTGAAAAGGAAATGATAAATGGCTTGTATTCTCGTTTAGCCATTCATTTTGAATTTAGCTTGAAAGAAGTTCTTACCTATAAAATAAATGTTTAAAAAAATAGCTAGGATGTAAAAGAGGCATTTTGAAGTCTGTACAAAAATTACATCTCTAAAAAATCATTTTCTGGTAGGGCAAATAATCACAATGGCTGTAGCCGCAGCAAATAAATAGAATGTATGCCGTGTCCTCGACTGAATATTAATGGAGGAAGTTATAATTTTTCTATAAGTAAGAACACACCCTTCGGAGACTCGGGACTCTCTGAGTTTCGTGAAAAGTGATGCCAGTATTTATTTTTCATCAGAATGGGCCGCCGGTTATTGGACATACCTGAAGGAGCACCACAGGCTTTCACTTATCCTCTCTTTGGCGAAACAAAAATTCTACTGTGTCAGTTTTCTCAGAAAACTGGTCAACTTTTTTTTTTTTTTTTTTTTTGGTCGCTTTCTAACATTTTGCTATCTTTGAAGAAAACGTCATAGCTGACAAGCTTTTACCACCTCTCACGTATTTGTTTACTAAACAGTGTATAAGCATAAAAAAGATATTTTACTCATCTCAAAAATTTTTACAACAATGATTACTCATTACTATAACCATGAATTGCCTAAATGAAATAGTTTTGTACGTACTTGTCACCTTTAACCCCTTCCCTGTTTTGCCCGTACGGCGTACGGGCAATCTGATTTCTATTTCGCTTGCACTGTTTCGGCCGTAGTTTTTCCAGTTTTAGTAACAAATTATTCGAATAGTAATTTATTCGTCCAGTTAATGATAGTTTGCAGTTTATTGTATTATCTACTCTGGTTCAAAAGCGCGGGTTTTTTCGCATGTTTTGTATCAGAAGACGAATTGTTATCTTTCAGTGTATAGCTTTCTGGTTATATTTTACTAACCGTCCAGTAAATGATAGTTTGCAGTTTATTGTATTTTCTACTCTGGTTCAAAAGCTAGGGTTTTTTCGCATGTTTTGTATCAGAAGACGAATTGTTATCTTTCAGTGTATAGCTTTCTGGTTATATTTTACTAACCGTCCAGTAAATGATAGTTTGCAGTTTATTGTATTTTCTACTCTGGTTCAAAAGCGTGGGTTTTTTCGCATGTTTTGTATCAGAAGACGAATTGTTATCTTTCAGTGTATAGCTTTCTGGTTATATTTTACTAACCGTCCAGTAAATGATAGTTTGCAGTTTATTGTATTTTTTACTCTGGTTCAAAAGCTCGGGTTTTTTTCGCATGTTTTGTATCAGAAGACGAATTGTTATCTTTCAGTGTATAGCTTTCTGGTTATATTTTACTAACCGTCCAGTAAATGATAGTTTGCAGTTTATTGTATTTTTTTACTCTGGTTCAAAAGCGCGGTTTTTTTCGCATGTTTTGTATCAGAAGACTAATTGTTATCTTTCAGTGTATAGCTTTCTGGTTATATTTTACTAACCGTCCAGTAAATGATAGTTTGCAGCTTATTGTATTTTCTACTCTGATTGGTTCAAAAGCTAGGGTTTTTTCACATGTTTTGTATCAGAAGACGAATTGTTATCTTTCAGTGTATAGCTTTCTGGTTATATTTTACTAACCGTCCAGTAAATGATAGTTTGCAGTTTATTGTATTTTTTACTCTGGTTCAAAAGCAAGGTTATTTTTCGCATGTTTTGTATCAGAAGACGAATTGTTATCTTTCAGTGTATAGCTTTCTGGTTATATTTTACTAACCGTCCAGTAAATGATAGTTTGCAGTTTATTGTATTTTTTACTCTGGTTCAAAAGCTAGGGTTTTTTCGCATGTTTTGTATCAGAAGACGAATTGTTATCTTTCAGTGTATAGCTTTCTGGTTATATTTTACTAACCGTCCAGTAAATGATAGTTTGCAGTTTATTGTATTTTCTACTCTGGTTCAAAAGCTAGGGTTTTTTCGCATATCAGAAGACGAATTGTTATCTTTCAGCTTTCTGGTTATATTTTACTGTCCAGTAAATGATAGTTTGCAGTTTATTCGTTAGGGTTTTTTCGCATGTTTTGTATCAGAAGACGAATTGTTATCTTTCAGTGTATAGCTTTCTGGTTATATTTTACTAACCGTCCAGTAAATGATA
>CM063506.1:24604950-24614950 GCA_032207245.1 Pardosa pseudoannulata
TTTTAATACCTGGGGAGTCAGTTACGGTTCCGCCAATTGTTTTTTGGGTCAGTTAAGTTCCCAGTTACTTGAGAACTCCATGTAAAGTTACAGTTATATTTTTTAGCTAAATTCTCATTCGCTTGCTGTCCCTTCACGGAATATCCGAGCATTCATTAACCATCAGGGGCGTATTCGTCTATTCAGTCCGATTGTTAAGATCTCAGACTCCGACGCCATGCTATTGTCCAGGTAAACAGGTGCACTACGATCAGCTGTTTTGGCGCGTGCTAAGACAAAGGGGAGTCTTCACAGTACTAAAGTTTTTTTTTATACAGATAACTGTGATGTAGGTTCTTAGCTAAAGTTACATTGCTCTTTCTCTCGTTATACATTGTAGCATATACAGTCTGTTCCATAACAGCGTGTCGTCTATTTCTCTGAAAATACAAACGAATTAGTTAAAAATACATTTGTACCGTGTAGTATACATATTAAACTGAAATGCATTTCACCTAATAAGTTGTCCAGTCCCCATTATTATCGATTATGCAAGAATCACTTTATCATTCGATTTTGACGTTGAGCGGTGTTTACCCCGTTCCGGTAGGTCGTCAATATTTTGTACCGCTTTATAACGTGCTACCCACTTCTTGACGAACGACTCCGACTTTCTCATGTACCAGGCTGCAGCTGCACAAGACATTTTTGGTCCTTTTGGATGGTTACACAGAAACACTGCCTCAAAACGGCTCGCATACGCGGCACTCATTTTGGAATTGTTGATTTAAACACAACAAAACAAATCGAATGAAGAATATAACCATAAAGCATTCTTTTCTAATCTTTGAAGAAAACGTGCAATTAAGCCGGTATCTGCGACAAAGTTTTGAGCGACACGCTCTTAAGGAACAGACTGTATGTTCTCTAACAGTCAGCTTCGATTCCTTACATAAAAGCTAGTTATAAGATATTATAAATCCTTTATATAATAATAGCCTAAGTTATCTTCCCGTCTGTCCTCGTATTATGAAGCGGTTGGACCTGGAATGGATAGGGGCATCCATATTGGATTCTTGATGAGTTAGGGTTAGCAAAATTCAAAACAAGTCTTTAAAACGTTCGAAATCCCCCCCCTTTTCGACCTTTTAATGCCATTATTTCAAGCCCTATTTTCCCCGGTTAAGGCTATTAAGTTTATCGCATAAAAATAAGTAAAAATAACATTTTTTTCTAGCATTATGACGTCATCCCTTTAACCATCTCATTTAATCATCTCTTATTTTAAATTATTTAAATATCGTCTGCATTATTTTCATACGTTTTATCACTGAACTTAAATATTACGTCAATAATTTTCTTTTATATTTGTCTTAAATAATAGATTTGGTACATATGTCATAATTTTAAACTAAATCATCCTTTATTTTTTGTTGCAATGAAAATTTTAACCGGTATTAAAAACAAATTCTATCCATCTCCAGGGTATAGTAAAAATATAGATTTATTGCTTTACTTTCATTGTGGCAAAAAAATTGGGAAGAAATTAACAGTAATTTCAACGTAGCTAAGAAAACTTTGAATTATCTTTTTAAATGCATTCAACATGATTCTAAACTGCCTTCACAGTATAGGGAGACTCACTGAACTTAAATATTACGTAAAAACTTTTCTTTTATATTTGGCATAAATAATAGATTAGGTACATAAGTGATAATTTTAAATTTATTCATCTATTATTTTTTGTTGCAATGAAAATTTTATCACCGGTATGAACAACAAATTCTTTTCATAAAAGTCTAGGAGTCTATTTCACGGACTAATAAATATTGAGCGTTTAAGTTATATATCTTTGAGAATTAAGAAGTTTGTTCGTTTGTGTGTTTGTTTTTTATACATAACCATACAGTTTGACTAAATGAATTCAATATGATTCTAAACCGCATTCACATTATCGGGAGACTTTAAAGGAGTATGAAGGAGAACGAAGGTTCTGCCCGAACCGCAACGTCCAGAGTAAGAACCTAGGAGTCTATTTCATGGACTAATAACTATCTAGCGTTTAAGTTATATATCTTTGAAAATTAAGAAGTTTGCTCGTTTGTGTGTTTGTTTTTTATATATAACCCCACGGTTTGCAATCGATTCACCAAATTTTGGACATCATTCACATATACCGCCAAATAATCGCTGTCAATATTAAAACCTCTGCTGTTCATCCTATCACGCAATATGAGAAGTTAAATTAAAGTTGGCAACTAACATACGATGATTAACGATAAACAAATTTTTGAGCGTGTACCAGATAAATCTCAGCCAAAAAACAAACCATTTTTTTTAACTACCTCATAGGGTAATTTACAGTTCTGGAAAATTAAAAATTTTAGTATTCCTTCATATGACGGGCTATATGCTAGTTTTAATGAAGGTTTCAGACTCTACTGATTTGAGTTTCCATCGCTGTAGACTTTCACTGTATACAAGAAGCCTTTGAGTGACATTAATCAGATAAAGGGTATGTCGCATCGCATTTCAGTTTCAGTTACATGTGGTAGAACAAGACTGAAAAGTCGATTCAGATTTATAGAAGAAGGGAATACAGAAACGAAACCAGGGCCTGATTAAAGCACGACCTGACTGGGCCTAGGCCCTGTGCCCCCTAATTTTAGGGGCCCCGTAAAATTTGGTACTTAATTATTAAATTTTAATTAATTAACAAAATTTGAAAATGTTTTTTGTTAATTCTTCAAGTAATATTTCAATAAAACCTTATTCAGGAATTAAATAAAAACAGTTAAAATGTTCCCAATTTTATCTAAAACACACTCCAGTTTACTTATTTACGTCACTCCAGTCACTTTTTTTACTCATGGTTTGCAGTAATTAAAGGACTATAATACTGTAATAACAGTCTATTACATTCAACATTTATAATATGAATCATTTAGAAAATAATTTACAAAATATTAAAGAAAAAAGCATTTATCTTATATGTTATATAATATAAATTAGTAAAAAAATAAAACTTTCAGCCAGTTTTTAAGAAATATTAGCATTTTATATTATATTTCTGAAACTTAGATACAATTATTTTATTATTTTTTTTCTCTTATTAATTTTGTCTTAAAATGTGAATCTTACCTATGCTATTTTATTTTATTTTTTATATAAAAACTTAATTGCAAGTGTTACAGTTTACATCCTTGAGGATATACAGATTTTTGGCATTCGATACTACAAATATGTAAACATAAAAAAAAATTAATTATAAAACTTACTCAAAAATATTGTTTGTATTTTTTTTAAATTATTTTTTTTTTTTCTGCCTTGAAAGGAGGGTAAGGGGGGGGGGCGAAAAACTACCAGGCCCTGTGCCCAACTTTGCCTTGATCGGGCCCTGAACAAAACATTTTGTTTGTGTTGGATTTTTGTCTCTACTAATAATTTCTACTTATAATTTTTGATATACCATTTAAGTTCATAAATGTTAATCTCTCTCTATATAAAACTGAGTGTATGTATGTATGTTTATATGTATGAATTATGTATCTTTTCACATCTATACATTTATAAAATCCGCATGGTTTGTTGCAGATTTACCAAATTTAGACATACATTCTTTGATGTAACAATCTATTAAAATTTCTTCCATACTCTATGTAATATAAAATCTCAATATAATGTATTTTAAGGTTTCCAATCACTTGACATCAGAGATCTTCAAAAAATTAAAATATCTCTTCCATACTTTATGTAATATAAAATCTCAATATAATGTATTTTAATGTTTCCAATCCCCAACACATGACATTAGAGATATTTAAAAAATTAATATATCTCTTCCATACTCTGTGTAATATAAAATCTCAATATAATGTGTTTTAAGGTTTCCAATCACCAACACTTGACATCAGAGATCTTCAAAAATTAAAATAGCTCTTCTATACTCTATGTAATATAAAATCTCAATATAATGTATTTTAAGGTTTCCAATCACCAACACTTGACATTAGATATCTTTAAAAAATTAATATATCTCTTCCATACTCTATGTAGTATAAAATCTCAATATTATGTTTTTTAAGGTTTCCAATCACCAATACATGACATTAGAGGTCTTCAAAAAATCAATATATCTCCACAAACAAAGTCGTAAAATTAAAAAATTATCTATACACTTGAAGTACTTCTGAAGACCTTTTAATCGGTATATAGTTTATTAAAATCAAGCAAATTATTTAAAAGTTGTAAATAGAATAGTAATAAATATAATAATTAGAAACAAATATAATAACAATAATAAAAAATTACCTATACCTATTTTGTTATTCTAGGTTTGGTTTGGGGCGCTATGGTATATTTGCTGCTACACGATGTGTAATGAGACCGGGATCTACTGCTGAAAGCCGATTCCGAATGGCTACGGACACCTATCCCAGAAGGAGGATTAGAGGAGTGCTGAAAATCGTGTGCAGAAAATCAGCATTCTACAGATCGGTCAAATTTGGAAGGTAATTTGTTTGCATCGTTAAATAATGAAAAAATTTTCTTTAGGAAAATGCAACTAGAAATTCTTCGAAAAAGACAACAAAAGATAGTATTCATTCAATGCAAGTCAGGGTAAAGGTGAAGTCTTGAAAAGTGAGTACATTGAAGTCTCTAAAGGTCCGTAAAATATTATTTTTATGTTATAGAAACTTCGAAAAATACATTTGTAAAAATAAATTACATTCAGCTGTAAAGTTAAGTTCAGACAAGACCGTAGGCAAGGGAGGGGAAAAGGGACCGATCCCCCTCCGAAATTCTAAAAAGACCGTTTCATGGAAAGAAAATGACAGGGCCGTAACATTTTTACCACCAATGGCAAAAAATAGTTATCCCTGCCACCAAATATATAGTGAGCTAACATGTTATATATATATAATATATATATATATATATATATAATATATATAAATATATATATATATATATATATATATATATATATATATAATACATATATATATATATACATTTATATATATATACATTATATATATACATATAATACATATTATACATATATATATACATATACATATATATATACATACATATATTATACATATTATATATACATATATATATATATATATATATATATATATATATATATATATACATTATATATACATATATATATATATATACATATATATATATATATATATATACATATATTATATATATATATATATATATACATATATATATATATATATATTATATATATATATAAATATATATATATATATATACAAAATATTTATATATAATTCTATAAATTATATATACATATTATTTTATTTTTATATATATATTATATTATATAAATATATAAAAACATTATATATAATATATTATTATATATATAATATATAGTTTATTATAATATTTTATATATATATACATATATCATTAAAATATAAATTTATATACATATAAATTTAGATATATAATAAATTATATATAAATAAAATTATAAAACATATAATATATATACATATATTAGGATGTTATATATATATTTTGTAAGAATCTATATACATTTATATATATATACATTTTAAATATATATAAGAAAAAATTTATACAAATAAAATTTTGAAAACATATATTTATATAATAAAATTTATTTTAATCTTTTCCTTATTTCTACGAATCGTATATACCCATTTTTATGCGGTGCTCCTAAGACTGATGCGCCCATGGCAAATGCCACCTTTGCTATTACGGCTATATTATTATTTGAGCTCTACTCTATTTCTTACAAGATAATGAGGCTGTGACCTACTGCTTAAAAACGATTCCGAACCTATTGACATCCATTATCAGCTTCGAATACTCACGAAGAGCATTTCTACCGTTCTGTCATAAAGGTTATTATATTCCAACTTAAAACCTTTCCTTATTTCTATTTTTTCCTCTATCGACCATTTTCCTATAAACTGATGCACCCAAAATGCCATTTGCTATAGTTACGTGGAAAATGAACCATGTATATGATTGTGTTATCTGCCTAACTGTGCATAGACAACAGTGTGTTTAGTGACGTTGAGTTAAAAAGGTGCAAATTGTATTCGACGAATAAGAACAGATTGACTAGCACTCTTAGCACGAATATTTTATAATATGCAGGTAAAAAATTTGAACATGCCAATTTTCTTTCAAACTTCTGTTTTAACTCTTAGCGCTCCGCACGTTTTTTGTACCACTGCCTATCAGCAACTGTTTTCGCAGCGGAACGAGTGTGAAGGAGTCTTACTTTAAGTGAGAAGAATTATACTTGCTTGTGAATGTTTTTGATTTTATTTATTTTATACATATGCACCTTCTTCTTGTAAATGAAAAGTAAATTTTAAATTTTGTAATTCACCACGGTGTAATATCTTTGGAAACGATCTCCCATGTGCATTTTGGGTTTACTTGGGCAAGAGTCACGGTACCCATATTGATAATAACTCCAATAAAAGCACAGCCGAACGATGGCCGATTGGTTAGGGTGCTAGCCTTCGGTACCGGAGTTAGTGGGTTCGATTCCCCCAGTGGCATGGATGTTCGTAGCCGTTCGGAATCAGCTTTGAGCTGTAGGTCCCGGTCTCATTAGCCCTCGTGTTGCAAAAAGTAGACCGTAGCACTCCAAACCAGACCGAACAAGACCTTTTATAATTTCACTTACCAGTTTGTTTGAGAAAAATAATTCGAAATATTGTGTCGACTGTACAATATTTGTAGAAATTTGTGGTCCAATGACCTTTCGCGATACACTAAAATGTATTCTATTATTCGAAAAATAGAAAAATTCTAAAAATAATTCTAAAAATTCTAAAAGTAATTCGAAATATTGTGTCGACTGTACAATATTTGTAAAAATTTGTGGTCCAGTGACCTTTGGTAATACACTAAAATGTATTCTATTATTCGATAAATAATAGAAAAATTCTAAAAATAATTCGAAATATTGTGTCGACTGTACAATATTTGTAGAAATTTGTGGTCCAGTGACCTTTCGCGATACACTAAAATGTATTCTATTATTCGAAAAATAGAAAAATTCTAAAAATAATTCTAAAAATTCTAAAAGTAATTCGAAATATTGTGTCGACTGTACAATATTTGTAAAAATTTGTGGTCCAGTGACCTTTGGTAATACACTAAAATGTATTCTATTATTCGATAAATAATAGAAAAATTCTAAAAATAATTCGAAATATTGTGTCGACTGTACAATATTTGTAGAAATTTGTGGTCCAATGACCTTTCGCGATACACTAAAATGTATTGTATTATTCGAAAAATAGAAAAATTCTAAAAATAATTCTAAAAATTCTAAAAATGATTCGAAATATTGTGTCGACTGTACAATATTTGTAGAAATTTGTGGTCCAATGACCTTTCGCGATACACTAAAATGCATTGTATTATTCGAAAAATAGAAAAATTCTAAAAATAATTCTAAAAATTCTAAAAATAATTCGAAATATTGTGTCGACTGTACAATATTTGTAGAAATTTGTGGTCCAATGACCTTTCGCGATACACTAAAATGTATTGTATTATTCGAAAAATAATAGAAAAATTCTAAAAATAATTCTAAAAATTCTAAAAATAATTCGAAATATTGTGTCGACTGTACAATATTTGTAGAAATTTGTGGTCCAATGACCTTTCGCGATACACTAAAATGCATTGTATTATTCGAAAAATAATAGAAAAATTCTAAAAATAATTCTAAAAATTCTAAAAATAATTCGAAATATTGTGTCGGCTGTACAATATTTGTAGAAATTTGTGGTCCAATGACCTTTCGCGATACACTAAAATGTATTCTATTATTCGAAAAATAATTCTAAAAATTCTAAAAATAATTCTAAAAATTCTAAAAATAATTCGAAATATTGTGTCGGCTGTACAATATTTGTAGAAATTTGTGGTCCAATGACCTTTCGCGATACACTAAAATGCATTGTATTATTCGAAAAATAATAGAAAAATTCTAAAAATAATTCTAAAAATTCTAAAAATAATTCGAAATATTGTGTCGACTGTACAATATTTGTAGAAATTTGTGGTCCAATGACCTTTCGCGATACACTAAAATGCATTGTATTATTCGAAAAATAATAGAAAAATTCTAAAAATAATTCTAAAAATTCTAAAAATAATTCGAAATATTGTGTCGGCTGTACAATATTTGTAGAAATTTGTGGTCCAGTGACCTTTGGTAATACACTAAAATGTATTCTATTATTCGAAAAATAATTCTAAAAATTCTAAAAATAATTCGAAATATTGTGTCGGCTGTACAATATTTGTAGGAATTTGTGGTCCAATGACCTTTGGCGATACACTAAAATGTATTCTATCCGGAATATCTTAATTCTTCCATGACATCGTGCCATTCATCTAAGTCTTCTGGCTACTCTTCGTTTTCACTTTCAATAACTACCATTCGTCGTCTCTTTGGTAGTATAATTTCGGAACCACTACTTGAAGTGTCAGAATTATAATCAACATTGTCTTCCACAATATCTTCTAACAATGAAAAATCAAACACATCTTCACTATCACTCAACTCTATATTCTCATCACAATAATTATTTTTCTCCATGTTGCTAACCATAAAATGGGTCAAATAATGTTTCAATCGTAACAGTAGCGAGATTGAGCAAGTTTTAACTACAGATAACAATTGCCAACGCCGACGATTCCGTAACATCTTAAGCCTAATCATGATAACATTGGGCTCTGCAGTGGAGCCTACGGAGTTACGGAACAAATGACGGACAGCACCGTAGCGGAGCCAACGGAGCGCTAAGGGTTAAAAAGTAGAATTTAATACTATGTATAGTTTATATATTTCAATGTTGATTTTACTATTAAATTCATTGTGCAGTTACTTCATTACTTATTCTAGACTTTAAATTTATTCATTATACCCCTTTTTAATCATTTTGATATTTTAAACCACATTGTTTTATGACACTCAATAGGGGTATGCATACATAAGAATATCTGTAGTGTTACTGAAGTATCATTCACAAAAAACAATGTTTTTCCCCTTGGTTTCTCTCCGAATGTAATTTCTGGCTACGACCCTGAAACCCCAAGAAACCATTACAAAAATTTTAGCTTCTACCTCGCACCGGACATGGCACTGGAGCTCTCTTTTCCGACTTCCCCGGGTCAAGTCCTCTAAGTCAGAAGTACTGTAATTGCATGGTAATGAGAAGTAACGGAGATATTACAACACGATAATGAGGACCAAGATACTACGAATTATTTAAGAGATAGTAAGTTAAAATTAAGTTTAATATAAAAAGATAAGGTTCACGAGTTCAGTGAAGGGGAAAAACACATAATACAATGAGAGATGACAATACTACACGTTAAAGTTAATACTAAACACATTAGGTACGTCTACCTAAAACACACATAGTAAAGAATAGTTTTTTAAAAAAACCGCCTGAAAGCGTTTAAACGAGCTCAAATTCACAATCAGTTACAAATAAAATAAATGCTTTGTCGGTATAGAAAATGCCCATTCACAATTCATGTAGTCACAATGAGAACGCAGAAATTCTCCCTAAGTCACACGAGCTGTTTTCGGTATATTTGAAGAATATTTCACAAAGGAGGTACTAATGCGAAACATGTATCAACTCTCAGACACAGTCTATAATACTCTAGAGGCGCCTTGAGGTCAGACGTCACCTGGAGTCAGACCGAACCGATTGACTTTACCATTGTGGTGTTGTTCTTTGTCGGCGTGGAAACATTAACAGTATTCCCCTCTTTTTAACCACCTCACCTGTTTGAAGGAATCATCCCCTGCAAAGTGGTACATACACCTTCGGACGCTCACATCGTTAGCCGGTGAAAAGCTCCAAAATCGTCACCCTTCATTCTATTGTCATCAGATGACACGCTACCGCGGTTAATCCTTTCGGTCAGGAATAACGGAGCGAGATCACCGCGT
>CM063506.1:24617450-24664950 GCA_032207245.1 Pardosa pseudoannulata
CTCAGTGATAAAACGTATAAAAATAATGCAGACGATATTTAAATAATTTAAAATAAGGAATGATTAAATAAGAGGGTTAAATCAATGACGTCATAATTCTAGAAAAAAGTGTTACTTTTACCTATTATGTGATAAATTGATAAATTTAATCGCCTGCTCTTAACCGGGGAAAATAGGGCTTGAAATAGTAGCATTAAATGCTAGAAAAGGGAAGAAGGGATGGATTTCGAACTTTGCTAACCCTAACTCAATCAAGAATCTAATATGATGCCTCTTTGCATTCCAGGTACAACCGCTTCATAAATTCAAGGACAGACGGGCAGATAACTTAGGCTATTATTATACAGGGGATATGAATATAACAATTTGAAGATTAATAGAATTGTATTGTGATGTCAGTTTTTTATAACTTAATATTGTTTTTCAATTGTATTTCTTCATAATGTAATAAATTTATTTAATGCTTAATTATTTTTGTTTGAAATGGTATTTAAATATGTAGTTGCTTATTGAATATACAATAGGTTAAATATGTTGGTATACACGTGTGAATACAAACATATTTTATGTCGCAACTTTTTATGCTAAATATTAAATGAATGTCTTGATTGTTTTGATTATTTTTATATAATGAAATAAATTTATGAAACTATACAATAACAATTACAATTTCGCAAAAGTTGCATTTATAAGTATATCAACTTATGAGGCCTTCTTTGTTACTATATAATTTAAATGTGGCCTCAAATGGTAAAAAAGTTTTCCACCTGTGGTATATTATACGCGTCATATGTTAAAAGGTATTGTTTCATTAAATATAATTTTCACTATTATCCTTAGAATTTAAAAATATCTAACGAATGAACCATTTTGAAATTTTCCATATTTCAATATATGCTTGTTTTCTATAAAATGAATCCATATAAAGCCAATACTAAAACATTTTCAATACTTTTTTAAAATTAAATTAATGGTCACGTATTTTTTCATTTTTGGGTTATATTTTTAAATAGTTGTCGGCATCACTTCTTTATGTAATAAATTCGTTCTGTAGTCTACACATTTCCAACCATTTTAACCAAAAGTTGAAGATTATATGTTAATTAGAACTCCATTTACTTACACAGGATCTTGCAAATAAATTTCTGCAAATTTTATTGCATTGAATGTATTATATATTTCTTACTTTAATACAAAAGTATTTATTTTATGAATTGTAATAACGTTATATTAAGTTATTGGAAATCAAAATGAGAACACATTTGCATTGTAATGTAGCACCTGCAGTGAGGTGGTCAGAGGGATTAAAAGGAATTTCTTGTAAGTAATAATTGGATATTCGTCTTATAGATAAAAAAAAAAAGTACTAAAAAATAATTTTGTTTCTATCTTGATTCATAATTCTGGGACACATGAAATAAATGAAAAAGAAATAGAAATATCATTAAAATTGAAATGGTATTATTGTTTACCTAGATTATACATTACAAACTGGAAGAGAATACACATTTCAGAATATGTTAGACTCCATGGTTAAATCTTATCTCTTGCAGTATTTTTTCAAAGAAGAGTCATTCCGGGACATTCCTAGTTTGTTTAAATACAGAGTTTTGTTTGCTTAGGTGGAAATAGTATTATTTTTATGTCATGGCTGGTTCGTTGTTTTTAAGTTGATTTAAGTTTTGTTGACCATTAAATATGCTAATTGTTTCATTTTCTTATACTTATGTTTGCTAAATTTAATATCCTAGTTTATGTCTTATGTTAGTAATAATCAAATTGAATTGTGTACTTTTAGACCGTGGTTGTTTTTGTTCTCATCTCGAGCCATTTTTATTTTCCATTGAGTTAATATATTAGTTACTTTCTCCAGGAAGTAACAGAATACACTGCAATTTTTTATTTAAATAGGCAACAAATAAACAGTTATCTAACCGCTATAGTCCACGTTCACGAATTATAATTTTTTGTGCGTATACACTTCCATGAATTTCTGAAAGCAACACAGGAATTTCTACAGGTTCTATCCAAAAGGATTGTTGCAAAGTCATTTTTCTGCTTAAAATATTAGTGAT
Source organism: Pardosa pseudoannulata (assembly GCA_032207245.1). NCBI lineage: Eukaryota > Metazoa > Arthropoda > Arachnida > Araneae > Lycosidae > Pardosa > Pardosa pseudoannulata. The sequence continues at coordinate 24,619,526 of CM063506.1, forward strand.
TATCTATGAAGCGGAGAATAATAAGTCGTCTAAGCAGGAAACATGTTGAGAAAAGTTTTGAACGTTGAAAAATATTTTTCATCTTATTTTCCCGTAGTGGAATTGAAAACTTCCAGAATGACTATTTTCTATTCCTAATAAAGAATTAAAATAAAATTAAAAAAAAAAAAGGTTTTGTAACTCCGGGAATGATAAGAGTATGGCAGCACGGCGTTGTTTCAGAGCGCCGCTCTTCTAATGTGGCAGGAGGGAGCCGAGCCTGGGAACAGTATCCGGCTTTTGGAGAAAGAGAGAAAAACTCATGCTTCACTGTTCCGAACTGTTGATAAATCATCTTCCCCACGTGACACGGAGCGCTCCCGTCGCCAAGTTGGCGTGCTCCCCCCCACCCGCCACCACGCAGCCGCACTGATCGAGTCGGGGAGGAGGGGCGCATGCGCGTGTTCCCTTCCGTCGAGAGCGTCGGAGCGGTACCCCCCCACAGACCTCAGTCGACTCCAAGATGGCGTCCGCGCCGCGGCTGTGCTGTTCGCGAATGCTGGTCGCCCCTCGGACGACGCCGATCGAGAGCGACAGGTCGCCCGAAACACTGTTGGACGTTTGCGCGAAAGTGGTGGCCCAACACATACCCTTCCAGAGGATAGAGGAGCGGTACGACCGCATCCCGGAGCCAGTGCAGAAGCGGATTATTTACTGGTCCTTCCCCAGGAATGAACGCGACATATGCATGTACTCTTCGCTTTCCAGCGACACCAACAGCAGCTGTAGTGATTACCAGAAGCTGCCCTTTTACAGAGGACTCAGGCTCTACGAGAACGGGTGCGTCGAGAACGTGCTGCAAGTCGGTGAGTACACGCATCCCTTTTACAAAACACATCCCCCACCCCCACCCCGATCTACGAAGAACCACACACGAACCCCTTGTTAGGAAAACCCTTCCACAGGCCATGGTCACGCGAGAATTCCTATATGTCCACAACATCTGCTAAAGAGCAATAATTATTAAATCCTTCCCTGCAGTATCGTGAGCTTATCAACCTTAATAAACAGTCCTAGATTCTATAAAAAATATTTTATAGATATATAAATTATGTATAATTATTTCAGTTCAACTCATTTATCACACTTGATGTAATTAAATTCTTGTGTAATCAATATTCTCAACAAATTTTGTTAAAAAATTACTCTAATTGATATTTTTTTCCTATGTTTACGAAATCATTACACAATACTTTGTTTAGATCATGGATATTCTGAATCATTGACTATTTCACTGAGAGCATAATATTTATATCGATTCCGTGATAAATATTCGTGAGTTCACGTAATAACCAAGATAATGTAAAATTGTGATAGCACACTTTCATTTTATGTTTGTTAAATTGATCGAAAATCTAGAGATAAAAATCAAACATCTAAAGCAAACTTTCGTCATCATAGTCTACCAAGCAAACCTCAATACAGGTTTCAGTTTTATGTGGTTTCATTTTGGATATTCTAACTCCATTTAAATGGATATTTTAATCGATTTGTTCTCAGACCTGCATAAATTTTGTTTCCTTTTCTCACACCAACCGTAATCTGTTAAAATTTTCAAAATCTGAAAATATCAGGGTTCTGATATGTGGCTGATATGAGTGAAAAATGCTGGGTTAGCAACACCGAATATGGAGACTGCAGCTAGGCCTAAGCCGACGAATTCTCATTAGGCAGCAGCCGATCGAAGAGAAGCTTGTTCAGCACAGGGGTAGGATTTTCCCCTTCGCGAATATCGAACGTCTCGCCCGACGCTCCCTGCGCGATTCCATTAGCCCGACTCAGCGCAATATTAGCTATTTTTTTCACCAGCTCTGTTCTAGAAATCCGGAACCTTTTTCCCTTCTACTTAACTGCCTTACCCAGGAGCATTATGGTTGCTGGCCCTTTAAATCCCTATCAACTTTTTTCTTTTGCTTTTTGTAGGCTTACCTCACCAGCTCAAATAACCTCTTGCAATCGATATTGACTACATAGGCATACAAATGTTAATTTTAGTTAATCTCGTGTTAGAAATAGTGAGAACTTATTACCCCTTTGTAAAATAATCACTTCAAAGATCATACCACTGAAATTCATTTACCTTCAGGGACAACTGTAATTTCCCAGCTTATAAACAGATTGAGAACACTTTTTGGCTTCTAGTCTCCAACATTCACACAAGACACAATAAATAAATAAAAATTAAATGATTATGCTTATCTCTGTGTTTCGACATTCACGATAGGCTAAGCAATGTAAAATTGAGATATGAATTTTATCAAATAGAATTTAAAGACATAAACGTGTAAATGTAATTTATATATGTATCTTTTTAATATTAAAATATGTATTTATCAAATATATTTTTATAAATCTTATTTAGTTTAAATGAACAATTATAGAATAATGCCCTAAAAAAAGTTATATTTATATGAATTATTATAGTTATTTCGCTGAAATATTCCATTTATTTTCATTTTATTCTTTTTAACAGTAATGGTAACAATGATTAATCTTTTAAATGTCTCATACCCGACCCAGGCCATTATTTAATAAAATACAATCCAGGTAGAATAAATATCTTAATATTTATTTTTTTATTTCACGTTCCAATGAGAATTATATAGCTAGCTCGAACAGTACATAAATTACCAGATATTTTCTTACACAAAAATATTTTTCTCATAGAAAATATCTATCAGAGAGTAAACAGAGAAAAAAGAACAAATGTAATCAAACTATAAAAAGACTTAACAATATAGACATTATTAATATAATTTTTTCTGATCCCTAAAAAGGCTACAATACTGCGCTGCAAACAACATCGGTGTAAAGATGTTTACCCCGCAAGCAACTACAAACAAAAAAAAATTCTCTTTAAACTACTAGTTTAGAGTAGATTAAGTTTTCTTTCTAACCAACTCTAATTTATAATAACAGTCTATTATAAATGTGAAAAAGAACATCAAACATCTTAAACAGAATTCTACTTCTTGAGGGGGAAACCGGATTTAATTTGTAAATATTTTCAAAAGCTGCTACACAAAACACATTTTAGGGTTACCAGAATTGGCTGTCTATCGGTATTCAAGTTGTTTCTTTTATCACCTTAGTGTCGCTCTAGTTAGCGTCTGAGCGTATGACTTTTCCTTTGTTCTCGAAGTTTAAGTAATTAATATAAATTGTTAAATTCTTGTAGATTATGGGGGATAAAAGATTATTGAGTACAAAAATCCAACCCGCTGGAAATATATAATTTGGTTATTACGAATAATTTTTTAAAAAGTGATTTAATTTTTAATTATTTTAATATAGATTAATTTTGCTTTAGTTAGGCAAAATTTATTTATTTAAATTATACGGTTTCGACAGGATAGTAAAATTTATTATGAGAGAGTAGTAATTACTATTTTTGGCAGATTTGAAACTTCAAATTATTAAAATATCTTTAAAATATAGTTTGTTCTATAGATTTAATAATTGAAACTACCACTGTGAATTTACATTAGGTTTTAAATTTCTGATTTATGGATTTATTCTCAAGGATATTGTTTTGGTTCTTTCATCGGTTTTTTAATTATTGATCAAAGAGGAAGATATTCGTAAATATTCTTAGATAGCCTTGAATTACTGACTTTATGCATACATCTAAACTTCAATCTAGATTTATGCACGCAGGTTCCTACACGTATTTTCCAACTATTTATCTACATAATGTTAAAAAAATATTACTTTATTTTTTTTAGTCTTTGGCATCATCTAATTTACTTACGTTTGCTCATGTATTTAATCAATAAATAACCTTTTAGTAGTATATATTTGTGTGCATTTACTTGCTTTTATATATAATGAATTTCCTGTTTATTTTTTAATTATAATAGAACGGAAAATTATGTCATAAAATAACCCTTGATATTATATTGATTTTTTAAACTGTATTTTTTTCCTCCAGTAATTTAAAAAAGAAATAAATATTCTTTTCCGTAAAATTCTTATAAAAGTTATAATACAAGCTGAACTTGGGATATTTCGAAAAGTATTGTCATTTCTCCAGATTCCCTTGATTTAAGGTGATCGACCTGGGTTTAGGATCGCCTGTTCTAGCGCAGAATTGAATCTTCGATTTTTTTTTAAGTGTATGCATGTGTGTTACAAATTTTGGACATTGGTATTGTGCAATATCAGAGCCAGAAATTTTTCTCGGGGAGTGAAATCCTCAAAAATTATGAGAGTACTTCGTAAAAATGTCTAAATATAACTATCTATATATACTATTTATATAGTACTATTTGTGAATATTACTTAGAATATTGTTTATGACTATTCTAAAACCATTGTTTAACTGAATTAAATGATTAAGAATATAATTTAATAATTATATTTTTCCTGGAATTTTTATGTGTATGCAGTTATTCCAACACATTTTTCTTGGATCGATTTTGCTGGATGATCAGTTTGTTTACCGAAAGCAGTTATATATATATATATATATATATATATATATATATATATATATATACATACATACATACATACATACACACACAATCATATATAGGGCTAATATTTTAGTCTGTTTTTACAGGCCTTTTAATTGGTGTGTATGTATGTATATATATATATATATATGTGTGTATGTGTATATATATATATATATATATATATATATATAGCATACATGTGAGCCATTATTTATTTGTTTATATTTTGAAATGAAGCTGGATTTTAAGTTTATTCCCCCTTTCATACTATCTTAGCTTTGTGACTCGGTGATCACAGGTATTGATGCATCAGTGACAGTCCTTATGGGTAGTTTTTGTAATAAAAGTATGTCAACTTTACAGGATTTGAGTTACGTGTGAAAGTGAGAAAAAAAATCTAGAAAATTCCATTACTTAAAGGAAAGCACTTTAAGCATATCTAAGTTCATAATTTATATATATACATCTATATATATACCTGTATGTATGCATACTTAAATATATATATATATATATATATATTATACATATATATTTATATATATCCATATATATATATATATATATATATACATACATACATACATACATACATACATATATACACACATATATGTATACTTCTATACACATTGTATATGATATGTATATACTACATATTTTACGTCCTATTCGTTGAACAGTTTGGACATCTTTTTTCATCTTTACGTATTGTACATCACTCCATTTCCAACAAAATACGAATCCTTAAAGTTTCCATGGAAGATATTTGCTGTCAGCAAATACGATATCATTAACATTCGATATCTGTAATAATACTTTGAGTTAATCTACTAGCAGTATTAGCTATTTTTTTTTCTCAATCATTTAAATAAGTTCTGAATTAATAACGCAAAAGTAATAGCTACAAACAGAATAATCCAAAAATAGAATGGAATGATAATTAACAGATCGACTATTTATCTTAATTTCTCACCCCCCTTATTTAGATGATGTATTAACAATCAGAACTACAGTTATTATTTTAGTATGATAAATATCAATTTGTAATCAAACAAAATTTTTAAATATTTGAAATTAAATTTACTATCTTAATTAGTGTATCGTAATTAAATTTAGATTTTATTTTTTTTTCATTTAATAGAATAGGAATTTCGAGTGGGTGTTCACTTTTGGGAAATCGAATTTGTTCCTTAATAACAAGTGACCATGGCAATTTTTATATTTTGTTCCCCATCTTTAAGATTTCTTGCTTAAATTTATGTTGATGTAGATACGCAAATATTCATTTAATGATTTGAAACAACATATACAAAATGTTCCCAAAAGCCCATTATTTCTTATCCTTTTTATTACTAAAAAAAGAAACTATCTTATGAATTATTCTTTTGTAAAGCCTTTCTTAAAAACCCATAAAATGCGCTTGCAGTTAAAAAGAAGCCCAAGCCTTTGTTTCCCATTTTAAGAATAATGTGCCTACGCATTTGAAATTATATAACTACTGTAATTTACATATGCTGAATCAGATCTGTCGTATTTAAATTAAACACATATTTAAAATTGAACAAATGAAATTGAGATGCTTTTGCATGTTATGTTTATCAGAATCTAACATTCAAGGCATTTTCATTTATCATTTCATTGTCTTTATACAAAGACGCACCTTCTGTTGACGTCATTAAATAATCAAAAGTATTAGAATGTAAATTTGAAAAAGTCGAAAACAATCGCACACCTGTTACTAGTAGAGAAAATTAACTTTCGTATTTGATAGTTTTTAAGATTATTTATAATATTAGTGCCCGCTTTATTAATCGGTTTCAATTCCAAAATTGAAGTTATTGTACAATAAGTAGTATATTGGAGGTTATCATATAAGAGATAATAGTGAAGTTCTAACTCATTTTTCAGTGAAATAACATTACACTTCTGTTCAAATTTATACCGGAGAAAGATGTTCATGTTTTTGTGTACTGACGGACTGTTTATGTAAAACAATTCCGATTACTAACAATATTAAGAATTCACAAAGACCGCCTTTTTTTTAACATCCACTTAAGTTCTTAGCTTTTCTCATTTGTGCTTCTTGTCATTTTACTAGGAATTCTCATCAAAGCCACTCGTCGAGGTTGTGCATGTTACTCAAAATTGCCATTTTAATTTGCTACATTATAAACATAAAATCTCATCCAAGAAACGTCCCACCACTGCCTTCTTTCTTTCTTTCTTTCTTTCTTTTTTTTTTTTTTTTTTTTGTTAGTTGCTTATTAGAAATTTTCATCAAAACCATTCGCGAGGGTTATGCAGGTTATTTAAAACTATTTTTAAATAATTGTTACTCAATAAACATCAAATCTCATCCAGAAAACGTCCCACCACTGTCAAACATTTTTTTTAAGTTGCTCATTAGGAATTTTCATCAAAGCCATTAGTGAGGGCTGTACATGTTATTTAAAACTACTGTTTTTAAATAATTTTTACACAATAAACATCAAATCTCATCCAGAAAACGTTCCACCTCTGTCAAATGTTTTTCCTTGGTTGTCATTTCACTAGGAATTCTCATCATAGCCACCCATGAAGGCAGTGTATGTATGTTACTCAGAATTGCCTTTTTAAATTGCTTCGCAATATACATCTCATCTCATACAGGAAACGTAACATAACTGTCAAATATATTTTCCTTCGAAAAATACGAATACGAGTCCAAAATTTCGAAATCTTGTCTATGAAATTAAAGATTTCATCAGAAGATGAAAAAAAATATCTATTTCGAAACACTTTTTGTTCTGAATTACTTGCAGGCACTTTTTTTTTTTATTGATTACAGCTTACAGCGTCACAAATAAAAATTTAAATGATCTACTTGTGTGTTTGTTGGTGGGAGGGGATTTAAAATCATATTCAAGAGTAGCTGAAAAAATTTTTAAGTCTGCAGGAACACGAATATTTGATACAGTGTAAAAAAAAAATGACATTCTACAGATATTTGTCTCACCATGAAAGTGGTTTTCCTAAAATTATTTGGCCAAACACAAGCACACGCAGACATTTCCAAACTCCTAGGCATCTATGTTTGCTTGTGGCGTTTCTTTTCAGCCGTGGCCTTGAAAGGTTGCTCATGAAATTAGCTTCCCTTTTAAAGAAATCTTTCTCTCCTGCCCTGTTCTATACTTCCATGCCCCGCCCATTTCTTTTGTTGTCTTGCTCTTTATTCCAGGTTTATTTTCTTTGGGCAGGCACTCGCCCAACTTTTCCCCTCTGCCATATTCGTCCCCAATTCCTCAGTGCTTTGCTCTGTATCTGTACGAACAAGATTTCGTTGCACACCAATTCCTTTGGTCCGACAGTTTCTTTTTACAAAACACTGAGGAAGGTTGGGAGGGGGGGGGGGGGTTCAACCAAAAATAAGAATTTTTTTTTTTTTTCTGGAAAAAGTTAAACCGGGCGTACACTCCATAATCGAACCAAATTCATGAGATCGAAAGAATTGTATTTTATTCCTTTAACACTAGATTTACGGATGTTGATCATATACCTATTTTTACTGAAGTGAGCCAATTTGACTCATACAAGAAAACTGAAGTTTTTTACTAAGAAAATAGTCCCAAATTAATTTAAATGAAATGTTTATTATCAAAAAATTCAGGGAAAACGTTTTTTACATATAAAATCTGTTTTTGAAACACATTTTCCGCAAACATTTCTATTACGTTTAGCACAATGGTTTCTACATCTGTTTCTTTTGCATGAATGTTGAACTTGTCAATTCTCCCGTGAGTCAGTAGCATGAATTTCTGTCACTGGAATGGAAGTGTTCTCGACTTCTCTATATTTACTTCTTAGCTCTTCAGCCAATTGGAAAATATCCCAGGTCTGATAGGACCAATAAATTTTCATGCGATTAACTGTTAAACCATTCTATGAGTCAAATTGGCTCACAACCGTGAAAATAGGTATACCCCATTTGATAATGCGAATTGAAGGGGTCTGCGGGGAAGAGGAATGAAAGTTTACATATATTTTAATACTTAACTAAAAGTTAACGTATGTTTTTGAAAAGTGATATTAAAGTTTTATATATATATATATATATATATATATATATATATATATATATATATATATATATATATATATATATATATATATAGGGATGAAATTTTTAATGAGTGAAATTAGCTCGGTCCGTAAATCTAGTGTTAAAATCTATTGGTCGAACATAATTATTTTAAAACTTATAAATTATCACTATGAATATGTAATTTTTTATATCTTATTGGTAACCTAAAAATGTTCCAGGTGTAATTTAATCTCAGCATCTCAAATTTCTTGGCATTGTTTATTAATGCGTTAGTTGTAAAACTGAATGTGCTTTTGTAAACATATTATCTCAAGTTAGAATATCGTGAAAGAGTGAAATAAATATTGAATAAGCTTAAATAATTCTTTTATATAAATTATGCTTAACATATAAGAAAATCTTTCTAGTTTTCTTTATATATTAACCCTAACCATACAGTATGAAAATGAATATAATCGGGTAATATTGAAAACATTTTCAGTAAATGCTGTTAGATATCTCAATTTTATAGAAATTTTGAGGTATTAAAATTTTTTCCTTGTATTATGTTTTTTAAATATTTTATGTACCAGCATCATTTATGTTTGTATTAAAAGTGCAGCTAAAAGTTGGATATTTATAGAAGTGAAACTTAAGGTACCTTGACCCTTGATTCCAGTTTAAAAAACAATACCAGGGAGTTTTAAGGCATAAGCTTCGATAACACTACCCTCGTTGTCAGTGCGTATCTAAGAGTGGTATTGATAAATCGTTATTTCTTTTACTTAAAATTTTAATCCTTTGTTTTCAGAGTTTATTTGTTTGTCTTGAAAAAATTGACCAGTTTCAGTCACGTTTGGATTTGTTCCAATTCTTTTCAGTGTATACGCATTCAGTTATCACGTAATGTAATTAATTATATACTGCCAATATAATTTTTTTTTCTGTGGATACGTGTGGTACAAAGAAATTCACACACATCATCTAACATGTGAATGTATGAGAGATAGGCGGGAACGGAAAAAAGTTACCGATATCTAGTTTTAGACAGTGGCGTAGGAAGGTGGGTGTGGAGTGGAGGGTGCGGCCCGCACCTGGTACCAGCCCTCAGGGGGTGACACGACTCTACCTTACCCATATTGTCAAGGAGGGTTATTCACCGTTTGAAGTCGAGAGTATATTAAATCACTTGATTCGTTCATTTGCACGTTTGTTATTGCTTACTGCTAATAATTACTACGCTTTAATTTATTTAAATTATTTATATAAATTTTATCGTTTTCAGAAGTGTTTGCACTTTTGAAGTTTTTGGATATACTTAAAAATATTAAAGGCACCTGCAAGGAAAAGGCAAGTTTTCCTTTAAAAAAAAAACCTTATAAATATAACCTTTAATTAGAATTAGAATGTATCTTTTCATTCATGAATATTAAAAAAGTTGACATTATGTTTAATAGAAGATGAAATTGTATATTAAAATTGAAATCAAAACAAATAAATCAAACTGAAGCATCATATGATATCGTATGTAAAAAACGGTAGGTAATTTTAAAAGTAATGTGTTAACAATTACATGAAATGATTTTAATTAAAAAAAAATTCTTTGCTATGATATTCATAAATATTATTTTATATCGCCACGAGAATCTGTTTAATTAAAAGTGTAACAAACATAACAAATAAATGTAAGTGTAAAAGTAACAAATTATATCGTTTTTATCTGTTATAATAATATATACAATATAGACAACTTTTTTGTCCGCTTCATAACAAACATCTAGTAATCGGGCTGTAAAAATTTTAATTCTTTAAAAAAAAATTAGATTAGAAGAGTTTTGCACCTATTATACTCTGCTAAAGTATTGTAGACAGCCCATGGGATTCGTTTTCTTCTTTAATTTTTAAAATATTCAAAATAGAAAACATTTCAATTTATATGCATGCAAAGTATTAAAATATGTAATTAAAACTTTGATGATACGTACACTGTTCACGTACACTGTTCTATAGGAACGTGTGCTTATGAGAAAATTAAAATGAATGCATCACGTGGTTGTGACGTAATCTGGATTACTCTCATTGAAAATAGACAACCATATCGATTTTGGTGGCACGATGCCAAAAATCGCAGAACCATACCTTAGAAGATATAAGTATCATATTACAGTATAGTTTGTTATATTAGACACTATATACCGAAAGTTGTAATAGTAATAAAATCATGCTTTAGATATTATTATTACGAAAAAAGATTTTTTTACGTTGTGTATTAACCTTTCATATTGATAAAAATGTATTTTACATTTTTTATTCATAAAACCGAAAGTTTACAAAATAAGCATTTTGCTTTTTTATAAAATCCTATCCGCTGCAATCCCAACTTGGGGGCCATGTCTACAGTGCTTATCTCCGTTTCCGAGACCAAGGGCCGTGGGGTGCGAGCGTATGTTCCGGTTGGGTGGTCAACCTTATGTGGAATACTCAGTGTTCAGTTCCCAAGCATGCTTGGTCTTCAGTTTTGCCCACTGAAGGAATCGGAGATGAAAGGATCTGAGAATCGAACCTCTGACAAAGAATATAGACACAGGATCGTGCCACGGTCATGTGTCTTGGGAGCTCGAAGCTGTGCCCCAACGTCACTGGATATTTTTTAAACAATTAAATTAAAAAGTATGCTTTCGGAATAAATTTCATTATATATTTTGGTGGATAAGAACGATAAATTTAAACTCCACCGGACCTTACTAAGCCACTGATTTCAGAGAACATAATAATGAAAAAAAAAAAAAAAGAGTTGAATTTTGGAGGGGAAAAAAAAGAATGGAAGATGCATTATTGATATATTCGAAAATATTCGAAAAATATATGTATATATAGATGAATTTTGAATAATTTCTCATTTACTAGCCATTCATTCTTTTTGCAAATATTAGCTGTATAGAGTGGTATGTTGATGTGAGAGATTAAATCAACATATTCAGAGCCTATAGGAATTGTAATTTAAGAAAATTAATATAAATTTTGTTTCTAATAGCTTCTTTTTTCCTTGCTTTTTTAGAAATTCCAAAAAGATTTGTAGAATAAATAATGTCAAATTTTTTAGATCAACCGTCATAATTATACATTTTACTAAAATCAGAGCCTCATAAATTAAACAGTCTGTGTTTTTTTTTTTTTTTAATATAAAATGTATCTTTTCGTTTTATACAGTTCTGTGATATATTTAGTTTTTAAATCCATCCTCACAGAAAAGTAATAAGAGTGTTGTACAATTTAATAGAATGAATAAAGAACTTTTAATAACTTAAAACTTCTAAAACAGAAAAGCTCAGAACTTTTAATACTTTATGAAACGTTTCATAATTTGTTATTGTACCGTATATACATGCATCTATATGTATGGGACGTGCTCAGAAATTATCTTTTAGAGGTGCATATCGTCATTGTTACGAAAATTTAGAATTACAACTTGGTAAAAACCAGAGACTATATCTGTCGTATCCCTCGTATGTAAAACTGTTCAAGTATTGATATAATTTTTTTATGAAGTTTATAAATTACACAAATAAAGATTACTTAAGAAAAATAATTAAGATACAACTAGAACAAAACTTTCTGTTTACTGTAATCGGTTGAGTCAAATATCTTTAAACAATTAATTAAAATCATTCAATGACTGGAAAACTGGAAAGAATTGCCACTATACCACTTTGCCGGGAAACTTGGAGGAAGAAGGGAACATATTCAAAGGGGGATGCATGCACCCCCTCTCTTTGTCTCGAGCTCTGACCTAGAGACACTTATCAGACACAACAAATGCTTTTCTATTTTTTTTTCTCAGGGATTGGTTTATATGGATTCATTTTCTCCTTTTTTCATAAAAAAAATATTCAGGAGAAAAAAAAATTATTTTTTTAAAACTGTAAAACATTTAAAACAGTACAATAAAATAATTATACTGTAATATTTTGATTTCGAGAAAAAAAATAACCTGTGAGGGGCATATGTTACTTCCCCTCTACGTACACCACTGTACATATGCACACACACACACACACACACACACACACATATATGTATATATGTATATATATATGTATATATATATATATGTATGCACCATACACATACAATAAAATCAGTTATCGATTATCTGATCTTCGATTAACCGATAATTCTGTTAGCTGATTTTTTTAAAATTTCTTATAATTTTTAGATATAACAGTGATAATATACAAAGTGTAATTAAATAGATTATTTCGTAAAATTTGTATATTTTAAAGTATTGCTCTAAGGAAAGCATTATGTGATTATAAAGCTAAATTAAAATTATTCGATTTCTCAAAAAAAAAAAAAGAAGAAAAAGAATTATTGTTAAAAACTAATATATTAAATGCGAGTCTATTATGACTGTATACATGTATATTATAAGTAGTAACAACTGGCTTGATCGGGCAGTCACTTATAGAAATTCTGGACTTCAATGCAACATGAATTTAAAAAATAATAGCGTATAATTATTAAATAAATGTGTATTAAATTTAAATAAAATAGTTTGCGATTTGTGTTGTTTTTAAAAGTGAAACTTTCATTACTCAACACAGTCAATATAGTTTAAAAAATTGTACTGAAAAAATAAATAAAAACGCACGGTTTCTTTTAACCGCTTAACATTCGAGATACTCGCTCTCCAAAGTAGCTCAGATAATCGAGGTTCTAATATATATATATATATACACACACACACACACGTATGTGCATACATATATATATATATATATATATATATATACATACATGCATGCATGCATGCATGTAATAAGACGGACTTCTCGATGAGTGGTTGCAGTCATGGCCATAAAAATGATACCGTTTTAACTAAAAACCTTTATTAAGATTACGTTGGAGGACAGGTTCCCACTTCATCATAGGAATAGGACAAACTGAAGGGTCAGTTAGCAAGAAGTTATATGTACAAGACCCTTAACACCTGGGTCAACATCTGTGGGAAAAATAACTGCCCAACGACAGCGTGTATCTCCTTTTTATTTGGAAGTTTCTTAAATTGTCCGCTAGGGCCATGTGGAGTTATAATTGGTCAGGCCCTTTCTCTGAGGGCGTAAACTGTAGCCCCGGTGGTCAATTTAGTTAAAAAGGGGAATAAAAAGAACGTGGAAATTTTTAGTCCTTGACTTCACATTTGAAAACCCCTGAGAATTTTCCTTGTATACGTACATACATATTTATGCACATATATATACACATATATATTTATGCGCACATTAGGGTTGGTCATTTTGCCGGCAAAATGGTATTTTTGCCAGAACAGTGGCAAAAACTGGAAAAAACTTGGTAAAAATTGACAAAAATGGCAAAATCTAGAAAAATTGGCTAGATTTTAAAAATGTACAAAATTAATAATTAATAAATAACAAAATAATAAATAATTTTGTACATAATACATTTGAGATTTAAATCAGAATATTAATTAGGTATTTCATTAGTATTAATTTGATAATTTAAACAATTTAAAATAATTTTGATGTTAGCAATGAAAATACAATATTCTATTTTTGTAAATAAATTTATAGAATGGAGGCATGGGATCAAAAATATTTTCTTTATTTATCAACTCAATATAGTTTTGTTGTCTTTAATTGTAATGTGTATATACATACATATATATATATATATATATATATATATATATTATATAAGTACTAAAAACGTTTAAACCTACAGTTTGTAGGGGAAGGAAGCTAATAGTTACATTAAAATCATTATTGCACCTAAAAACTTGCAAAATCACTCTTTATTTTATCTTTTTTTTTTTTTTTTTTTTTTTTTTTTTTTGTATCTCTAGATAGTATAGATTTAGATTACCGTTTCAATAACGCATTGAATATTCTGTGTTAAAAAAAAAACAAAAAAAAAACCATTATATTATGTATTTTTAGATTAGTGTTAAAATTAGTAAAAGTTAAAATAGTTACATCCCAGTAAATAAAACATATCCATTTTTGCCACTTGGCAAAAATGTATTTTTGCCTGGACGGTTTTTACCGGTTTTTTCCCATGGTTTTTTTTCCACCTTTGGTAAAAATGTGCCAACCCTAGCACACATATATATACACACATATACATATATATACATACACACATAAGTGGGATAGCTTCTAGTATATAAAAAGATTGAAGATAAAGGTAGAAAATAAACAAGACGTTGTAAATCCTGATATCTTGGTTTCTCCTCTTTACTTAAAATTGTAACGATTTTTTTGTACTTAAATATTATTTACTAATAACTTCGATTTTAAATTCGGACACTCAAACTTAATTTATTTTGCAAAAGCAAAATATTTACAGAAAATAAATCCAAAATCAAAATAATGTGGGAAAAAAGAAACATAGAGAGAAGGCGAAGTTGAATCATCAGTTTAAACTTTAAATCCTTTCCGAGATATTTAATCCGAATTTGCGATTCCAATCAAGAACTTTTTTTTTCCAAACTTCTCCAGCCGAACGATGGCCGAATGGTTAGGGCACTGACCTTCGGAACCGTAGTTCGTGGGTTCGAATCCCACTGAGGCATGGATGTTCGTAGCCGTTCGGAATCGGCTTTAAACAGTAGGTACGGTCTCATTAGCCCTCGTGTTGCAAAAAGTAGACCGTTAAGTGCTCCCAACCAACCAACCAACCAACCAAAACTTCTCCTCCGGTGAAGCTCCTTTTCCTCCCACTAAATTTTTCCCTAAATTATTCGTTAGTTGATTTAAAGCACTTTTTTTCCCTTCTCTCAACCTCCCTTATTTCACCCTAGCTTTCATTTAAATATGCGAAAATCATTAAAAAAATATCTTAGAACAGAGAGTAAGTGTTTACGAAGTAAAATTTTGAGTGGCAGCGACTTTGAGAAAAGCATAGGTTGGAGGAGAGAAAAAAATTGCTAATTCTGCTGTGTTTTAAAAGGGTGCCTTGGAATTTTTTTCCTCCTGCGATAATTTTCCTGCTTGCTAAGGCGTAAAAAATTGATTAGAAATTTTTTTTTCTTTCTCATCTAAACGTTCGTTGTAAAAAGGAAATCCTTATTATACTTGCGGTTTTTTTGTGAACACTCCAGTTTTTTAGACTATCGCTAAAAATTCTTTGGATCAATCTCAAAATCGCCAGCGCGCATGCTCAGACATTTTCAATCCTTTTTTAAACGAGGTTCTGGATGCTTTTAGCGGAACTTTGTTTTTACAGAGGAGATTCATTTCAAACACGAGCTCTATGGCAGCGTCGGAGGCGTATGTCAGATGGCACTTGAACTTTTTTCGCCTTTTTTCCTTAAAAAATACCTTTATTAGAGGAAAGTACTTTTCGTATTTAGACGAGAAACTTGGAAATTTTAATTAAACTTTGAAAGGTAAAGGGTGTATTAGCGAACATTTTTTGGAATACGAATTTTTAGACGAAAGTTTGGAGTAAAAGAATAAAAAATACTAAATTTTAAAAAATAGAATATGGTGTGCGGTCTAGACAGCAAAGACTATTTTGAATACATCAAAGGAGCATATCTAGAGCTAGTGGAATAAAGGGGTAACTCAAATACCGGTACAGTATCTTATTCATAGTACATGCTAAGTTATTGATAAATTCACTTTTTTCCTGCTACCATCAGATTTTTTTTTTCGATCTTCCAAGTATTACGATTTTTTGTTTCTTAATTTCAAAATTAAACATTTTGTTTATTAATGTTTGTATAAAGCTTATGTGGAATTGTGAAAGTGTGCGATGCAACTATAAATAAATATAACATGACTATTTTAATTTGAAAATTTCAACTCTCTTTCTATAAGCCAAATACGAAATATATCATGCAAAAGTCCAATATTCTCTCTTCCTTTCTTATTGCCGATCGATGACCGAATGGTAGAGCGCTGCATTTCGAAACCGGAGTTCGCGGGTTCGAGTCCTGCTACTGGCGTGGTTGTTTGTAGTCTTTCGGAATAGGCTTTAAGCAGTTGGTTCCGGTTTTATTAGCCCCCGTGAGCAAAACAGTAGACCGTAGCTTTCCAAACCAAACCTCTTATTATTCTCAATATCTGTTTATCTGTCTATCATATATATATATATATATATATATATATATATATATATATATATATATATATATATATATATATATATATATATATATATAAGCATTTTGAATAAAACCCCTAAGACACCCCGAGAAAATTCTCAGGGGTTTTCAAATGGGAAGTCAAGGGCTAAAAATTTCAGCGTCCTTTTGCATTCCCCTTTTTAACCCCTAACCTAAAGTGACCACTGGGGCTACAGTTTACGCCATCAGAGAAGAGGTCTGACCAATTATAACTCTAATAGACCTAGCGGACAATTTAGGAAATTTTCAAACAAAAGGGCGATGCACGCTGTCGGAGGCAGATTTTGCTAGAATTTATCCCACAGATATTGACCCAGGTGTTAAGGACCTTTTACTTCTAACTTCATGCTAGCTGACCCCTCAGTTTGTCCTGTCCCTATGATGAAGTGGGAACCCGTCCTCCAACGTTATCTTTATAAAGGTCTTTAGCTAAAGCGGCGTCATTTTTATGGGCCATGATTGCAACCACCCATCGAGAAGTCCGTCTTATTACATATATATGTGTGTGTATGTGTGTAATGGATAGAGAGAGAGGGAGCTTTGTAATTTTAAATTTAGAAGTTAAAGCATTAATTAATAAAAAGAGAGCTTTGTGAAAGAATATGGGGATAAAGTAACACTATCGAAAAGCAGATCGCGCGAAACTCCAAGAGAGAAAATGTAAATCTTGTAGGCTGTTGACCTGCTGCTGTATTGAATATCGTTTTGAAGAGAAAGCGGCAAATGTGGAATAAGTAATCGGACAAACATAAAATGCTTGGAATGGATGACTTTCTCATTTTTTGTTGCAGCCCATGAGCCTGACACAAACGTGTAATATATATAGTCATAGAAATAAGAAAGACTAAAAGGAGATCCTAAAGTTTTATAGTAAAAATAGACTGGGTGTCAAATAAAAGTGAAAAAACGTAGGGAATGGATATTGTATGTGCTACTGCCGTTGGAGAATAGACTCCAATTTGGGCTTAAAACGTTTTTAAAGTGCGCAAAATCCTTACCCTAGGTACAAAGGGAGTAAAAAAAGTTAAACTAAAATTTCATGTAAAATTGAAAAAATTTACCCAGCACAGGAGAGGAATTAATCTATACAAGCAGCAATATATTAACCTGCATACCTTATTAGGGATGATATTTTATAGACTTATTTATAAGTACTGGAACCCTTATGTTTTTTTTTATTCTTTGTATAGAAAAGGTTTTAAGTCCTTTGCCGGTCCTGTACATCATATGATATAACGTCTAATTCTTTTTATACTCTTGTATATCACATGGGATAAACAATAAATTATTTTAAGCGGAAAATAATTTGATGTAGTCTTAAATTTACTAATATTTTTCAGTTAGACAAATAAAATTTAAAGCTTTATGTTTAAAGTTCGTCATAACACAAAATGGGACAGCCAAAGGGTTAATCCTCTATTTCATTTAAAAAAAAGTTAATACCTAGTAAAAATGTAATGATAAGAATTTGGTAGCGGACAGATTTGTGTCACTCTATTTCGTCACAGCAGTTTTCTGGTTGCAGATGCGCCTAAAAATTGCATAGTTACTAACAGGTATAGGGCTAAAAATTCTGTGCCGTAAAATCGTCTTTGTAAAAACTGTCTTTTATCACTTAAAAAAACGAAAATTAAGAATCCGTTATTTCTGTTATCGACTAAATGCACATGTGTGGTACGTACTAAAATGTTCACGTTGTTAGATGTCTCCCTGGTCTTCCTTTTTAAATTTTAAAGCGTTTAATTTCATTCTTCCAAAAAATATTAAAAATTTGAAGAATTTTTAGTTTTTATGTGTTATACATATATACACACACACACATATAAAGTCATTGAAAGTAAACTATTGTTTCTAGTTCAAACCATGTAGTTTAAAAGCTTTATGCGGTTTAAGTTCTCGCAATTTCGATGCTGATCTGCAATTTTTTAAAATTTACTTTCTTTCTTTATAGACATGTTTTAAACATATTTTGAGATATGTATTATTATTAGCTAATAAATAAAAATGTGAATTAAAACTTCTTAAAAAAATAACTATGCAGCAAAATTCTAATACGCATGCACATTCTATCACATTAACATATTACAATTTGTGGTCATTTTAAAATATTGACTGTTCTTTCCCTTTCTTCTCAAATGGAAGTTCTTTTCCCCTGCCTCCTTAGAAAAATATCTTGTTCTCTGTGGAAGCAGAAAGTTCATTTGCCTCCCCATTTCATACAAATATGCGGTTGGGAATTTTTTTTACCGCACATGCATAATAACAGTGAGACAGTTGGAAAAATATTACGATTTATAAGCTGGAGAAATTGTTCCCGCCCTTATCCACAAGAATTTACCATCTTTTACATTTTATGCACAGTAATCAAGTTGTAATTTTGTTAGATCAGTGATGTATAAGGTAACAAAAGGAAAATTCAGCTTCTGATATATTTTGTCACCCACAGATACTGTCAAATCTGCTTACCTGGGCTGCACATTCCTGGTATAAGTATAATAAATATAAGAATCTTAATCTCAACTTTGATGGAGTTAAGAATGGAGATTAAGTATTGACACAGTTTGAAGGCTTTGATGCCATAACTCAGCCTCGTGTTTTTCTAGATAAACTATATAAGAACTAGCCTATGCCCGTCATATGTCGGGATCAGTAAAATTTTTAACTTTCCAGTACCCTCTAAGGCGGGTAAAAAATTATTTGTTTTTTGGCTGAAAATTATCTGATACACTCTCAATAATTTCTTTATCTTTACTGACCGCATGTTAGTTGCCAACTTTAATTTATCCTGTCATATTACGTGATACTATGAACAGCAGAAGTTTTAATATTGACAGTGATTAATTGACGGTATTTATCAATGATGTCCGAAATTTAGCTAATTGATAACAAACCATGTGGTTATGTATAAAAAATAAACCTCTTAATTTTAAAAGACATATAACTTAAACACTACATATATATTAGTCTATGAAATAGACTCCTAGACTTTGTTGTTAATTTCGGCGATAAAATTTTCATTGCAACAAAAAATAATCAATGATTGAATTTAAAACTATCACATATGTACCTAATCTATCATTTAAGACAAATATAAAATAAAATTGTTTACGTAATATCTAAGTTCAGAGATAAAATGTATGAAAATAATGCAGACGATATTTAAATCGCTTAAAATAAGAAATGATTAAATGACTTGGTTAACAGAATAACGTCATAATGCTAGAAAAAAATGTTATTTTTACCTATTTATTATGTGATAAATTGATGAAATGCTCTTAACCCGGTGAAAAAAAGGGTCAAAATAATGGCATTTAACGCCCGAAAGGTAGATTTTGAATGTTTTAAAGGCTTGCTTTGAATTTTGCTAACCCTAACTCATCAAGAATCCAATATGGATGCCCCTGTCCATTCCAGCTCCAACCGCTTCACAAATTCGAGGACAGACGGACAGACAACTTAGGCTATTATTATACAGGGGATTTAAAGCTAAAATCCATGCTAAATCTGTAAATGAAGCCAGCAATGAAACGAGAAGATAAGAATAATAAATCAAAGGGATTAATTAAATTGAATCAAAATGTTTTCATTACCTGAATTTATGTTAATTGTGTTTTAGTGTTAGCTTCATACAAGCGCGCATATACATGCGTATGTATGTATGTACATGTATGTATGTATGGCTAAGAGTTCTAATGCCTAACAGATTAATGATGAGGCTGGCCGACAGCCAGAATTTTTTCGCCAAGAGTAGCCCATATCTTGCCAAATTAATGCAGAGTCAACTACATTCTCATCCTGCACACTTGACAACGCATCTCATATAAATTTAATTTAGAAGCTTCATAACTAATGCAATAAACAAGACCCACTGCCATTTGTCAGTGCACGCAAGTGAAATTTACATTGAGAAATGCAGTTAATGGGATCGAGATCTGGTAGGAAAAACATCAATTGCGTAAGATCATGTATAACCTTTTTTTCCCTCTCTTACCATTCGGTCGACAATTTTCCGCGATAAAGAATTTATTTGCTGTCTTACGTAAACATAGCAGTCTAATGTACAGTGAAAGCAAAGTACTCTAAAGTTCACTCTTAAGTAAAGTTTAATTATAGACACAGTTATTCGTTTGCTATTTGTTACCTGCTGGAAAAAAGGGAAATTAATTAAATTTAAACGTTTTCATTATATGAATAAGGTTTTTAAAAATTTACTTATATGTTTCAGTTTAAGCTTCATACTTGCGCATATAATGCTAGAAAAGTTCTACGATGTCTGTCTGAATAACATAGTTATAAATAACAGTAAATACTTGAGAATTTGTAGTAATTGCTTATAGGGTTTATACTTTCACTAAAAAGGAACAATAGTTCTAAAATAAATGAATAATCTACAAAGTATTTCTTTAACTGTGCTCATATAAACGGCATGCGCTAATAGATTAAACTTAACACTAAACATACCATATAACGGGTCAAATGACCCATAAGGTATATATAAAAAATGCGATGGGAAATGAATTAAAAATTCATATTCTTTGTGTTTATATATATAAAAATGAATTTGTGTATGTCTGTCTGTACTCGATAGACTCAAAAACCATACATCCAATTGCCGTGAAAATTTGGGAAATTATTAGGTATATTCCTAGGAAGATTTTTGTAAATTTTTAACTTTCGAAATCCATTTCTACCCCCTTTTTCGAGCGTTTCGTGTCATTATTCCAAGCATTATTTTCCCCGGTTAAACGCAAACGATTATCTTTTTAATTTATCGCATCATAACTAAGTGAAAGAAGCATTCATTTCTAGCAATGTGACGTCATACCGTTAATCCCATGTAATTATTTAAAGCGCGATTTTCCTCGGTTAAAAGCAGGAGATTAAAATTTTTAATTTATCACATAATAAAATAGGTGAAAACGATATTTTTCTATCATTATGACGTCATTCCTTTAAATATCTCATTTATTCATTTCTTATTTTAAATTATTTAAACATCGTCTGCGAAGTATCAATTCGATTTGACCTGGAAATTGAGATATAAAGTGATTAACTTTCGTTTCCATGTGACGTAAATTATAGCATTTTTATATGAGGACTTATTTTAAATTTAGTTCTTAGTTAATTTTTACAATGAAATGTTTATCAACATTATTTTAACAACAAAAAGTACAAATTTGAGTGACTCTCATAGGCAAATAAAAACCTATCATTTTATATAGTTATATTTATATTCATATGGTTGTCGATATGAATTTGTGTTTCCGTTTCGTACAAAACCATGTGGTTTGTAACAAATTTCCTTCATTTTGGACAACATTTATTAATACCCACAAAATTAGAACGGTTGCTGTCAAAACTTCTGCTTCCTATTCTACCACGTAATATGGCAAGATCTATTAACGTTGCTTATCAACGTACAGTAGTAATGTAATTCAGGGTTAAACTTATATTCTACCATACAATTTTGAGAAATTTAATAAGACACAAATTCGATTAAAAAAACTGATTAATGTTATAATACGCTTATGATAGAAATATATAAATATGCCAATGACTCGAACTGTACTGTGACGAATTTAGAGAGTTATTCACGAAAATAAATCTTTGTTTAAAAGTAATATATTAAGTTTACCGTAGCGAAGCACGGGCAAACTGGCTAGTAATACATAAAAGTCAACTTTTATGTATTATAAACACAAAGAATAAGAATTTAATTCATTTCCCATCGCATTTTTTATATGTACCTTATGGGTCATTTGACCCTTTATATGGTATGTTTAATGTTAATCAAATGTATATTGATTTATATAAGATTCTTATTTACTCCCAATAGTGATTTTAAGTGAAAAATTTACTATTCCATCTTAAGTCCTCTTGATTGAGCCTGACTCTGAAGCCGTACGTAAGTTTTCAGAATTTGTCTTCAACGCATTAAGTCTCAATCTAGCTGACGTATATGAAATAAAAATTTGACATTAGTGTTCAAATTGAACCTAAAACTTATGAATTCAATAATGACGGGAATAATTATGATAATTGGGTTTGTTACAGTTACGCCTCATCGTTATTACGTAATTTTCCCCAAGATTTCCGTGATATAGTATTCGAGCAATAGAAAATACGCCCTGCAGATTATTAGCCATTAAGACGTTTTCCTTATGTGTAACAGAACTTAAGAAAAAAGGAAGTTACATTACATAACGTTTTATTAAACACTTTAGGGTTCGAGGTCATCTATGTGGAAGAAAAAAAATATTGTATGCGTTTATTTTTTTAAAGGTAGTAACGAATTAAAGGAAATATATTTAAAAATTAAAACTTGTTTCAATTTAAAATTTATGCGGAAAATTTAATATGGGAAATTCTTATTTTACCCAAGTGGATTTTTCAACTTAAAGAAGTTTGTCTCAAATGTTTGTTTTCGCTTGACACCTACACACACACACACATATACAGTGGACTCCGCTTAATATGATCAGTTTGGGACACCATGATTTTGTTAACGATAACCGATTGATAACAATAAACGATATGCAAAATTAGATAAATTTACCCCACCCCATTGAATTCACAAACACTAAATTTCAAAACAAAATGAAAAAACACACCTTATATATATATGTACCACATCTCGGGCAAACACATTATGATACCCCCCTCCAAATGAAATAAATCCATAAAATTACCTAATAACAAAATTATTATTTTGCTAATTTTATATTTTATAATAATTCCAAAATAAAATATATAATTTTTGATATTTAACTTAGGTTATCGAAATTTTCATTTCCAATGCAGCTGACAATACAGATGTTTTTATGCTAAACACGGCTACAGAGCTGTTACTCATTTACCATCATCCGAACAGCACGTGTAGCTTAAGAAATGGTACGAATGCGTGTAATATTGCCCCCGCTGGGTCCTCGTAATTTAGAAGAAAAAACCCCAGAAGTATCATGTAGAACATGGAGGACATTGTGACCACGAACCTATATTACGTGATCCAGTCGCCATTAATGAACACGACTGATCTTTGCTTGGTTCGAGCCTCGAACTCAAGACCCATCTGGCTGTGAGATTGACGTCTTTGCCGATTGAGCTACCGCAGCTCTAATTTTTATCAAAGTTATACTTTGTGTTTTAGATTATAAAAGGAAAATGGGGTCCGAAAAAAGACGATTCGCCCCAAGTAGAAATAAGGAAAAGTTGAAAAAAAATTTTTTTATTATAGAATCAGATTTTATTTTTAAAATCCAATGTGTTTAAAAATTACTGTTTTATGCATTTTCTTATTTTTTAAAATGCTCCTAGAGAATAAACTTGTTATAGAATCTTACAAAATGTTTGCCAAACACTCTTAATATGGCGTTCTATAAATCCGGGTATTCTTTTTAAATTTTGAATTTATTAAAGTTATTAAAACTAAATTTAAATTTAGAAAATCATAAATTTTTTTATGAAAATTCAGCATACAAATAAAAAATATTCAACTCAAATAAACTATTCAGTTCATCAGCAAAATAATACCTTTAGATTGCTCGAAAATATTTTTGAGTATTAATAAAATAAATATAGAAGAAAAAATTAAAAATTACTGTACTAGGAATATTTTAACAGGCTTGCAATTCCTTCACTTTTCTCACCTTTAGTCACTTTTTTTACAATTGATCACTTTTAGTCACTTTTTTTTATGGTGTATCACAGCAAAAGTCTGTTGTTGAAAAATGAAAATCTGAATTAATAACAAAATATTTTAATAAAAGACCAAAAATGGGATGCTCTAATCTTATTTTCCTTATTAAAATGTAATTAGTCATATGGTTTCCAGAATTTAGTGATTTTAAAAAGTCGTAAAGAAGTTCCTGAAATCTACATTTGTACTAAAATGTACATTTAATACATTAAAGTAACTTATGTCAAAGCACACATTTCTTTCTTTTACTTCACAATTTTTGTTTACTATAATCTAGCTATGTACATATTTCAAAACATCGTTAATATATGCAGAAAATTGATTACAAAATTAATGTATTGTATGTATTCAAATCTAATTTATAGATTTTCTTGAATAAAAGGAAATGTTGAGTTTTGTTAAACATAATTTTTAACTTTTTTTGTATTTGACGCTAAAATCATGTCTTGCATGAATCATTTGATTTAGGGTTAAAATAAATAGAAAAATCTTAATAATAGCATCTGTGATCAAGAGGAGAAAAAAAAAATCACTTTTTTTTTTCAATGTTTAGTCACTTTTTAGTCACTTATTCTGTATTATTTGTCACTTTTCTCACCTTTTTGAAAGTACCTCAGCAGTTGCAAGCCTGTTTTAATAATTAACAAAATATTTTGAGTTCATTCTAAATATATGACATAGACACGATTTCCGCACACCTGGAAAGTCATGGAAAAACATGGATTTAGACAATGGATTAATTTTTAACATGGAAAGTCTTGATTTTTCAAGTAAAATGAGTAAAAGTCATTGAAAGTCATGGATCCGCTAAACTACCGATTTAAAAAAAAAAATGCATTGAATTGTTTAATTCTATTTTTACTTCTCATTTGGCTGAAGTTACTGAGTTTGGTACTTATGTATTATCCTATTGACCATATTGCCAAGTAAAATTTGTTCACCAAGGAAACTCAAAACAAGAAAGCTTAATGGGTGGGTAAATGTATATTATTCTGGTTTTTTCTTAAATTCTAGATTAAAATTTTATTAATATAATAATAACCTTTTTTTTAATAAAAATTAGTTAAGATTTTTGTACAAAATGTAAGCTTATCTCTAGGGATATTGTACATAAACATTATAAGGTTATCAGGTTTAGCTATTATTCATGGTCACCTGGATAATACCAAAGTACCCTGAATTCAAATTGGAAGCATTTTGATTGAAAAATTGCTATATGATTAAACTTAGG
Organism: Pardosa pseudoannulata; assembly: GCA_032207245.1. Lineage (NCBI taxonomy): Eukaryota > Metazoa > Arthropoda > Arachnida > Araneae > Lycosidae > Pardosa > Pardosa pseudoannulata. The sequence continues at coordinate 24,645,164 of CM063506.1, forward strand.
TATGTAGATACAACAATTTATTTTTATGTATGTGAGTTTATTAAAACTTATAAAGTTAAGTTTATAGTTTTTTTATGATAAAATTCCTGTAATTTCTCTAAAAGCATAATTTTATCTGTATGTATATCGGAAGTTTTATTTATGTAAACTTTAACAAAAGCTTTTTAAAGTCATGGAAAATAATCTGCTAAAATCATGGAAAGTCATGGATTTGAAAAATTTTATTTTGGCAGATACCCTGCATAGAAAAAAAAAATCATTTAAATATTTTATCACTATATTAAATGGTAAGGGGCTCAGATCAGTTTTTTTTTCTTTTTTTTTTTTTTTTTTTTTTTTTTTTTTTCTGTGCCACGGGCGTTGAAGGACCTTGTTACGGCCCTGAACGTTATAGCTTTTAAAAAAAGTTTTTTAATGTTGATGTATTGGTCATTTATTTACTAAATACATGCGAAGGTTCACTCCCTACGATTTTTACCCCAGGGAAGTTAGTCGGAAACGAAACTGTTAAAATACACCAATCTGACGAACCTCTTATTGTAGACTAGCCCTTCTAGCTAAAGCTGTATTTTGAAGAATTGCATTTACAGTTTGATCCCTTTGTGGAAATGAAAATTGGACGATGTATGTAAAAAAAATTAAATTCATTAAATACTGGTAACCAAATCCGTTAACGGGTGTACAGCATTCAACCTCTCAGTGAAGAACAAAAAATAATTTTTTTTATTTTAAATCTTCTGAGAAATCAAGCTTTTTTGAAAACAAAAATGCTAATGACTTTCCATTAGGAACTATATATAATAAATCCTCCTAGGATTTAAAGAAGGAAAAAAAATCTGCAGAAATTTGTTCGTTAAAAACTTCATCAGAAACAAAGCCCCTTGGCTCTCGTCTCCAGACAACAGTAAAAGCTTTAAAAGCTAAGAGCCAAGAATGGCAGTAATTAATTTATTGCGGTCTTGTCAATGCAGGGGGCTGCTATTCTTCCGAAGTTCCAGGCAATTTAATAAGAGTGGAGCTGAAATAATGTTGCTCGGAGACTCGAGGAAGGTTGTCGTTTCCAATAAAAAAAATTCTGAGGAAATATTATCTTACTCTCTGCATGATGTGCGACATTCATAATTCAGTAGGCAAAAATATATAAATCTCTGTTTTGGACAATATTTGTATGTAATTCCACGGACATCACGTTAAAATTAAGTGACTTAGTCTTTTCTCCAAAGACAGGGCCGTAACTAGGTCCTTTGGCGCCCGTGGCCAAAGAAACTGGTCTGCGCCCCTACCACCGTATATAGTGAGAAAATAAGATTTTTTTCTATCATATATTCAGAATAAACTCATAAAATATTTTGTTAATTCCAGGCTTGCAATTCCGTCACTTTTCTCTCCTTTAGTCACTTTTTTTACAATTGATCACTTTTAGTCACTTTTTTAAGTAAACAGTCACTTTTAGTCACTTTTTCATGGTGTATCACAGCAAAAGTCTGTTGCTGAAAAAAGAAAATCTGAATTAATAAAAAAATATTTTAATAAAAGACCATAAATGGGATGCTCTAACCTTATTTTTCTTATTAAAATGTAATAAGTCATATGGTTTCCAGAATGTAGTGATTTTAAAAAGCCGTAAAGAAGTTCCTGAAATCTACATTTGTACTGAAATGTACATTTAATACATTAAAGTAATTTACGTTAAAGCAAACATTTCTATTTTTCTTTTTCTTCACAATTTTTGTTGAGATACTCTAATCTAGCTATGTACATATTTCAAAACATGATTAATATATATACAAAATTGTGATTATAAAATTAATGTATTGTATGTATTCAAATCTAATTTATAGATTTTCTTGAATAAAAAGCAATGTTGAGTTGTGTTAAACAAAATATTTCACCTTTTTTGTATTTGACGCTAAAATCATGTCTTGCATGAATCATTTGATTTAGAGTTAAAATAAATAAAAAAATCTTAATATCTGAAAAAAGAAAAAAAAATCTCTTTTTTTTTTCAATGTTTAGTCGTTTTGGGTCACTTATTCTGTGTTATTTGTCACTTTTCTCACCACGTTTTTGTCAAAGGTGGAAAAAACCGTCCTGTCAAAAATACATTTTTGTTACTTTTTGCCAAGTGGCAAAAATAGATATGTTTCATTTACTGGGATGTAACTATTTTAACTTTTACTAATTTTAACTCTAATCTAAAAATACATAATATGTTTTATTTTTTTTTTAACATAGAATATTCAATGCGTTATTGAAACGGTAATCTAAATCTATACTACCTAGAGATAAAAATGAAGATTGATTTTGCAAGTTTTTATGTGCAATGTTGTTTTTAATGTAACTATTAGCTTATTTCCCCTACAAACTGTAGGTTTAAACGTTTTTAGTACTTATATAATATATATATATATATATATATATATCTTATATATGTATATATACACATTCCAATTAAAGACAACATAACTATATTAAATCGATAAATAAAGAAAATATTTTTGATCCCATGCCTCCATCCTATAAATTTATTTACAAAAATAGAATATTGTATTTTCATTGCTAACATCAATGAAAATTATTTTAAATTGTTTAAATTGTCAAATTAATACTAATGAAATACCTAATTAATATTCTGATTTAAGTCTCAATTGTATTATGTACAAAATTATTTATTTGTTATTTATTAATTATTTTGTACATTTTTAAAATCCAGCCAATTTTTCTAGATTTTGCCATTTTTGCCGGTTTTTACCAGGTTTTTTCCAGTTTTTGCCACTGTCCTGGCAAAAATACCATTTTGCCGGCAAAATGACCAACCCTATACCTTATTAATATTTAAAAAAAATTTTAAACAGTTTGTGGGTATTATTTTGTTAATAAACTGAATAGTTTTTTTAGGAGAATATTTTTACTTAAACGTTGAATTTTCATAGAAATTTGGAGAATTTCTAAATTTAAATTTAGTTTTAATGACTTTAAAACGAATACCCGGATTTGCATTAAGGCATATTAGGAGTGTTTGGTAAACATTTTGTCAGAATATATAACAAGTTTAGTCTCTAGAAGCATTTTAAAAGGTAAGAAAATTCTTTAAAAAACATCATTTATAAACACATTGAATTTTATAATAAACTATTTTTCAACTTTTCCTTATTTCTACTTGGAGCTAATCGTTCTCTTTTGGGCCCAATTTTCTTCATAGTGCGGCACCCCTAAGACTGATGCGCCCGTCGCAGATGCCACCTTTGTCCCGCCCCAGTTACGGCCCTGTCCAAGAGTGATTCTGATCCGAAAATTTAATAAAATTTGTGTGAGTCTGTTCCAAAAAATTATAAAAAAAAGTTTTTTTTCTCCTGAAATTTTAAAAAGAATTTTCGGAAAAATCAGTTTTTGAAAATTAAAAAGAAAGTTTTTTAAAACCATCTTTCGCTTCAAATAAAAAATATGTAAATCAATTTTGAGGGTGGTCAGAATCTAATGGTTTATATCTTTTCTAACCATTTTTTCTTTTTTGCCGCGTCCACAAAAATCTTTTTTCTACTGAAGAACAGTAATATGTTATGTGATTTTCTTTTTTAAAGCAATATGTTAAATTTCAAATTTATGTATTCGGATTAAGAAATTGAAATTTTGCTTTCTAGATATTTTAACAAACACACACGTTGATTTTAACTGGTAAATTATGTGTGTTACTGGTCCATTTATTGAAATGTTTGTGCATGCATGTTAAACTCCGCATTAAGACTTATGTATGTTTGTACTTTGTATATATGTGGTGTGTAAAATGGAATTTTTTATAAGATTGAAAGATTTTTGTACTTTGGATTAAAATTTTAATCCTTCCCCACTACAAAATAAAATGAAATAAACTTTAGCTACTTTATTGTTACGAGTATCGTTAAACATTTATCTTATAACAAATAATTCTTTTCAGAGTTGACATATTATAGCGTAAATTGATGTACTAAGAATAATACTACAGTTGTTTTAGTATATGCGATTAAAAAATAAAGAAAAGCCACAGGTCATTGCGGCTGTAAACAAACTTGTCATCATGACCGAGCACAGGTTAACGCGTGATTATTTTTTATTTGAAATAATTTAATATTTTAAAGTGGTATTTGAATTAAAAGTTTTCAAGTAATCTGAGAACCTAATTCCCTTTTCCGTTGCTCTCCCTTTTCTAAATCCTCTTTTGGTTGATGTCAATTGATTCCAGCACACATATCGCATAATGAATCTTAATCGTTTTACGTCAGCGAATGCTGGAGCTGCGCTCGTATGAATTCACCACCGGATGTCATTCGAATGTGTTTGTATCCACCTCTATAGTGTGGCCATTCGCTAATTGGGGTGGCCGCTGCTAATAAGTTGCTAATAGCCGGGAGAAGATCTGTGGGAAACCGGAAGGTCAGGAGAAGACACACTTCGCGCTACTTCGAGGTGAAAGGCATTAAAACGTAGCCTGTAGGCAAGGGCGTTGAATAGTGATTCGGTTTTTATTTATTTATTTCTCGCAACCTTATTTCGACTCTGCAAAAGTATTTACGCTACATTTTGTTTAGTTGAATGACGAATTTTTTATTTTTATTTTCTCTTATGTAACGTTATATAGTTCACAACTTGTTTGTGACTATATATTCTAACGTTGTCGTAAAGTTTGCGACATTAAGCTGTATATAGTGGGAAATCCTTTACGCCCAAAGAGTGTTACTGTGAAATTATGCTTGAATACTCATAAACAGGGCCGTAACTAGGTCCTTTATCGCCCGTGGGGAAAAAAAAAAAAAAACTGATCTGCGCCCCTACTACCCAATATAGTGAGAAAATATATATATATATATATATATATATAAATGATTTTTTTTCCTATATCATATATTTAGAATGAACTTATAATATTTTGTGAACTATTAAAATGTTCCTAGTATATTAATTTTAAACTTTTCTTCTATATTTATTTTATGAATACTTAAAAATGTTTTCGAGCACGCTAAAGGTATTATTTTGCTGATGAACTGAATAGTTTATTTGAGTTGAATATTTTACTATTGGTATGTTGAGTTTTCATAAAAAATTGCTGATATTCTAAATTTAAATTTAGTTTTAATAACTTTAATAAATTCAAAATTTAAAAAGAATTCCCGGATTTATAGAAAGGCATATTAAGAGTGTTTGGAAAACATTTTGTAAGAATCTACAACAAGTTTATTCTCTAGGAGCATTTTAAAAAATAAGGAAATGCATAAAACGGTAATTTTTAAACACATTGGATTTTAAAAATAAAATCAGATTTTATAAAAAAAAATATTTTTCAACTTTTCCTTATTTCTACTTGGGGCGAATCGTCTTTTTTCGGACCCCATTTTCCTCACGGTGTAGCGCCCCTATGACTGATACGCCCGTGACAGATACCATCCTTGCTTAGTTACGGCCCTGCTCATAAAGAGAAAACTCTTACTAATATATACATTTACAGTTTAATAATGCAGCTACCAATTAATTTTCATATTACGCATGAATGATGGAAAGTTAAAGGAGATAATTCGGAATTTTTTTGCTTACAAGGTTTTCTTAATATTGATGTACAGAAAGCAATGTGTCATAATTTCAATCTGCTACAGTGTCACTTTGGTGCCTGTCGATTTCGATGTCCGTAACTCATATAATCTTCTCACAAAGTGTTAGTATTCCCCAAGAAATCGAGTTTCCTTTGGCACATTTCCATGGCTAACGAACTGGAGAATTCCGTGATCGATTTGGAGCCAAACTGAATAATGTTGCGTCAAAGTGCGCGATACCCCAGCCTATTAAAATAGGAATATACTGGAAGATACTGAAAGAAATTTTGCCCTTATTCATGTTAATTCCGTTAAGAAAGCATCTTACGTATGTAGATACAAATTGTATTCTGTTATACATTTAGTTAACGTTCTAAGAAGCTTCAAGACATCTTTTTTCAAAAGTTTTATAAAGAAGGATTCAGTTAGTCTTTACATAGCATGCTTTTTGCAAAAATATGGTCCCAAAGTATCCTGCAGTATTGCATATATTCATCTACAATTTGAGACTGCTTTTTAGGGAACCAAGAGCAAGCCATTCCAAGGGATTATTCTAGGCATGGTGACTAATATCGTAACCATTTTCCAAGCTCTCCGCCCCCCCCCCGGATAGATGGGAAAATGATTGCATCTATATACGCAAGATGATACAAAGAAAGCATCTTGTATCATCTTGCGTATATAGAAACAAACTGTATTCTGTTATACATTTAGTTAACGTTCTAAGAAGCTTCAAAACATCTATTTTCAAAAGTTTTATAAAGAAGGATTCAGTTAGTCTTTACTTAGCATGCTATTGGCAAAAATATGGTCCCAAAGTATCCTGCAGTATTGCATATATTCATCTACAATTTGAGACTGCTTTTTAAGGGAACCAAGAGCAAGGCATTCCAAGGGATTATTCTAGGCATGGTGACCAATATCGTAACCATTTTCCAATTTCTCCGCCCCGGATACATGGGAAAATGATTGCATCTATACAAGCAAGATGATACAGGAAAGCATCTTGTATCATCTTGCGTATATAGATACAAATAGTAGTTTGTTATACATTTAGTTAACGTTCTAAGAAGCTTCAAAACATCTATTTTTAAAAGTTTTATAAAGAAGGATTCAGTTAGTCTTTACTTAGCATGCTATTGGCAAACATATGGTCCCAAAGTATCCTGCAGTATTGCATATATTGATCTACAATTTGTGACTGCTTTTTAAGGGAACCAAGAGCAAGCCATTCCAAGGGATTATTCTAGGCATGGTGACCAATATCGTAACCATTTTCCAATCTCTCCGCCCCAGATACATGGGAAAATGATTGCATCTATACAAGCAAGATGATACAGGAAAGCATCTTGTATCATCTTGCGTATATAGATACAAATTGTAGTCTGTTGTACATTTAGTTAACGTTCTAAGAAGCTTCAAAACATCTATTTGTTATTATCTACAATTTGAGACTATATTATCTACAATTTGAGACTGCTTTTTAAGGGAACCAAGAGCAAGCCATTCCAAGGGATTATTTTAGGCATAGTGACCAATATCGTAACTATTTTCCCATCTATCCGCGTTTTATCCATTAACAAGGCGAATGATGCGAATCTATTTTTTGTGCTGGCAATTGAAACCATACTGTGGGTTCGGGTTCAACTAATGACGTATTTTTCTGCCCTTCTAAATCGGACATCAACAGTAGGACCTGGTCTAATGAATCATCCAGTAGCAAAACGTTGACTGTAATACCCATCCAACCATCCACAGAAAAACTTTTAAATGCTGTATGAAAAAATAAACACCACATTCAGGTTTTATTGTCCTATATTCTAATTTTCCTTAATTAAGGAAAATCAAAGATATTTTTTGAGTTTTAGTCTTTTTAAAGAAAATTAGAACAGATACGGTGTTTCAGGTATCCATCCGTGTACGTTGAAAATGTCATTTTTTTTTTGCCAAAAGTCATAATTTTTTTTATTTCTCCATTGTAAAATTTCAACTTTTAGGCTTCTAAATCTGTTTTTGTTTTGTCTCTACGACGTTTTAAAGTAAAGTTACAGCTGTTTAAACATCAGTGACAGCTGTCAAAACAAAACGGAAGTATCGTCTTCGAAACCGGAAGTTGTGAATTTAAAGCCTTTTAAAGAGCATTTTTTGGACAAACTTTTTTAATTTTCATGAAGATTAATTTAAACATTTTTTCTAGTATTTTTAATAATTAGCAACTTGGAAATTAGAAAGTTTTGAAACAAGAAAGTGTGGGGAATTTTAAACATGTATTTTAATTTTTTAATAGTTAAAGTTGCTTTCATAAACTTCAAATGCGTTTTTCTCAGAACGGTATTTTTCAATAAAATGTTGAAACTTGAAATGTGATTTCTCAAAAACTTCTTAAAATATTTTGTTGAAAATTATTATGAATGCTTTTGGTAGTATTTACTAGTAAATGACCTAAAAGCTTTAAATTTGGATAATTTTAATGATGTTACACTCATAGTTAGATATAAAGGTAACGAAAATTCGTTAAAAATTCAATGTATATGATTTTGAAGGACCAAAATTTTTTGCCAAATGTAAATTAAGCAAAGATTTTAGGTGATTCACTAGTCCAGTGTATAAGAAATGTGTTGCATCAAAAAATATTGAAATAATTTAATTTATTAAAAAATTAGACCTTTTTGATAAAACCCTATTTTTTTTTACTAAATTTTCTTCATTTATTAGAATTTTATAAAAACTTCTCCAGGAATAAATTTTTTAAGTGTAATTTTCTATTGTAATATAAAAAATAAATCTGAAAATGTAAAAACAAAAACTAGTTTCTACATTTATAGAAAAAAGTTCTCCGAACGTAGACGGATATCTTAAAAGTTCTGAACTGTATGTACCTTTTCAGATCTTTAACCATTCGTGTTGAAGGAGAAGAAAAACGAAATGTTAAGTTATTCTGAGTACTGAAGTTGAAAATCCTTTACTATAATTCTAAAAAACTTGTTTGCACAAGGATTAAAAGGTCGATTGGAACGATCCCTCAAAATTCCAATGTGTATGGTCGTTTTTGGCATTCAAATACCGGTCATAAATAGTGCCATATATATTGGAGGAATGAATAATTAATCGAAACATCAATCTGACCTTTCCTTCGCATTATCCGTGAATCTTCAATTTATCACGGTCTCAATCGGTCGGGAGATCTTTAAATTTTACCGAATTGATGTTATGGATGTCGAAAGATCCAAACCTGCTTCCCTTTATTTTTATTTATATATTTTTTAATACGCGGAAGACTGCCATGTATTATCTGCAAGTAATAAATACAACTCAGCTTTTCTTTTCTTAATATAGAATAGAGCATCGTGTTCTAGCTGGATATGCTCGTTTTTTGTGGAATACTCCAAAAATGCGATTGCTGGTTCTTTCTCTTTATTTTCATTTTATTTTATTTTGTGTTTGTTGTTTCAATTTCAAAATTTGCCCAAAATTTGCCTGATCACATATTTGGTCACGTGTTTAAATTATACGATCGTGTAGTGATGACTACGATATAAAATATTTTAAGATTACTGGTTTCAAAGAGTAGATTGTTTTGACGATTTAAAGATCATCAATTTCTTATAACAATAAATGTTTAAAACGAATATTTCAGTAGCATTCTTGTAATCTTTAAGAAAACATACATTTTTTATGATTAATTAAAATGATTTATAAAAATTTCATGATTTTAATTCGTATTAAATTTTATTTTTATAAACTATTAATTCTTAAGTGTTATGAATATAGAAATTTTTAACAATATCTTGTGAAGAGTAGATTTTTTGATCACATAATATGATCAAAATCCTTTTCACTTAAAACATATAAATGTTATTTTAATATTAAAAACTATATGTATGACTGTGACTACATCTCTTTTTTATTTATAAACTATTTATTTATGAATATATATAAAAATTTTACATATTCACTACAACTGCAGAAATTTTATTTTAGTGTCCATGACTTTGACTACATTTTACTTCTCTTTTTTATTTATAAATTTTTAATATGATGTAATACATAAATTATTAAACATGTAATCACTACACAACTAAAGCAGCAAATTTTATAAAGAAATTTGAGTGTCCCATGATGTTGACTACATTTTACTTCTCTTTTTATTTATAAAACTATTTTTTGATGTAATACATAAAAATTATAAACATGTAATCATACACACTAAAGCAGCAAATTTTATAAGAAATTTGAGTGTCCCATGACTGTGGTGACTACATTTTACTTCTCTTTTTTTTATTTAGATACTATTTAATATGAAGTAATATATATAAAAATTATTAAACATGTAATCACTACACAACTAAAGCAGCAAATTTTATAAAGAAAGTTTGAGTGTCCCATGACTGTGGTGACTACATTTTACTTCTCTTTTTATTTATAAACTATTTAATATGATGTAATACATAGAAAATTATTAAACATGTAATCACTACACAACTAAAGCAGCAAATTTTATAAAGAAAGTTTGAGTGTCCCATGACTGTGGTGACTACATTTTACTTCTCTTTTTATTTATAAACTATTTAATATGATGTAATACATAGAAAATTATTAAACATGTAATCACTACACAACTAAAGCAGCAAATTTTATAAAGAAAGTTTGAGTGTCCCATGACTGTGGTGACTACATTTTACTTCTTTTTTTATTTATAAACTATTTAATATGATGTAATACATAAAAATTATTAAACATGTAATCACTACACAACTAAAGCAGCAAATTTTATAAAGAAAGTTTGAGTGTCCCATGACTGTGGTGACTACATTTTACTTCTTTTTTTATTTATAAACTATTTAATATGATGTAATACATAAAAATTATTAAACATGTAATCACTACACAACTAAAGCAGCAAGTTTCATAAAGAAACTTTGAGTGTCCCATGACTGTGGTGACTACATTTTACTTCTTTTTTTATTTATAAACTATTTAATATGATGTAATACATAAAAATTATTAAACATGTAATCACTACACAACTAAAGCAGCAAATTTTATAAAGAAAGTTTGAGTGTCCCATGACTGTGGTGACTACATTTTACTTCTTTTTTTATTTATAAACTATTTAATATGATGTAATACATAAAAATTATTAAACATGTAATCACTACACAACTAAAGCAGCAAATTTTATAAAGAAAGTTTGAGTGTCCCATGACTGTGGTGACTACATTTTACTTCTATTTTTATTTATGAACTATTTAATATGATGTAATACATAAAAAAAATATTAAACATGTAATCACTACACAACTAAAGCAGCAAATTTTATAAAGAAACTTTGAGTGTCCCATGACTGTGATGACTACATTTTACTTCTTTTTTTATTTATAAACTATTTAATATGATGTAATACATAAAAAAATTAAACATGTAATCACTACACAACTAAAGCAGCAAATTTTATAAAGAAAGTTTGAGTGTCCCATGACTGTGATGACTACATTTTACTTATTTTTTTATTTATAAACCATTTAATATGATGTAACACATAAAAATTATTAAACATGTAATCACTACACAACTAAAGTAGAAAATCTTCCTTTTTATTTTAATTCATAATCATAATCAATATCGTGAAAAAACACAAGTATCTTAAGATTTTTAAGTGTAAATATTGTCACGTAGGGGCTTAAGGTGCAACACAATAACACTCACACAGGAAGTAGAGTTAAACTACTTTATTAACTCAACTCAAAGAGCGAAGTGCAATTGCAGCTCTGCACAACTTTCTGTGACTGAGCTTTCATAGCACGAGGAAAAGTTCCAGAAATCTGTCTGGGAAGACGATGAAAGATTTACTGCACAACGCAGAGAAATGGCGAATATTCTAGAATACTTTTCTTTTAAAATAAAGGATAGTCCAGGATCTTCTGGAACACGAAATAAAGTAGAACATAAATAAATATTTACATGGATTTAAAATTCTATAATCGCTACCGGGGTTCGAACTCATGGCCTTTTGATTACGATACGAGTGTGATGACCATTCGGCTGTGCATACTTCAATGCTTCTTTCAATGCGGCAATATCAATTATTAATTATGATGTGAATATAGAGGTACTTCAATCTTAAAGGCCCGAATCAATTAGATGGTCGTCTTCTGCTAATGACCAAGTGTAATGTTTGCTAATAAATTTAATTTAGATATTTTATAAATTTCGCATCGTGTTGATTGTTTAATTAAATAGTCATGATAATGTACTTTTTATGTTTACCGTTTTATATATCGCTAACAAAGATTTATATAAAATTTTAATATTTGAAATTACTTAGTTCGTAAAACCTCTCAATGAGAGTTGCAACACGTTCGTTATCAATTATATTAAAAATATATGTCTAGTATTTTAATTCATGTATATCTATCTTTCGGATAGCACTGCTTATTGAACTTAAGCTCCCAGTTTTGTTAACAGATCCTGCATTATTTATTCTAATTATCATATGTATTTGCGAATTTGCCGTGGGTGTAGCTGCATAGTTCGCGCAATTCGGCTAATGTGACAAATAACTAATCAGTACACGTTGTTTCACTATGTCAAAATAATGCATTTTCTCCCCAATTGACAATTCCACCACGAAGTTTAGTGTTTTTTTAAAGCACAGCTCAAATAGAGATAATACAGAAATCTCTCTCTCCCTTTTTTGTTTTTTTTTCCTAATTTATTTTCAGAGAAACACCTGATTTCTTTTCATGATATTACATATTGAATAATTTTTTATATTTACTTTTGTTAACGAATGATCTGTGATATTTTGAGAAATTTTTAAGTAGGACTAGTAATATTTTTCAAAGATGTATTACGTTTTGAAAGATAGATTTATAATACCAAAAATTGTCTTGTAGAACACTTAAAATAAATTGTAGTGTCATCAGTTTTCCACTTTCCTTTTGGGATTTCTTTGCTGTAATCTGTTCTGTCCCCCCTTTTTCTTCCATTAATTTCTCTCAGCCGTAATAAGGCCGAATGCTTAGGGCGCTGATCTTTGGAACGAGTACGTGGGTTCGTATCCCACTGTGGCATGGGTGTTCATAGCTGTTCGCCATCGTCTGAAGTTTCCGGGCTCAATAGCCGTCGTGTTGCAAAAAGAAAAAAAAAGCCCCGTAAGCGGTCCGTAGCAAATCAGATGAAACCATTCATTTCTCGCATTCTTGGTTTTCTTAGTATGTTTTTTAAAACAAGTGCATTTTTTGTGTATTACGCTTGATTTTACCATAGTCGGTAAGAGCTAGCCAATGTCTTTGGTCTACTGCAGCTAATGCCTGGTTAGCTATAATTACCTTTGGGGTGACTGGATCTTAAGGTTTTATTATTATTATTATTGTTGTTAATACATATCGAAAAATTAAATTTACATACTTTATATATACGTGTAATATATCAAAATTATTTAACTTTAATATTTCATTAAAAAAAACCTCCTCCCATTTTGATTCCTTAAAATCTTTTTCCCAGCCTCTAAATGTCTTAATCAAAGGAGCGTTCTCGGCTTAAAATTCTTTTGATACATTTCCCAAAGCTTTTAATCCTATAGATGTAAATTTTCTGTCTATTCAACACGTTTCCCAGCTGTCGCCGGCAAATGACTTCGCGTTTTTTGTGATTTTACACTTAATTCGTTGAGTAAGTGGGAAAATTCTTTTTGTCTTCGATCTTGGGTGCACCTCTGTTCGAGCAGAGTGATTTTTATGTCTTTCCTTGGTCTGTCGTTGATTAGTAAAGATGTCCGTTTTAGCAGCTTTAAAATAAAGTTTTAATTAGACTTGTGCCGTTCTCTTCGAAGTGGCCATACAGCATAGTTCCTTATCACTGTTAGCTGATTAGATTTCTTCTTGTCCAATAGCCCGGGCAAGTAAAAACAATAGGGGCTACATAATGATTGTGACTATAGGAAATAATTATTACATACGCATATACTGAAAATATTTTATGTATATGTTTACGAATATTCATATACGTAGTCACACCTGTCTCATCATTATTGAGTAGGAATATTCGACGATTATCCACAACATAAGGCCGGATCTCTCGATAGTCGGTTAAAGTTAATCGATGATTAACCACTCTACATTTGTAGGAAATTAAATCTACGATTGGCTTCAGTGAAACGGGGTTGCAGAGTATCACAAAAGAAGTGGGATGGATAGTCTTTTAAAAACTTGCGAATACCAAAGGCTAATATAAAGCTAATATTAATGTCTAATAAATATATACAATGCTAATATAAAGCTTATGTAAAACTTTTTTTTACTCAAAAATTTATTTTTTAAACAAAATTTTTGTTTTAAGTTTGAATATTTAATATAGATAAATTTTTAACTGACTATTAAAGTCACCTTCTGTAACACACAAAGTGTAATCTTTGCTATTCAATTTAATTCAGATACTTTATAAACTTTACATTTGGTTGATTGTTTAATCAAATAATTATTTTGTACTTAACATTTTATTTGTCAATAAAAAAGATTAGATTTTAAATAATTTTACTATTTGAAATTTATTTAATTCCTGAATTTTTTTAATGATAATTCATATGAAATTGTGTTGTATTTTGTTTCAATTCTCTCACTATCAAGTTTTTTAATTCACGTCTGTCTTTTGTTCCGATAGCACTTCTCATTGTAAAACTAGCTGTGGGTTTTGCTAGCACATCCCGCACTATCACTCGACCTTTCACCAGTTTCACTCCGTCGCCAATCGAGCTTGGCCTCTGATCTTTCAGATAGTAAAGGAATCTCGCCAAGTTATCTCTTGGCATTAGTTCGGACCTAACCAGCGAAGGAAGAATGAAAAAAAAAAGGAGCGGGTTACAAACTTTTTCCACGTTTTCTTTTTTCTTCTTCCTTTCTTCCTTCCACTGCAATCGAAACGGTATAATTTGCTGCGCGCTCGAGCGCATCGCAAATTATAGACTGGCCGGGGCTGAGGAATACTAACCCAGTTTTTTTTCTTTCTTTCTTTCGCTTGCTCTTAGCCTGGTTTGCGAAAAATTGTTTTGAAAAGAAAAATCTCTCAACAATGCAGTGTGGGAGGTTAATCGAAATGGAAACTTTGTTCTACCTGCTCAGGTAATCTTGGCCGTGATTGACAGAACCTTCGTGACGTCACTTTCCTTGTGACGTAACGTCGTGAGGTAGTGATGTGTGTGATTTCAGTAGAACTGGTTTCAGCCACTTAATTGACGGGATTTGTCGCACCGTCTTTTATTGCAGGTGGATACGTGTTTCGGCTAATTGCACTTCGCAGTTTGTTAATCTGCACAAAAGTTGTTGCTGTGTTAAACAGTGTACACTCTTCCGAACATGTGACGAGTTTGGAAATCAATTTTAAAGGCTGGAATCTTTATTGCATAAATCAGGTAACTTAATGGGACAGTAGACTTTAGAAAACGTTTTTTTTTTTTTTAATTACCAATTTAAAAATACGCAAACTGTATTTTAAAAATTATTTACAATGTTGACAGATAACAGATGCATCTGAGTCATGTGACCAACGTTGTAATACGTATGTTTACATGATGTAGTCTAACGTGGGAGATGATAGACGAAGCATAGTTCTTCTTTCAATAAATGCTTTCTTTTGTTATGTTATGCGATCTCATGATTCCTTTACTGGCTCTTTTAGGATGAAGAGTCAATAGATATACAGTCGGTTCCATAAGAGCGTGCCGTCTATTTCTCTGAAAATACAAATGAATTAGTTAAAAATACATTGGCACCATGTAGTATACATATTAAACTGAAATGCATTTAACCTAATGTGTTGTCCAGTCCCCATTATTATCGATTATGCAAGAATCACTTTATCTTTCGATTTTGATGTTGAGCGGCATTTCCCCGGTCGGGTAGGTCTTCAACATTTTGTACCGCTTTATAACGTGCTACCCACTTCTTGACGAACGACTCCGACTTTCGCATGTACCGGGCTGCAGACATTTTTGGTTCTTTTGGATGGCTACACTGAAACACTGCCTCAAAACGGCTCGCATACGCGGCACTCATTTTGGAATTGTTCATTTAAACACAGCAAAACAAATCGAATAAAGAATATAACCATAAAGCATTCTTCTCTAATATTTGAAGGACAATTGCAATTAAGCCGGTATCTGCGCGCTCTCTATTGACGAAGTTATGAATGACACGTTCTTAAGGAACAGGCTGTAAAACTGTGCAAATATTTATATAAGCATAACAAAACAAATCACATTTAAAAATATTTTTAAAAATCATATTACTTTTTAAAAATTTTACAAATATTTTGTTGAATTTTAACTTTTTTGTTGATTTTGTGTCTTGCGAACTATTTTCTAATTAATTTTTTTTTTCTTACCATTACTTAAATATATGTTTATCATTACTTATATATTTTAAGCTTATTTGGGTATTATTTTGTCGATAAACGAAATAGTTAATTCATAGGAATTTTCATTGTACGTAAAACTTACACGAAAAATTCGGACTTTTGACTTCATTTAGATTATTAAAACTTAAAAGTTTAAAAAGTGAAAATGGACATCCAGATTTATTTAAATTACCAATATTTGGTAAACATTTCGTAGAAATCTACTTAAAATTATATAGCAGGGAGCACTTTAAAAATAAGAAAAATTCTTTAAAAGAAACTATTTAAAGTTATTGATTTTAAGAAAAAATAAGAGATTAATTTCCTTATACTTCAATTTATGTGTGTACAGATTTCATAACTTTCAGCCAGTAATTTGTAAAAACATTTCTAATGTACACTACGAATTTTATAAAATTTAATAATCAATAAGTTCTTTATAATTTCATTTGCAAAATTAACTTGTTTACAATAGATTATGAAATCTTAACACATTGTGTGCGGGTACATTTCGCACCGGAATTGTACAGTTTAATTTCTTAAACAACTTTTCGTATTTTATATTGAAATATATAAACAAACATATAAATAGCTCTGCGATTGATAGTTCGAGGGCGTGGAATAAGCTCTTCATCATCGGTCTCTTTGAAATCTTCACTTCCGATGTCACTGTTACACGAAACATCTGATAATGCGTCAGCGAAGATTTCATCATAATTATCTCCGTTAAATTCACTCATTTTCGCAAGGATAAATAAAAAGTTAATTTAAAATCTAAATTGATTTTTTTAATCAACCTTCCCGTTCTGTGGTTCTGCATCGACTGATGTAAAAACTAGTTTTTATTTGTCTCAATTTTTCCAGAATCTATGTAGTAGACAAGAACATTCGGCTTCGTTTTCTTGTATATACCGTTATTTTTGTACCCACAAACAAACCATGTTGTTACACTAACCTGTACTAGTACGTGAACCGCGCTCAAGTATCAATCGTCAGAAAACGTATTAGTACGTGTCCCGCATACAATGTGTTAATAAGATTAAGAAATCTAAATACTAAATAAACTAATATTACTGATAACCAAATTAATTTTTTCATAAAGCAATTTAAATTTTAACTTAATGAATTATTTTTAATATATGCCTTATTTTCATTTTTTAGAATTGAAAGATTTCAATTTGACACTTTTCTTTCATTTTAACTTTTGTATAAATATTATCAAACATTATTTTTTTTTCTAATTGAACTTTGTAGTGATATTAATTGTAGTAATGGAAAGTAATTTTGCATTTTCAATGCAGTTTAATGCATTTATTATCCTTGAAATTTTGTTTCCCTCTTAAAATTAAAAAAAAAATGCTCAGCTTATTTACAATTACTAAAGAGATAAGGTACAAATCAAACGCATTTCTTGAGGAATTTCAGACTTTTATAAATTGTAAACATGCAACATCTTCTTGCCAACAATGAAATCTGTTACTGCTTCTTAATTAAGGAGCGAAATATTTATCACTTTTAAAAATGAATATAAAGAAGTTTAAGATATTTAGAGTGATCGGGGCTATAAAATTTCAGAATAATTAATTTTAAAACAGATTTTGTTCACTATAAGGAGAATATCCATCTTGTTAAATAGAATTTATGGCATAATAATACATCGAGTAAAAAGTCTTACTTATTGAGAAAAATTTACTTTTCATTAATATTTTGTTTAATGGGTTTTCAAATAAAATTGGCGAGTGATCTTGGGTGAACGTAAAGCTTAATTTGTGAAAATTTTAAGATTTTTGTGAATTTTTCTGCTATGTGTAACACACACATACATAAGAGCAACTAATATCTGCTTCTGTGTGTATATGTTAATTTTTAGTATTGTAAGACAGTGGTACTTAAAGCGTGGATAGTGACTTTTCATTAATATTTCGTTTAATGAGTTTTCAAATAAAATTGGCGAGTGATCTAGCGTAAACGTAAAGCTTAATTTGTGAAAATTTTAAGATTTTTCTGAACTTCCCTGCTATGTGTATTACACACACACACACATACATAAGAGCAACTATAATCTGTACCTTTGCGTATGTGTTAATTTTTGGTATTGTCGGACAGTGGTACTTAAATCGAGGATTGTGACTCCTTTGGAGACCGCGAAAAAAATTTTGTGGATCGCGAGCTTACAAGAAATTTATTTTGTTGTAGAAAGAGTAGTAGGCTTTTCTTGAAGCTGAAACATATATTTTGTTTTTTTTTTTGTAAGGGACTTTAAACGTAAACAAAATTCCTGAATAATCATAAAAAATTATCTGGCCTATTTCCTTTTTAAAATATTATTGTGATTTTATCACTTTTTTGTTTAATTTATTAATGCTACCAGGTAAAGAATGTATGAAATATTAGTAAAGAAACTTGTTTCTCGGACATTACTGACAAAGATTGCCCAGAAGTTATCGTTTTCAGTAGTCATGACGCATACTTAATTTTCCTCGGGTGCATGCAAATATGCGTTTAAAATTTCCACCTTCTTCCTCAAGATCTCTCATTTCCCTTAAATCTACGTCAGTTTCGCTGCTAACAACTTTGGAAGCCTCTATAATTTAAAAGACCTTTTATCGTTACGTCAGCGTGTGAAGCCTTTCATCAAGGATTTAAAGTTTCGTAATTTGACGGGGCAATCATCAAGAACGTACTTCTGCCGCAGCAAAAAGGGGCACAGCTCCTACACGCTGATCCCGCATCGATTGCAGTGTAATTATGCAGGTATTTCCTTCCTTCCCAAAAATGCGCCTTCATCCTTCTCGAATGTTCGTTAATTCTGTCCAAAAACTGGTACTGGACGATCCTTTAACCCTTCATTACTTGTGCAATTAGCCTGGCAAGTATTTTCTAACTGTACTGGCTTATATTGCAGAAATAATGAGTACCGCTCGGTTTTAACGGTGTCTTATTATGGGGTAAGAATGCTGCTCGTAAGAGGCAGTGAGAGAAAATTCTTGGGTTTGCGAGAGAAAAGTAAGAGTTTGAAATTATCGTGGACGATTTGAGTGAAAAATAACAGGGTGCCCTAGGCTGTTGTTAAACTTATTGACGAATAAAACAAGAAAATATCCTAGTTAACACTGTAAAAATAATTTTCAGGACTAGTCGGGGCATTATTAGTCATTCTATAAAGGTCAAAACCCAACAATTTTTGTTTTACAACCATTTTTGTAGAATTTGCCTGACAAAATATTTCTAAACTATTAGACATCAACCGAATAACATATTTTAATTTTAATAAATAACGTAGTATAAATATACAAATTTCTTGTACCACATTTCTTTTATAATTTTTTTTTTTTTAAATAAGCTTGGCATCTAGTAAAAATTTCATTTTTTATAATACATAAAGAAAATAAATCTTCTAGAAATTTACTAATGAGGCCGACTGTTGCAGGTATCGATTAACTGCTTCATCAGTTTTAGACTTAAATTTCGATAATGTAATATAATGTTATGACAATTGATTTTTTTTTCCAGATTTTTAAAACATTTTCAAAATTAATACTTCTATAAATAACTTTTCGTATTAAAATCAAAAATATTTAATATGACTGCATTTTCTAATGAATCATTAGTCACCTGTAAAGTAATATAATTAACATATAAACTAATTTTACTTTAAAATGACGAAAAGTATATGGTCTGCAGAATGAATTAACTACATCATTCTATACACAAACAAACATATATTCAAATAAGAAAAATTCGAAACAGAATAAACGTTTTGGTTGTCCCATTTTGTTATGATGTACATTAGATTTAAAGCTTTAAATTTCATATGTCTAACTGAAAATATAA
>CM063506.1:24674950-24689950 GCA_032207245.1 Pardosa pseudoannulata
ATTTTACAAATGGAAGTTTGTGAGACGAATTGAGTTACAATAAAAGCGAGAATAGAAAGCGTAGTTTGAAATCGAATGTTCCTTTGCTTCCTTCCTACGAGTACTTAGCGCTTTTTAAAATTCGCTTACATTTAATTTTTCTTTCGTATGTTAAGGAGGAAAAAAACTCATTGTTAAAATGTTCAGAATTTGCGTTTAATAGTTTTAAATTACAAATAGTGATGCTCCGAATATTCGGTTGATATACTTCCTATTCAGCAGTTGGACCAAATATTCGATTTGGCCGAATTATGGTATTTGTTGTGTGACGTATCTCAGTATTTGGCAATCGATTAGTAAACCCTTTTTTTTTTCTTTTTTACAAATTAGAAAATAGGTAACGTCACAGATTTTCATTGCGATAGAAAAAAAAAATTATAACTATAAATAGAAAGACAATTAATGAAAGAAACATTTTAGATCAGGGATGGACACAATTTTTTTCGCGGGCAAAAATCGAAAGAAAATAAATTAGGTGGTCCAAGATAAATTTTTCTAAAATTTTAAAAACAATATACAAGTACCTAACGGTTTAAATACATTAATGAGATGAATGAAATTGCGATTTCATTTTTAAAAGTTCCTTATACTGAGGTTCGAAGTGAGATGTACCGATTTTAACGATGCTAAATGCTCATCTGTCAGTCTACTTCTGATGTTATTCTTTCTAAGGTTCAGAGTTGAAAACACTTGTTCACATACAAGAAGCAAATATACCACTGATCTTCTGGGCGTGAGATTATAAATTTAGGATATTTAAGCAAAGTAGAAAAGGAGATGGATATATAATGTATAAATATATATTTCTTTTAATTTGCCTCGGACCTTGGATCGAAACTTAAAATTCTATCCGTGGGCCGGATAAAACCTTCCGGCGGGTCGGCGTTGGATCGCTGGCCATAGTTTGCCCATTCCTCTTTCAGATGTTAAAACTTGTATAAAACTTTTATTTTTCACTACATAAGATATGTGTAAAGTACCCATAAACTTGTTGGCACCTTAGGCTTTTTGACACATATTCATCATTTGTTAAGATTGTTCGTTCGTCACCGAATACTAAAACTGCATTTAAGTGTCTCTTAAGAAAAGTTTGGGTTCGTTGACGGATCCAAATTTTGCTTAAATTACCAAATTTTAACAGATGTGAAGGTCCGTTAACGATCATTTCACTGAATTCCGTTACAGGAATAATTCTTCCTGTAACTTAGTACTAATTTCACATTCGTAAATATGTATTTTTCCATAAAAAACAAAACCCTCTTTTCAAAAATTCTCAAAACAGGAGGATTCTTGCTGAAAGAATCGGATCTAATGCCTTCAGTTTCACAATGAGTAGATTTTACACAATTTCACAAATACAGTATCCAGTAACAAAAGTCTAATTTTACTCCTGGCATTATGTTTTCACTCAAAAAAGCAATACTTAACCGTTTTTTACTGTTTAAAAATTTATATTTATCAATATTGTAATTCCTTATAAAATTATTCATTGTGAAACTTAATTTAGGTAACCAAATTAGTCAAATTATGGTGTAGAAAAGTCATAAAGTATAAACTGATTAAATAAAAATAATATATTTATCTCTTTCAGGAAATTTTATTAAAAGTAAGAATTAAACTTTAAGTCAATGCTTTTACACAAGTCAAAAAGTTGTTGAAATGTTCGGCAAAAGTTGACATATAATAAAAATATTTCAATTTAAATTATAACCTAATATTCTGTATTCGGCAGAGTATTCCACTAAATTTTCAATCGAACATTCATTATTCGGAAAAACTCGGTATTCGGCTCATTACTAATTACAAATACGAATGTTTCCAAGAAGCTGAAAACAGTTGGTGGTTATTTCTGGGATATAAATGGAAGCAGAAAACTTCGCGGAACTGCATCATGGTAATGTTTATTTGGCGATAAATTTCGTGGAATATAAAGCATTTTACATCCGGGTATTTTAATAAATCAAATCAGTTCTGTTGCTTTGTAAGGACTTTATATTATTCTTTTAGCCATTCTTAATGGGCAGTTAATATTCTAAAATATTAGAGAGTGAAACACTTTTTTTCTTTAAAGTTTCGTGCCAATTTTTTGTTTTTTGACTGATGTTGGTTTTTAACATATAAGGTCTTAAAACATCCGAATTTCGTTTTATATTGCCGGATGATAGCCAAATATATTACGGTGCTGGAATTTGGAAGAGTGCGAGACCCACAAAGATTTTACTATCCAACTGAAACTTATAAGTTTTTAAATCCTAAAATAAATTTTCATTGTTTTTTCCTCTCTCCCTTCTCTAGAAGTTAATTTGAAATTTGAAGACATTTGTCATAATACGAATCATATTATCGGTCGACTAATGCGGCTCAATAAGTTAATGTATTATGCTGTAGGGGACCTTTTTGTCTCATCGTAGCCTATTTGTTTAAGCTATTACGCAAACTGCATTTGAAATTAGCTATTACTGCATTTGAAAACACTATCTTCTTAGATATAGGTATATATTATGCCTAACGTGTATTAAATACAACAAGAAAAGAAGAGAGGATGTTGGCAACCTTCGAAAGGAAGATCCTGCGAACCATCTTTGGTGCTGTCTTTGAAAATAACAACTGGAGAAAAAGATATAATTTTGAATTATATAAGATCTTTAACATTGATGATGCTATCAAATCTATAAAGCTGAATAGAATGAGATGGGCAGGACATGTAATGAGAATGAACCCAGAACGAACAACTTTGAGGATTTTTAATGCACTCCCTTCCAATAAAAGACCAAAAGGAAGGCCTAAGAAACGGTGGAAAGACTGTGTGGATGAAGATTTTGCCATCTTAAAGGTAAAGAACTGGAGATCAATTGCTGGGAGAAGGGCAGATTGGGAAAAGCTTCTAAGGAAGGCCCAGGCCCACAAAGGACTGTCGTGCCAATGCTGATGATGATGATGTATTAAATACAATTTAAGGGGGGAAAACTTTAAAACTTCATCCCAAGTGTTGTACCATCCTTTAAGTCAGTATTGATATCGAGGCATAAATATGGCATAATAATGAACAAATGGGTCAATCTTACCTGTGACATTATTTTAATGTTTTTAATAGATATTTTTAATCTGCTGAATGATGTCGATATTAAGTACCATGTACGAGCATTTTTATTTAGTCACACCTGTAAATAAGTACATTGTAAATTTAAGAATAAGCTGATGTTGGATGTTTTAAAAAATATGAAATATAGCAGAAGTACTTATGAACCTGTTACGTAGGCCAGTGCTTAAGAAAGGTTAACCTATTACACAGGCTTGCAATTCCGTCACTTTTCTCACCTTTAGTCACTTTTTTTACAATTGATCACTTTTAGTCACTTTTTTAAGTAAACAGTCACTTTTAGTCACTTTTTCATGGTGTATCACAGCAAAAGTCTGTTGTTGAAAAAAGAAAATCTGAATTAATAACAAAATATTTTAATAAAAGACCAAAAATGGGATGCTCTGATCATATTTTTCGTATTAAAATGTAATAAGTCATTGTTTCCAGAATTTGTGAATTTAAAAAGTCGTAAAGAAGTTCCTGAAATGTACATTTAATACATTAAAGTAACTTACATCAAAGCACACATTTCTCTTTTTCTTTTTCTTCACAATTTTTGTTTAGATACTTTAATCTAGCTATGTACATATTTGAAAACATCATTAATATGTGCAGAAAATTGTGATTATAAAATTAATGTATTTTACGTATTCAAATCTAATTTATAGATTTTCTTGAATAAAAAGCAATGTTGAGTTGTATTAAACAACATTTTTAACCTTTTTTTTATTTGACGCTAAAATCATATCCTGCATGAATCATTTGATTTCGAGTTAAAATAAATAGAAAAATCTTAATAAAAGCATCTTTAATCAAGAGGAGAAAAAAATCCTTTTTTTTTCAATGTTTAGTCACTTTTTAGTCACTTATTCTGTATTATTTGTCACTTTTCTCACCTTTTTGAAAGTACCTCAGCAGTTGCAAGCCTGATTACATAAGTACTGCTTCATCTGTACATCTTTCTCCCATCCTTGTCGCTCTATTATCTTGATTTACTTCACGATCTTTTTTCTTTTTCAATTTTTATTTTTTAAATAACTTAACAATTTATTAGAAATTCTGATTATAGTCCTCGTCATTTACACCTAATAGCTGTTGTTGAGATTTCTGATGTGTTAAAAACAGATCTTAGTGTCTGAATAGTTCCTTACGAACTGAATTCCTTACGAAATTCCTTAGTCCCGAATAGTTACGCTGTAACATTTATAATTAAAATTTATCTAAAAAATCAATTTAAAATGAATCTTCCAAACTTTATATGTAGAAATATTTTTCCTGTCAGATTTTTCTATTTATTTTAACTGTCAGCCTATCATGTCAGCATATTTATTAATATATGATTTGTGTATTATGTGTGCGAATGCTATTTTATAATGTTCATATCAAGAGAAGATATTTTTATTTATTTTTAAAGGCCGCTTAATTTTTTTAAACAGTTTTGCCAAAATTTTTCAGCTATTAAATGCTTTTAAAGAGGAGAAACATGGTTTCCGCGCACCTGGAAAGTCATGGAAAATCATGGATTTAGACAATGGATTAATTTTGTCATGGAAAGTCTTGATATTTCAAGTAAAATTAGTAAAAGTCATGGATCCGCTAAACTACCGATTAAATAAAAATGCATTGAATTGTTTAATTCTATTTTTACTTGTCATTTGGCTGAAGTTACTGAGTTTGGTATTTATGTATTATCCTATTGACCAAGTAAAATTTGTTCACCAAGGAAACTCAAAGCAATGGGTGGGTAAATGTATATTATTCTGGTTTTTTTCTTAAATTGTAGATTAACATTTTATTAATATAATACTAATTATTTTTTAATAAAAATTAGTTAAGATTTTTGCACAAAATATAAGTTTATCTCTAGGGATATTGTATATAAACATTATAGGGTTATATTTGGCTATTATTCACGGTCACCTAGATAATACCAAAGTACCCTGAATTCAAATTGGAAACATTTTGATTGAAAAATTGCTATATGATTAAACGTAGGTATGTCGATACAACAATTTATTTTTATGTATGTGAGTTTATTAACACTTACAAAGTAAGTTTATAGTTTTTTTATGATAAAATTCCTGTAATTTCTCTAAAAGCATATATTTTATTTGTATGTACATCAGAAGTTGTATTCATATATACTTTAACGGAAGCTTTTTAAAGTCATGGAAAATGATCCGCTAAATCAGGGAAAGTCATGAAAAGTCATAGATTTGAAAAATTTTATTTTGGCAGATACCCTGGAGAAATAAATTCTGTAAATTTTAACTATTTGAAATCCGCAATCTAAAAATTTCTTCGTCCTAAATTATTTTAATAACTGCAGCATTCGCTCTTGCCTCCCATCCGTAATGTGCTGTTGTTTTTTTTGTGCATTTTTGTTTTTGTGTATGCATCACAATATACAGCACGCATGAATAATCCAGGAAGGCTCTTGTTCTCCATGACAACCCCCGGAGCAAAAATCGATGAAGAAAGGCCCCCCTTTTTTCCCCTCTGTTTGTGCCTTCCATGTTTTGAGTTCATTCACTAATTATGAACTTGTGGGGTTCGGTGCTGTGAGAGAGCTTGCATATCTCCCTTCTCTTCAGTTCAGTTTTTTAGTGTAGATCTTCTCTGGGGTGGGAAACGATGGAAACTCGCTAAATAGGGGTAATCAGATTTCGATTTCTTGCGTTCAATCGTTTTCTGGCTTTTTTTAGCCGTATGGCTGTGGGTAACCGAATTTGTTAGTGTTGGAATCATTTTTTATTTTTTTAATGTACGTTTCGAGTTGAATGATTTATTTATATATATATATATATATATATATATATATATATATATATATATATATATATATATATATATATGTATGTATGTATGTGTGTGTGTGTTGTGTGTGTGTAAGGAAAATTCTCAGGGGTTTTCAAAACTTAAATCAAGGGCTAAGAATTCCCGCGTCATTTTGAATTCCCCTTTTTAATCCCTAACTTAAATTGACCACTGGGGCTACAGTTTATGCCCTCGGAGAAGGGGCTTGACCAATTATAATCCTACATGGCCCTAGCGGACAATTTAGGAAATTTCCAAATAAAAAGGAGATACACGCTGTCGGAGACAGATTTTTCTAGAGATATTTTCCCACAAATCTTGACCCAGGTGTTAAGTGTCTTGTAGATAGAACTTCATGCTAGCTGACCCTTCGATTTGTCCTGTCCTTATGATGAAATCGGAACCCGTCCTTCAACGTTATCTTAATAAAGGTCTTTAGCTGAAACGGTATCATTATGACTGCAACCACCCATCGAGAAGTCCGTCTCATTATATATATATATATATATATATATATATATATATATATATATAGATAGATAGATAGATAGATAGATAGATAGATAGATAGATAGATAGATAGATAGATAGATAGATAGATACATACATAGATAGATAGATATTATATATATATTATATATTTATTTATATTATATATATTATATTATTTCGTCACTAAACATAAAAGTTTTTTGCAGCTGAGTATTCATTTTCGGCTTGAAAATGCACCATTTAATAGTCGAACAAACGGGGTGCCTCTTAATACCGCTATCTGAGATTTCCAATCATACTGGTGGCATGGATGTTAATTTTAATTAGCAGATATCGATCTAATAAACTCTTGTGTTGCAATAAGTATTGTTATAAAATAAACCAAACTTATTATGAAAGCAAACTGTCTAATTGTAAACTAATTTTTCCCCACTCTAAATATCTAAGTAGATTTTCCGAAATGTTATGCGTATTTCGTTTAACATTGTAGGACGATTTTTATCAGGGTTCCCACGGTCCTTAAGAGTCCTTAAGAACTCCTTAATTTTAGCTTTCATTTTTAAGGGCCCTTAAAACTACTTAATTTTCATCAAAGGTCCTTAAATTCAACTTAATTTTTAAATTGGAACTTGATCAATTTATACGTTGTCATGTGATTTCCTATCAGTTTTCGCCGTACTCTCCAAACTTTCTGGTTTTGTAAGTTGGAGTTTAACTTGCCCCAAACCGGTTCTAAGAACACCAGTACAGGTGATAAGTACTGGTCAAAGAATATATAAAATATTTCTTAACGTTTATAACATTCTTTTACATTTTCTAGCCAAAATGCAGTATTAATAATAAAGAAAATCCTCAAATGCATATATGTTTTCAGTGTATTTCTGTAGTAATTCAAAATTCCTTTCCTTGATATCCTTAAAATATTATGAAAATACTTTTAGTTTATTAGTACTTTTTATAGTCACGAGCTAGAAAACTTTTTTGACAAATAAATAATCTTTCGCATACTGAAAAGGTTTATAGAGTCAGCTGCCTTTTCCTAATAGCTAACATTCATGCAGAATTTAATTAAACGAAGCATG
This sequence comes from Pardosa pseudoannulata, assembly GCA_032207245.1. Lineage (NCBI taxonomy): Eukaryota > Metazoa > Arthropoda > Arachnida > Araneae > Lycosidae > Pardosa > Pardosa pseudoannulata. The sequence goes on from CM063506.1 coordinate 24,682,463, forward strand.
GAGGATTGGGATTTTGTAGATATTTCAGTTTCTTATGGAAGTTTAATTTTCTTTGCACTGAATATAATAGAAAAGTCTAAAACTTTTTTCTTTCCCAGGCAACGTCGGGTATAATCAGCTAGTATACACACACACACACACATATATATATATATATATATATATATATATATATATATATATATATATATATATATATATATATATATATGTCAGTTTTAAACACTCAGAAAGTACTGTTTATAATATATTTTATTCACAATTTATTTTTAATTTGATCACTCAAAAAACTTTAGATGTACATTTTTCAAAATGTTTTTGTCAAATAGGTTTATCTTATATTAATTTTTAGGTATTTTTAAAAACTTAATTCTGAAATATTGTAGGGCATTTATAGAACATGCCTTGTCTGGTTCATAATTAAAATATGTTCCTTACGAAAGGGGTTTATATCGTTATTCTGTGTATTTCAAGTAGGTCCTTATAAAAAGTTAGTTTGGTCTTTAGAAAGTCCTTAAAAATTCCTTTATTTTTGTTCTGGATAAAGAGTGAGAACTCTGTTTATGTTATAGCGTCATCTCTGCTCAATTATGGAGTATTATTAAAGAAATAAACGAACACAATTAGCCTTGCATTCCGGCTGTTATCGTGTAACGTAACAGTAGACCATTAGTGCTCCAACCAAACCATTCAGACAATCAAAAATCTTTTCGAATTAATTTCAAGCTTTGTATGGCCAATACTGAATAAGGTAGTTTGATAATCACTGTACAGGTTAGAAAAATCTCGCTGAAAATTGAAGAAGACATCAATGATATTCAATGTTCCTTTGAATGTGTCTGTGTTTCATTTTACTATTAACACAAACAATATCAGTACCATTTTTGAGGTACAGTAGAACCTCGATTATCTGAAGTAATTGAGACCGAAGCTAATTCTGATTATCGAAATTTTCTGATAATCAAAAATTTACCAATAATTGGATAGTTTAATATGTAGTATCGTCATTGGTGCAATACATTCGATTGTTCTGAGACTCGGCAGTATGACCTTCCAAATTTCGAAAGGGGGTGTGTTTTAGCTTAGAACAGGGGTGTTTGAAAGTGGGGAAGAGTACACTCATACCATGCTTGAGAGAAGGAATTCTAAAAAAGGGAAATCCAAAATATTTTTCTGCACTCGTAATTTAGAAAGGACGACTTGCATACAAAAGGCATGTGGGAAGATAAGATAACTTTAAAAATGCATGTTTGTAAAGAGAAAATTTTGGATGATACCAAAAAGTGAGGAAGAAACACATTTCGGTTAACGGAGAGTATCGGTTTATCGAGGTTCGAATAATTGAGGTTTTACTGTATTCAAGAAAGTCTTTAAATATAGTACACATTATTATTATTGTAATATTGTATTATGAATAATACTGGGTTTTTCAATATTTTTAAAATGTTATTCTTTTTTCTTTCTAGGTAAGTGGATATTCTGTTGTATTACTTTGACTTTTAGTTCCGATGGAATATATCGAGGATTTCAAGGGTATTAATTTTTTTCTTATTCTAAACGATTACTTGAATGATGTTTCTTAACATAACTTATTCGATTGCTATTTAAGTTTTGTTAATTAGTATCGTTTAAGTTATACATTGATATTTAATATCAGTATATTTGAGAATAATATTAAGATTTTTATTAATAAAATTTTGACTACCTTTTTTATTACTTTTTTAACGGCCATAAAAATGGTTTTAAACTCTTCCAAGTTCCCTTACATATGTGTACATAAACGTGCACCTATCAGAGTCCATTTGGCCGTGAGATCCTCCCCGCTTGTTCTAGCAGTGTAAGGTAGATAGCAAGTAACACACAGAGTATTTCTGTGTGTTTGTATGTATATATATATATATATATATATATATATATGTGTGTGTGTGTGTGTATGTATATATGTGTGTATGTATGTATATATGTATGTATATATGTATGTATATATGTATATATGTATGTATATATGTATATATATATATATATATATATATATATATATATATCGTGTGTGTATGGATATGACAATTTTTAATGAATACCTCAACTTGAGTCCTCTGCATGTTAGGAATTTAGATGTTACAATACATATCCTAAAGCGTAAAGTCATTCACTTGACTTGGATGCAGTATATTTCAGTTATAAGGATACCCATCTACCCATCATTTCACATCTTTCTGTACTGTTGTCTTGATGCTTTATATATTAAAAAAAAAATTCTCGGCGCAACAGCCCCTAGGGGGCCAGGGCCAATCTTCGTTTTAGAGTCCAAGGAGTGCGAAGTATATGTTTCGGTTAGGTGGTCAACCTTACGTGGAACCCTAGTGTTTAGTTCCCAAGCATACTTGGTCCTCAGTTCATCTACCCACTGAAGGGATGAAACGCTGAGTCAACTTTGCCCATCCCAGGATCGAACTTCAAACGTATGTCGTGGGAGCGTAAAGCTTTCCCTCTGCACCACTGGGCTTCTTGATGTTTTTAGTTTTATTATTATAATTGGTCTCGGAAAGGCCTGCGGAGTAGTGTACTTTTTATAAAATTATTAAACTTAGAATACAATAACCCATATTTAAAATACTTTATTACTATTTTTTCTAATATTTTTTAAAAATCTTTCTTGTTTCTTTATTATCAGCTTGGTTTTCCTGCATGAATGCGTTATTGGAATTCGTGCAAATGTTAATTTTTTTTTCTCGAATCCGGCTGTAGAGTCAGTCCATCTGTTTAACGCTTCCTGCCCCGCCGTCATTTGTTTTAGCATTAATTTTCCAAATCGTGGTCCGCAGCCTTTTCCACCCTTGATTGTAACTAATTCCAGCTTTACGCTTCGCAGTATTTCGCTGCACATCACCGTCCTCCGTAAACCCTTTCATTTGCTATTTACCGAACTCGCGACCCGCATTAAGTGCAATCGCCGGGGCTGCTCGGTCGTCAAGCCATGATTATGCTGCGAGTGGCTGTGGCACGCTGGTTGAAATAATTGCCCACCCCTGGAGTTAATGCCAGGCGGTCAGTCAGTGTCTCTCCAGCCACCCTTAATGTGTCGGCATTACAGCCCCGCTCGCTGCAAATGGTAATGATGCGCTGTCGCCGGAGTTGCTGTTTTTGTCCACTTTCAGTCTGCCATTTCTCTCGGAATGGATGGACGCAGACGTCTGAGAATAGTGCAGGCCTCGCATGGGGCTCTGGTTTCCAGGGGTGATGGAGAAGTGGCTGTTTTTCACATTGCCAACAGGAACACCCTGCTGCATTAAGAATTAAAAGTTTTGGGAGCAAGAAGCGTAAACAACTTCGCCCTGTCTGTAGTTTTCCCCCCTCTCGCCTGTTGATGTATGTGTTTGTATTTTCCTTCTCTGACTTGCTCAATGCCTGTTTTTGTTATCTGATCAGAGTTATCATTTGTCTTCTGCTATTAAGTATTGTATAGCTTGTCGCAACTTTAACTTTGTACAGCTCCGAGCATACAAATTAGCTTTTAAGTAGCTATAGTAGACAAATTCACTATCGTGTGAAGGGGGAGAGTTGTCACCGGAAACAAAGTATTTTGATATGTTAGATCTATTTTTAAAGAACGCTATTATATACCTACCTGTATGTGTGTGTGTGTGTGTGTGTGTATATATATATATATATATATATATATATATATATATATATATATATATATATATGGGAGTTAGGGAAAGTAAACTAATGTAAAGATTTAGTGTAAAATCCTCAAGTCAGCCTCTTAAGGAATATACTGTCAGAAAACTACCCATAATCTGAGCGTTCGAACATGCTGACGTAAATTTACAACCGAAAATCTTCATTAAATCTGAAAGAAATTCTCAGGGTTTTTCAAATCTAAAGTTAAGGGTAAAAAAAACAACCCGCTTCTCTTTGCTTTTCCTTTTTTAACTCCTAATCTGAATTGACCACTGGGGCTACAGTTCACGCCCTCTGGGAAGGGGTGTAACCAGATATAATTTTATAGTATCTTAGCGACCAATTTAGGAAATTCCCCATCAAAAAAGAGATGCACGCTACTGGAGACAGATTTTTACACTAATTTCTACCTAGTTTTTTTTTTTACCCAGATGTTTACATAGATTTTTATGTAGATTTCTACTGTTAGCTACTCTCTCTGTTTGTTCTGCCCCTATAATGAAGTGGGAACCCGTCCACCCAACGTACTGCTAATAAGATCTTGGATTAAAACGGAGTCTTGTTCTGGCCATGAATACAACCATCCTCGTAGACTCCGTCTTTATATATATATATATATATATATATATATATATATATATATAATATATATATATATATATATATATATATTCTATCATTGTCACTTCTCCGTCTTCTTAGTGTTTAATATTTTAATGCCCGATTCATTTCTGCCGAATATATATTAATGAATATCTGACCACTGTCTGAAGTGTACTATCTGAAGTGTAAGTTATTATTGACCGTATAGAGTTAAAAGAAATATGAAATTTTTTTAACATAGTACTGGTATAAGTGAAACTTTCTAGTAGACTCAGTTATTTGTCATGATTTCAATCGATGTACCTGTTGAAAAAGTAAACGTATGTACGAGGTTTGAAAAATTATAAAATATCGATCCAAGTGGCAATGTTATAAATAATAGCAGATACATGAAAATTTAGTAGATTTTTTAAAGGACTTTTTATTTTCGCTGGGAGGGAAAACTCATTCCAAGTAAACAAAAAAATATTACGAACTAATTTTTAATTTGCTCAAACACTGAGACGTTAGAAATTAATAAATTAACATGTCCTTGAAATATAAAAATTTAAGATGCGAAAAAATTTAATTTCTTTATTCGAGGTAGAAAAGTTTACTAAGATTCCTCAATTTAACTGCTGATTATAATAATGTATATTTGTCTATTCTTAATGTATACTATTTCCCTCGAAAATGTTACAAGAGTTTGAATGATCAATATATAAAGGGTTATATTAGTTTTTGAAAATAAGTAATATCAAAATTATTCATTAAAATTATTTTTATTTAAACTTCCTTGACATTTCGTACATTTTCTGATATGAACTGAATTGATAATTGAACGATAAGTAATTTTTAAGACCTATCAATTCAATTTTAATGCTTAAACTCGTGAAAATGTACTTTATTTTCCGTGGGTAAATATACTATATTGCCTGGTATAGACATTATCTTCAATAACTTTGTTTATATGTGTTATCAAAATTCAAAATATAGTATAATCTCGATTAACCGAAACTCTCCGTTAACCGAAGTCACTTTTTTTCTCCACTTTTTACTATCATCCAAAATTTTCTCATTATAAACATGCATTTTTAAAATTTTCTTTTTTTTCCCACATTCCTTTTATATGCAAGCCGTCCTTTCCAAACTATGAGTGCAGATAAATATTGTGCAATTTCCTTTTTTAGAATTCCTTCTTGCAAGCACAATTCTCGGCATGAGTGTACTCTTCTTCACTTTCAAACATCCTTGTTCTAAGCAAAAACACACCCCCATTTCGAAATTTGGAAGGTAATACTGCCGAGTCCCAGAACAATGGAATGTTATTGCACCAGTGACGATACTACATACTAAACTAGATAATTATTGATGAATTCTCGACTATCCGAAGTAGATTCGTTCCCAATTACTTCGGATAATTGAGGTTCTACTGTAGTCTTCCGCTCGAAAGATTTGGGTTTTCTTGCATGTGTTGTTCTAAATGACTACTGACAGAATTCTTTAAATTTCGAAAGTGTAGTTATATCGAACACCGTTGTTTGTGCAACTTTTAAATAAGAATTTAACAGTTTTCACTGTTGACATGATTAAAAATTGTGTCCATGTGTATTGATGCTGATACCATTTCTGGCTTTCATTCAGAACGTTGGTTAAATTTTCCTAATAGAAAAGTCTCTTACTTTTTACATTAACTTTAATCATCATCTCTTTTATGACCGCAAGTATTTAATATGATGGATGGACGCCAGACATCCGCTTACAATGTCCATGACGTTGCGTGTCAGGATTTGACGGTTACAGCTGTGAGTTTTGACGTTCCTTGTGTTAGGTTCCTCATAAAGCCGTCCTGTCAATTTAACACAGTTATAAAGTCCCAGGAAAGTGTACAGTGACAGTTTTCCCGTGTGGTCAAAGGCTTCTAGGCTACTACTCGTTTTAACGCTTTCATTTTTGTTTTGTTGACGTAACATTCGATAGGCCAGTTCGACCCGTAATGATGAGTCTGTACTCGTCTAGATGTTAATTCTTCGAAAGAAAACAATTTACAAAATAGTGTAAGTTAACGGATCTTGTTCTTTGGGGTTATTGATGAGTCAAATAATGAACAGAAATGAACTCTTTCACCATTGTTTTAAGACTCCTTTTCAACCAGCAAGTTTGCCAATATAGATTGCGGATATTTCGTTGTTTAATTAATACTCCAGTATGAAATGTGTATTTTTCTAATTTTAATTTAAAAAAATTATTTAATATACTTGTATTTACTATGATTGTGGCCGAAAAGGAAGGGTGGGCATAAAAGCTTTTAAGCCCAAATTGGAATCCCAACTCTCCAACGGTATTTGCAAACATAATATCAATTCTAATCCTTTTTTTTTCTGTTTTAAGACATGTTCAAATTTTAATGTAGATTTAAATTCTGCTTTGAATTTTGCTTTTAATTATCTTAATTTATATGAATTTATAATCACACACAAACATGCCTTCAACAAACATCAGGTGCCAGTAATATAGTGAAAGTAAATTAAATTTGTTCATATAATTATATTTTTTCTGTCAGTTGACACAACAAAGTTGGGGAACTAATGTCGAATATTAAGAAATGGTTTTGATAGGACTGTAGGTATAGCTGTGGAGAAAGAAATAGATAATACCTAACACTAGATTTAAAAATCTAAGTTGCTTGATATTTTCTATTAAAAAATTACAAACACTTGTTAGAAATAGTTAACATGATTTTAGTCTGAACCTTAATGCAAATGAAACCTTAATATGTTACATTTATAGATAAATTCGCAATGCATGTTTACATCTCAATTATTATGTGAGAAATAAACTAAAATCCAGCTCTGTCTGTTGATTTTTCTTTTTAATCGTTCTGTCAATGCATGAAATTTAAACGTTAGAAAAAAAATATTTAGGTACGTGAATGTGGATTTTAAAATTAGTAGCTTTTGTTTTCTCCTATTATTATAAGAACAATTAATTTATAACATCTTTTGTTTGTTTCTGAAGTACACGTGATAGATTTAACTTCTCTGACAAAATACCGCGGCATTTTTTGTTAAATTTAATCCATTGTTGGTGCTTTTTATTTTTATTTTATATAGACTTTATTAGTAATACATTTGTACGAATCTGTGGTGAAAAATTCAGACCTGCCAACTGCTACAAAGAAAAAAAAACTTAATATATATAAGTACATCCTCTTATAAA
>CM063506.1:24694950-24702450 GCA_032207245.1 Pardosa pseudoannulata
TAAACATAGATTTTTGTTAAGGGTCCATTTTTTTTTCATATTGATTTTTTCTGAAGAGTCCAAAAGTGGACTCAGTTTTTTCTTTGAACAGACCCCTGTATATGTATTACTAAGTTTCGTGAAGGTTAAAATTGAAAAATTATTTGCTAAGTTTTAAATTCTTAATTTTGAAAATTATATATTTTTCATCTGGTGCACTGTAAATTGATTAAAATTTATATATATATATATATATATATATATATATATATATATATATATATATTATTTATATATAAATATATATAAAATTATTTCATCAATGCTGATTCCTGATTCCATTGGTTGGAGGTTGGCAACCCTGTATCACTATCAACGATTTATTTATCGCGCTAAATAATAAAGGACTGTCATAGGAAAGATAGGTACGGTACCTCAACTGCTTGACGGTAAAGGCGAAGTAGAGTTATTTTTCGATTATGATTTGTTTATGACTCGCATTCGTTTGTCGTAATGGAATATCTTGTAAATTTCTAATGTTTATTCATGCCAAGCATTGACGTAATAAAGGGAACTGATGGGGTTGCAACCCCCTAAGGATTTCTCTATAGATATATTAATAGGTAAAAATTACTGCAGTAATTTTGAGATATGAGTTGGAGATACCCCCCCCCCCTTGAAAAATTTCTCGCTACGCCCTTGATGGCAAGGTTTCTCTTGTTCAGAATTCTCCAAAATTTGAAAGCAATAGGATTTTGTCTTCTGCTATATATTTTCATTATCACATTCTAAACGTTCGTGTAGCAAAATAGTTTACCGTAGCGTTTCAAACCAATCAACCATTCGAAGCGTAGGCACGTTCTCATTCCTTTCACTTACTGCCTGGAACGTAAACAACGCAGCTCAGGTTCATGGGTTGCAACCCCTAAGGATTTCTCTGTCAAATACATATAGACTAAAAAATACTGCAGTAATGGTTTATAGGAGAAGATATAGTGCAGGTAAATTCGAGAATTTGAAATTTTTTTATCTCCGCATTTCATTTTCAGATTCTCCAAAAACGTAGTGAAAGTAAAGCAATAGATTTTTCTAAGAAATAATTCATTACACATTTCTCGAATAACGTTCTGAAGGTGTATGCAATTTCGCTATTTCCGCTATGTGCATTTACTAAATCATTTGTTAGCCGAATCTGAGAAAACGGGGAGGGGGTGAATTTTTTTGTTAGGCAAACCCATGTGTCTTGGAATAAAAAAAGCAGAAAACCTTTGATAACCATAATATCAGTGCATAAGTTTTTGTACTTAGACGCCGTTTAATTAGTATATATGTATATATATATATATAAACTAAAAAATAAACTGTATGGATATGTATATATGTATGGATATATGATATAGAGGATAAGATATATGAGGATATAATATATTATTTTATTGAATATTATATCTATAATGTATGATATGTATGTATATATATATATGTGAAAGTAAAAAAAGTATTATGATATTTATTTTTTTGTATGTATGTTTGTATATATGATGTATATATGTATGTATATATGTATGTATATTTGTATGTATGTATGTGTATATGTGTATATAATATATAATATAAGTAAATATATGTATGTATATATGTGTATGTATATATGTATGTATATATATATGTATATACATATATGTATATAATATGTATATATGTATATATGTATATATATATATATATATATATATATGTATATATATATGTGTATATGTGTGTATATATGTATATATATATATGTATATATGTGTATATATATGTATATATATGTGTATATATATATGTATATATATGTATATATATATGTGTATGTATGTATATATGTGTGTGTATATGTATATATATGTGTGTATATGCATATATATATATATATGTGTATAAATATGTATATATATGTGTATATATATATATATATATATATATATATATATATATGTATGTATTAGGCCCAAATAAGTACCTTGTAACTTTTAATACAACAAGTATTTAACCTTATAAGTCCTTAGTGATACATCTTCAGATTATATAGTTAAAACAAAATTGTGTTTGTTATGTAAAATTATTATTGCTCAACTTCAATCACCTTGAGGGATTTGCAACCAATGAGTAAATTCTCGGAGCTTTGCCAGGTTTTAAATCGGGATTCTAGATGCTGTTAAGCTTATGCTATTTGGTCTTCACAGAAAATACTTTTTTTAACCATCTTCGAAGTTTTGCTGTAATTTTTAATTATTTTAAGTCATAATCAAACTTTTCGCTTTCATTTTTGTTAGTTGGAATAGATCGCCTTGGAGAAGTATTTTTATTATTATTAGGTTATACTTTTTTTTCTCTACTCTCTAAAACATCGTTTCCCAACCATTGGTGGTACTTGAAAAATAATCAATAATGGCGGATATAAAAATTTAAAAAACTGTTAAATCAAAAAATATCATAGAAACTTTTTTTTCTATAATTCATAAAAAATATTTTAGTTAATATTATACAGTAAAGTTGTTGATATGTACAGTAGATGATCGAAAATCCGGCAATCAATGCACTTATAAATTCAGCCGTTAGTCATCAGTGGCGTAATTTCTTATAATTTTGTGTTTTTAATAAAACCCTTTTTTAGCGAACAAAATATGCTAAAGTAGTAGATAAATTTGAAACTTTGGGCACACACACACACGTGTGTGTGTGTGTGTGTGAGTGAGTGTGGAGTGAGAGAAAGAGAGAGAGAGAGAGAGAGAGAGAGTGTAACGATATCAATATCTAAGCCCTTAAAGTGTATTTGAAATTATCCATTCATTATTCTAAATCTTAATCTCTCCTCTTTATATTAATCCTATTTTCCCAGCCATCTGTTTTGAACAAGAAAGTTTTTCGTTCCTTCAGCCGAACCCCGGATATTGATATCATTATATATATATATATATATATATATATATATATATATATATATATATATATATATATATATAAAGCATTTTGTATAAAACCCCTAAGACACCCCGAAAAAATTCTCAGGGATTTTCAAATTTTGAGTCAATGGCAAAAACTCCCGCGTTCTTTTGCTTTCCCTTTTTTAACCCCTAACCTAAATTGACCACTGGGGCTATAGTTTACGCCCTCAGAGAAGGGGTCTGACCAATTATAACTCTACATTGCCCCAGCGGACAATTTAGGAAATTTCCAAACAAAAAGGAGATGCACGCTATCACAGTCAGATTTTCCTAGAGATTTTCCCACATATTTTAACTGAGATGCTGACCCGCGTGTTAAGGGCCTTTTACTTCTTCATGCTAGCAAACCCCGCAGTATGTCCTGTCCTTATGATGAAGTGGGAACCCGTCCTCCAACGATCTGTTAATAAAGGTCTTTAGCTAAAACGGTGTGATTTTTATGGGCCATGACTGCAACCACCCATCGTGAAGTCCGTCTTATTATACACACACACACACACACACACACACACACACACAGACACACATACATATATATATATATAGTGAGTTTATAATCCAGCATGACGTTTAGGCGTGTTTCAGTGTAATCTGTCTCATTATGATATGGGAATACATGGTCACCCTATATGATACATAATGCAAATAAATAAATATACTCGCTATAACAAATTTCGCGAAATACCATCATTTTTAAAGTGATACAGTTTAGCAGGATGAATAACCAAGTGGTACATAAGCCAAAAATGGTTGGGAATCGCCGCTCTAAACCAAGGCTGTTAAGGTTTAAACTTATCCTTTTTTAAAGTATTAGATTGCTTTTACTATCTTTAACTTATAAATATAGTCTTTCCTTTCCTGCGATGAAGTCAATTTGGAATGCCGAAGGGATTTTATTTCAAAATAATAATGTAATAAACATATTTTGATAATTTTCTTCTCTGTTCGTGAATATTTTGGTTATTAGTTACTTTCTTAATTGCTAGACGCTTGCTCTGATATCTTCTCAGACTAGACGTCTGGATCGAGAGTGTCCTCGTTGATAGTCTAATCACAAGCCACTTTACTAAGAGGAAGCGGTCTGTACTTTATTTTGGAAACCATTTGATCGTACTTTAGGATTGTCGTAGCATACAGGAACTGCGTCGGTTGCAAGTTTGAACAGTTTCTCGTGCCTCCACGGGTATTACAGTGAAGTACAATATTTTTTCCCATGTTATTTTAATGTCCATACTAAATACAGGGATGCGGCTAAAACAAAGAAACATAATTTTAGTGAATTATCAACCAACTGCAATTTATAAAGGATGACCAATACAGTGGAATCCGCTTAATGTGATAGCCATTAATGTTATCAATCGCTTATTGTTATCGAAATCACTTGGCCCCGATTTTCTCTATTCATTTGTATGTGAAAATTATCGCTTTATGGGATCGTTACATCGGTTAATAGGATCAGTTTTCGAACCTCATTTGAACTGGCAAAGGAATATTCACAATATATTCAGAAGGAACCCATTCTTTTCTTTCCCTTTGCTGTTTGAATTTCGGAGAATTCTCCTCTTCAAACTAGGGAAATGATCACAGGAGTGGAGTATTACAAGTTCCTGTAATTTTTCAGAATTACGCACACCCTGCTGGTGGCCAGTGGTTGTCAGATAAGCAGAAGGCAACACATTCTAATTGGAACTGAGAAGGAACGTATTCACATTTTATGCCTTCGCCGTTTACATGCAGCTTGTCGATATGGAAGCCAGAAAGCGAAATGATTTAACGTTAAAACAAAAGATCGAAATTTTAAATCGTTATGACAGGTTGATTATGATTACGAACATTTTATTAATGAACTTCTTAGAAAAAAATGTAGACTATCAACAATTGATCATTTTTTTTTAATTATGTATACTATTCCTATTTTTCAAAGGATAATATATACAGTACATAAATATAAGGTGTGTGTTTTCATTTTGTTGTGAAATTTAGAACGTGTGAATTAAAGTGGGGGTGGTAAATTTATCTAATTTTGCATATCGTTTATTGTTATCAATCGGTTATTGCTATCAAAATCACAGTGTCCCAAACTGATCACATTAAGCGGGGTCCACTGTATCATCTTTACTTAAATTTTTTTAAAGCATTTTCCTTTAGAAAAAGCCTTTAAAAATATGACAATATAACGGAGGGGAATAATTTTGAAATATTTATATTCACTAGCAGGAACGGATTCCTTCCACCCTTTAGATAGAGGCTGAACACTCAATTGCATTATCTCCCCCCTTCCTCGACTACCATACTTTATAAAACTTTACTTGTGATAGCCGTATGGGTAGAGAATACTCTCTGGTAGCGGAGTTCTTTGGTTTGGATCCCACTGCTGGCATGGATGTTTGTTACCGTCCGGAATCGGCTTTAAGCAGTAGGTCTCAGTCTCATTAGACTACGTATAGCAAAACTGTAGACAGTATCGCTTCCAATCAACCAACATTAACTTCTGTTAATTTTACGACATGTTAAAAATGAGAGACTGTTTGATACCTCAAATTTAAACATCAATATAATCTGTGACTTAAAAACAAAACTTTCTCTCTTGCATTCTTTTGATTTTCTTTTTATTTTGAAGAAATAATTCAGGTATTAGTTGTCATTGCCACTTGGATGTTTCAAAGTGTCTTTACCTGGTTTTGGTTTGGTTTGTTTTGGAGCACTACGGTCTACTTTTTGCAACACGAGGGCTAATGAGACCGGGACTTACTGCTTAAAGCCGATTCCGAACGGCTACGAACATCCATGCCATAGTGGGATTCGAACCCACGAACTCCGGTTCCGAAGGCCAGCACCCTAACCATTCGGCCATCGTTCGGCTCTATTTATCTTAAAGCAAACGTGTAAAACCTGTTGGGACCGGAATTTTTAGCACCTGAATTATGAGGAATTTCACGCATTTCCATTCGTAAATAGGATTATTTTGTTCTTTTAAAGTTTTTTATTTCTCTAAAAAAAATATTTGTTATTCATTAGTTCCAAGAAACACAAAAATGAACTTTCTCAAAGTATCATTTTATCTTTCCATATGTTGTTACCAAATGTCAAAAAATTATTAAATCTTTTAGGCGTTGATAGATATATCACCGTTTCATTTTCGCGAATCTTGTCTGTGTTATGTCATTTTGGGGTTTGTTAGATTTTATATTAAATTGACAAAAATGTAATGTATACCAACGATCAGCAGCCGTTGATACGTAGCATAATTTTAAAATTTCGCAAAGAAGTTATTATTCAAATTTGCTGAGCTTATTTAATAAAATTTTCATGTGAAAAACAAATTTTACTTAAACTAAATCATTATATGCAAAACATAAGAACATTATATTGCGAATAGATTTGTTACAAAATACTTCTGTGACTTGCAAAACATCTCAAGTGTAAGTTATTGGAAACAAGTATAGCTCGTAGTTTTCTATAGAAGTTCCTTTACTTGTTGAGGAGTTTTGGATAACTTTAAATTAAGAATCGCAAATATCTCAAATTTTTAATATATATTACTATTTTATTTCTTCATGCTATAAATTAATAAATGAAAATATAATTATCAATATAAAAATGTGTGTGTATGATACTCAATGTTCGTAGTAATTCATACCATTTAAAAGGTAATGTTAGTGGTCCGCGGAATTACTATACTATTATATATATTACTATTTTATTTCTTCATGCTATAAATTAATAAATGAAAATATAATTATCAATATAAAAATGTGTGTGTATGATACTCAATGTTCGTAGTAATTCATACCATTTAAAAGGTAATGTTAGTGGTCCGTGAGATTTTAACCCCTTAACGTGCACGCTCAAGTTAACGCGAGCGCGTTAAACTGGCCAAAATGTGCACACTCGAGATAATTCGAGCGTTGTTGTAATTTATGTTGCTATAATTTTTCACACTAGAATGCAACCGAGAATCGAAAATAACAATGTAAAAGCAAAAAAAAAAAAAAAGTTTTATTGATATTTATCATTTACATGGGATTGTAAGCTATAACACTTATTCAAGTATAAAATATATATTTTTTTATCTAAATTCAAGGTTCTAAATTGTGTTTTTTACATTTAAAAAAAATAGATTTTTTTGGCCTGACCTTTTTAAAACAACTGTGCATTAAGGGGTTAAGTTACGAATTTAATGATTTGCAATATTTAAAAGGTTGCCGACAGCTGCTCAATACACAATCTGTGAGCAAGAGGGTGAAGATTAAATGTTTAATTTTTTTTATCATTTATCTACTTAAAAAAGCCGTCATGATAGTATTAAAATAGTGATTTTTTTTTTTACTATAAAATTTGATAAATTTATGTTTCGTTAATTATACCGTGGTATTTCAGTTGGTAATGGCAGCGATCTCGTAGCCGGAAGTTCGAGGATAAAGATCTGGTCAAAGATCCGCCGTTTTCATTAATAGTAGCATAAAAGGTTCGTGGTCACAATGTTTTCCAAGTTCCAACACGATACCTCAGGATTGTAGCAGGCCAATCA
>CM063506.1:24707450-24727450 GCA_032207245.1 Pardosa pseudoannulata
GCAAACCACGTACAAGCTACCGGCTGAAATTGTTCCTATGTTTTCGGTGAACTTCGGTGTGATACAAAGGTACCACAAGCATGCGCGCACATACTTTTTCTAAAGTAGGGGGGGGGGTACAAATTGGCATCACAGACCAGCAATTGCAGTGTGAACAGTTTTGTCTTATCTACCATTAATATATATCATTAAAAATATTTATTAAGTATAAAATTTAGTTTTATTTAGGGTACTACTTATTTAGTGTAATAAAAGTTTACTAAACAGGCAGATTTGGCTCCCAATTTATTTTTAAATTGTTGTAATGTTCATATTTGGCTCTTTGGCTAATAAGTTTGCCGACCACTGCTTTAGTAGACAAGACCACCTATAACAGACATAGGGCTTCCCCTAGTGCAGTGGTCGGCAAAGTGCGGCTCCAGAGCCGCATGTAGCTCTTTGGCTCCTTAAGTGAGGCTCTGACACAAATATCCACGGAAGGCGCAATAATATTTTCATTTAAAAAAAACTTGGTAAGAAAAAAATTACCTCTTATTTTGATAAATTAAAATTCTTCTATAAATCGAGAACATGTGTAATTTTTTGTTTAAGTTAAAAGATAGATAGGTGATTAAAATTTTATATTGTTGTAAAAATACGTAACGAACAACGAGTTTAATTTTATTAGTTTTCGTAAACGTAAACACAAACTATTTACAAGCTACCGGCTGAAATTATTTGTATGTTTTCGGCGTATTCCGATGGGATACAAAGGTACCACAAACATGCGCACACATAGTTTTTTAAAGTAGTGGGAGGTACAAATTGGCATAACAGACCAGCAATTCTAGAGTGAACAGTTTTGTGTTATCTACCGTGTCTGCCGTTGTCCTGTCTTATTAAAAAGTTGTATTTTTCAGTCTAGCTGCACATCTTACAGGTATTTTTATACGATTTTATTTCACCTGCTATATATGTTTGTGATTCCGGTACGCAATTTGTAATCGATTTTTCGATAACTTCTATTTATCCAAATGTTGGAAGTTTTTTTCAATTTTTGGTCTCATTAAAACGCCTAAAATTAAAAACAACAACATACAAACTTGACTTACTCAAACTTTCCAAGGAGATGCAAGCACATTGTTCGCATTAATAACTATTTATTAAGTATGAAATTTAGTTTTATTTAATGTACTACTTATTTAGTGTAATAAAAGTTTACTAAATAAGCAGATTTGGCTCAAGATTTTTAAAGATTGTTGTAATGTTCATATTTGGCTCTTTGGCTAATAAGTTTGCCAACCACTGCCCCGGTGGAAATAAATACTAATTAAATGTTTTACTTGAAGTTGCATATACATGGTTTCCGCGCACCTGGAAAGTCAGGGAAAATCATGGATTTAGACAATGGATTAATTTTGTCATGGAAAGTCTTGATAGCAAAATGGGTAAAAGTCATGGAAAGTCATGGATCCGCTAAATTACCGATTAAAAAAATGCATTGAACTGTTTAATTCTATTTTTACTTGTCATTTGACTGAAGTTACTGAGTTTGGTATTTATGTATTATCCTATTGACCCTATTGCCCAGTAAAATTTGTTCTTCAATTAAACTTAAAGCAAGAAAGCTTAATGGGTGGGTAAATATATATTATTCTGGTTTTTTCTTAAATTGTAGATTAAAATTTTATTAATATAATAATTATTTTTTAATAAAAAATAGTTAAGATTTTTGCACAAAATATAAGTTTATCTCTAGGGATATTGTATATAAACATTATAGGGTTATATTTGGCTATTATTCATGGTCACCTGCATAATACCAAAGTAACCTGAATTCAAATTGGAAACATTTTGATTGAAAATTTGCTATAGGATTAAACTTAGGTATGTAGATACAACAATTTATTTTTATGTATGTGAGTTTATTAACACTTATAAAGTAAGTTTATGGTTTTTTATGATAAAATTCCTGTAATTTCTCTAAAAGCATATATTTTATTTGTATGTGCATCAGAAGTTTTATTCATATATACTTTTAACGGAAGCTTTTTAAAGTCATGGAAAATGATCTGCTAAATCAGGGAAAGTCATGAAAAGTCATGGATTTAAAAAATTTTATTTTGGCAGATACCCTGCATATATGATGTACCCGGTCTGAAAGGGTTAAGAGAGAACCATTGTATTTGGTAACAGCCGGAGGATCAAACGCCTTTTTAATAAATTTATACCATTTTAAAGAGATCGTCACACTTCGTTATTCCAATTTATTTATCTCTTAAAATTAGCTTAGAATGTTTCTTTTCCAATCATTTCTCTGAGATGAATGGAATCCTGTACCTCTAATATTCGAGCCAGGCAGTTACGCATCCAATCATTTGTCATCTCCTGTGTTCTCCCGTGGTACAACTCTGCTCTGTGAAGTAGTAACCCAGATATCTTACATTTCCTAAATAAAATGTTTTTCTTTTCCATTCTCTCTTTCTCTCCCCTCCCTCCTCTACTCCGTGTAAGGATCGATCGAATCCCCGCTTTCTACATCCGGGAGACAGGTGGCGGGGTCCCTGCCCCGCCCCTCCCAAGGTCACAACCAAACCGCGGCGACGCAAAAGACGAAAATAACAATAAAAAAATATATATATAATAGGAAAAAAATTGCTCACAAGAAGTAAAATCTTAGTCGACCAAGATTCCCCGCCTCTCTGTTTTTATTTTTATTGTTTTTCCCTCTTCCTTGTTTTTGTATCGGGGGAGGGGGTGTTCGGGATAACAGGAAAAGTGTGAAACGTTTTTCTGCACAGATGACTTACTGGAGAAATATTGAGGAGCCAATTTCGGGTTTAGCTTTGCCAGTTAGTAGCGGCTTTTCTCGCGCTTTTCAAACTTTTCGGTGAACTTGGGCACATAGTGGTGGCTTATTTCAGCATCCGCGTTGACGTTTCTGCACTGCACTTCGAAGTATGTATTCTCACTTTTAAATTCTGTTGCTATTAATGGATGTTTATAACCGCTTAGAATCGACGTTAAGCAATAGGTCCCGATCTGTGTATTCAGAACAGGCGCTTCATTTACCAATTTCTCCCTATTACCATGTATAACTATGGTTAACGAAAGTAAAGAAAAGACTACTCCTTAATTTTATCGCCGCTCTGTCATTTTCTTAAGACAGATCGAAAAAGAATTTTTAATTTTTTTTATGTTGTATCTTGACAAAGGACTGAAAGAATACAATTTAAAAAAAAAATCTCAACTACAATAAAATGCTGTTGAATTCGCATCAAATTTATGGCCCGACTAAGATACTTTTGTGCCCTCCACCCTTATGCAAATTTATATCGACAAGTTATTATCATCATTACAGTCATATAAAAATTATAACATTGAATTATCAAACAGATTTAAGAAATTAGCATTAAAGTAATATTCAAAATCAAAAACACCAAATTTTCATTTTACGTCATTATTATTATTTCTGTTTATCCATGCTAAAAATTAAGGACTTTTAAGGACCTAGAGTGACCCACTTTTTTATTTTCTACTATGTCATACTCACAAGCTCTGTGGTGCAGAAAATAAATATTAATAATAGAATTAAAAATAATTTAAATTGATGAGATGATATAATGGTTTATAGTGGTACGTTGCTAATAATCTGTTTTGTAAATATGCAATAACCCATAGGATAAAAAGAACACAAGGTTCGTTGAGGGAATTAATAATCAGGTAATTAACAGTAAAATTAAAGTAAATAGGAAACAATAGAGTTCATGACAAACACAATTACCTCGTACAATAATTTATTAAAGTACGAAAAAATATTATATTATATTAAAGTAACGAAAGGGGAATTGGCATAAGAAAAAAAAAAGTCATCAAGTAAGCAGCAATATATAACAATTAGTGCATTAGTAAATTAGTACAATTAGTAAATTTTTGTGCCCCCTAAAAATTTCGTGCCCATGGCGCGTGCCCCAAGTGCCCATGCGATAATCAGGCCCTGATCAAATGAATAAATATTAATGAAGTTTAATAAAAATATATAACAATTTTTAAAGTTAAAATTTAAAGTATGTTCTTCAGGGTAGTGTTTACAAGTACATTTTACACCATAAATATCATATGTAACGTACTTTCAAGTATCAGTCCTAGCTTGAAACTAAAATATGTTATTTTAAAAGTCTTTTTTATATATTTTAAACCAACAGAGTACCATAACAAGAAATCTTACAAGCAATAAAAGTCACAAGCGAAACTAAAAATAAATTAAAATATCCAAAGCAGGTAAAAGTTTTAAGTGTATCAAAAATATTTAGAAGGCCAAAGTAAAGGGGTAAGTTTACATAAAGAAAACCAATCCTCATCGTTAATGTGCACCTGCATCTATTCCCTAGTTGCTTCCATAAAACTAGTGATGTAGGGAATGAAGATACGTGACCTTGAAGCGCCTATTCTGAATACATAGACTACGATGCACTTTCTTGTTGCAAAACAATAAGGATAGTGTTTCAAATCAAACCAAATCCCACTTTCCTAGAAAAATTCATTCTTAAATAGAAATTCGAAGAAGGATAAAATTGTGGAATGCAACAACAGCCTACGAGCAAAGAACATGAAAAAATTGAACATTTTTACGATGTCCGAATGCTCACTGAGAAACTTTATGGTGTTTCAATCACTTTGCCAATTCACGTAGGATATAATTTATAGCTAACAGTTTAAATTAAGTTTGTAACAAATAAAAGGTGAGCCCCCTAGCTGCTATAAACAAAAGCACTCAGTCACCCTTCAGCTGCCAGAGATGCAGCATTATTGTTCTGTATATTCTTATTTATTTTGTACTTAACTGTTTTGGAAGCTCAGTAGATTTTAAATACAATATTATTTGAGCTAGCCAATGCCTATTATTATTTAAAATCTCTTTGTCACCAATTTTACTGACCTACAATACAAAAATTAGGTACAAAACAATTAAAACAAAATAATTAACAAGATAAGGACTAAGCTACATCTCCGAGAGTTGGAGGTTGGCTGAGTGTTTTTGTCTTTAGCCTCTGAGGGTGGGTTAACCTTCTATTTCTTACATGTTTAGATAAATTTATTTTGTAGATTCTAGCAAGAACTTCTGTTTTAGTGAACATCGACTAATTATATAAGCTGCGTAAGTAGCAAGGTCGGAATTAAAGAAGAGTAAAGTGGGCTGCAGCTCAAGGACCAATTTGTAAATCAATGTGCTAATCTTCTATGTAGGATATTGTAAGAAGATCCCTCCCCGACCAATATTCAGCTCTGGTTAGCAGCATTATTCTATTTTTCTAAGTCTAGAAGCATATGGTAAGCCTTCTGTACTGTCATATAAGCCACATGCGTTTGTGTTATCCGAGAGTAAAAATAACCACCCAGTAGGGTCTCCCAACTGCAAGACTGTTTATTTTCCCTGCTTCTAGTCTGGGCGGTAGTCTTTTTCCCACGTTGAAGAGCCAAAATTATCTGATGATGGGGAATACTTCCTCGATGGTGTCATGTATGGTTACAGGATCTTGTACTCTTATTTATAATAAAGTACTTTCTGGTTAAAGTTATTTTCAGATTAATATAAAGAAGCTTTGTAAGTTATATATCATTGCATAAATTTTCAATCACTTGTAGGATTCTGATATGCAGGGGTGTTTGCGTTCCGGGGAAACCAGAGAATTTTTCACTAACCATCTCCGGATTTCCGGAAAAATAAAATTAAGAATAATTTCTCTTCAGTACTTTCTGTTTACTTGGAGAACGAATCAAAGTTCACTATCACGTTCTCTGCGACTCTCGAATCTTCCGATTGCTATGATGCGGTTTACTAGACTCTGAATCTTAAAATAACAGGTTGAAACTTGGTAAGCTGCTTTGAAAACTCTGCAGGGAGGTATTGGGAAAGGCAAGGGTCATTTACGATTTTAATGGGTAGGAATGCTTTGGTATGAAAGTCATGGAGTCTGTGACACTGAAACGAGGTAACAGCAGTTAAAAGGTTAAAACTGTAAAAGAGACGGAATTTTTATCGACGTTGATGAAAGTACAAGAAACACTCGAAAGATTATATTTGTCATAGTAGCTAAGAAAAGAAATTGCAAGCTTGTCTTAGGTTAACTCTTAGTCTGTCCAGTACAATTCATGATATACACATTTAATGCTTTATATGCTTATAAATCACACGTGATACACAATGATATAAAATATATAAAAGCTTGCTTATAAAAAGAAGTTCATTGTGTATCACATGTGATATACAAGCATTAGATGTATCATACATCATGAACATGACATACTCAAAGGACAATATTTTATATACAAGCCTATAAAGCAGTAAATATGTATATCATGTGATGTACAGGAAGGCAAACGGTTAAAGAAGTAGTTTGAATAATTTAAGAAAATTTGCTTTTATTTATTTTCTTCACAGTAAAATTAATTCTGTTTAAACATGTTTAGCTTTCACATTTTTAAAAGATTGTTTTAGAATTTTAATAGTTTTTATAGATTAAATTTAATTCCCCAACCGTCCGAAATGTGGTCCAGTAATATTTGTTTTTGCATCTCGTTAGACGTATAAGTCTATAAAATTTTCCGAGAATATTTTCTTTCCACAAACATCCTTGAATTTAATAGGCAACACCGAATGTTTATTATGCATTATTCTGTTCGATAAGAGTTTGAAAAAATTGGTGGGGCTGGACGGGTAGAAGGATCTGAGTTTTTGTTTTTGAATCTGCGGTATATCAATTTCAAAATAAGTAAATGTACTGGAATGAAGTATCCGCTTAAATATACTTTATTAAAATGAATTTGAGATCTTTGTTTCAGTTTAGGTGCATACATATGTGCTGATTTTACTCTCATGCAGACTCCGGGCACTCCGGAGTTGCTCTAGAAAAATGAGAAAAATTGATAACTCTGGAAACTCTTCAGATTGCTCCGGAAAATAACAAAACTTTTGAATTGCTAAAAGATTACAATTCAGCAATGAAATACAAAGTTTTGCAAAAAATACTGCTGAATATTACTCTTTCCACACAGTAATGCCGCATGTTAAAGATTTTTCAGTACTGTGTTTAAAAACCAAACGGTATTTAGAAAAAATTTGAGTAGACAAACTCTAGGATCCCTGGTGATAGAAAAATGTAAATATTAATTAGGCATACAATTTTAAATATATAAATTTTAATTTACCTTTTACCATTTACTACTGTGTAATATTTTAAATTTAATTTTAATTTAGAAACCAATATGATATGCACTTATGTATAATCTGGCATTAGCATGTTAAAATTTCAAACCACGCTGTTGCTCCGGACATAAGTGCCTGAATGGCATGTCTGCTAATATGGTATAGCTATCTATAAAATGGTTCATTTCATTTCGTAATAATGATAAATTTCCTTGTTAGCTTTTATTCTAAAATTTCCTTGGTTACATAAATAAATCACTGGCCTTAACTTTCCTAACAACCAATCATGAAGCTAAAGGGAGAGTTAATAGTTGATTGGTTGACCCTTACGGCCTGATAAGCAACTATTCTCGACGTGCAAATGAATAATACTATATTATCAGCTATCTGAGTTTACTCTAGCATAGAAAAAAGATGAGCATTTTCATTCATTTGACACTATATTTGGATACTATAATGTTTCTAAATGGTAGATGAAAGGAGCAATAGTAATTAGAAAGACTAAACTTTCAAGGTTGCATTTATTTATTAAGATCTTTAAGGCTATGCACGGTCTTTTCAAATACCATATGCTAGGCTAGAAATGGTTAAACTGCGGTTCGTTGTGGAGTTCACAAAACAAAATTCATAATTGAGATAAACATTGTTCTGATTATAGTAAATATAATATTGTATTATTTTATAGGTTATACCGAAACAACAGTAATAATACATTATTTTAAAATTTTTACCTAAACACATACATGTATTCACCACCAAACCTCGAAATTACGCCACTATCCGTTCTGATGTTGGCGGTATATCGAATTATGACCCTATGTCTTTCGATAAAAATTAAAGCATTTATTTATTCTCTTGTTTTCAGACATTTTTAGATTCAGAGAAAAAATAGTTTTTTTGTATTCATAAACTCATGGACTAGGATTTTAGTGTAATTTCCGTTTCGTTTAAATATTTTTGGTAGAAAGATTAAAAATACTATTTTAAATACAATTTTTTTTTTTAATATCAATGTTTACAACTGGGAATATAGTCATTTTTTTTTATCTATAGTATCTAAATTCATATATAAAATAAACGTAACCTATTAAATCTTATATCAAAGCAATATGATTTTGCTGCCTTTGGCGTCAGTGTAAAAATATAGCCGTAGTAGAATCCTTAAAACCATAACTATAGTTTTTAGCAGAATCCTGTTTGCATTTACTGAACTTCAGTATTTTGTTTTACCAAAAGATTTAAACTGTACAATTTTAGTTCGACGAATTTTTACGGATACTAATATTCAACAGTAAAAGAACTTTTAGTTGGTAGATTTTAATAAAGTTTAGAATATACTAAAGTTGATGTTTTTTGAAGGCATTATAACACAGTCATTGTACAAACGATTATGCATGATCGTTTGTAAGACTCATCAGTGAAGAGGTCTCAAAGAGAGGTTACAAGATTAAATGATAAAGGGATTCTAATGGGGAGTAGAATTCTTTCCAAAAACAGTTCTCATGTGAATTTTTACTGAAAATGAATCCCTGTAGCAGTCGATCCTGTTCTTCTACAACGCTCTTTTTTTTTTCCCCCAAGTCTAGCTGAAATTTTTCTGCCAGGTTCATTAGACTTATTTTGATTTGGGTTTGGCGCTTTGGTTAGTCTGGTAAATATTCCTATTTGTTATAAATGTATCCACTAAATGAATATGATCAAGGGTTGTACAGTTGAAAAGAACTGTGAGTTAACTACACCTCTTAAAAATGCTAACATTGAGGCGAGGCTCCAATAGCTCACTTCTGTACTTTGCAACTGTCCCACAACTTCTGTCAAACATGTGCCTACTTAACTCAGACTATCAAGCTTTCACCGGTTCCTTTCTCAGAAGATAGAGGACAGGTAACGAGATCTTTCCAGATGAAAGTACTGAATTAACCTAATCAGATAGCTAATAGCAGAGCTTCTTAGGCTGGACAAGTGAAGAGATTAGTTCCTCATTGGTGCGTTGCGTGGTCCAAACATATGTTCTCTACATCATGCTAAATTACTAAATGTACGCAGAAGCGAGCAGGTCTTTTTTCATGTGGTGACGTGAAGGTCAGGAGTGAGCTGAGAAACTGTTGCACTCCAGTTACGCCTAACCAAAACGAATAAATATCGATCTTCATTGACCGTCCGGATGGTTGCCCAGGACTTCTACCTCTTCAAATCCAACACTCTGAAACTATGTAATCCGCACACTACGTTAAACGTTACATTCTCGAAGTCTCTGGCAATGATTACTTGAGCCTCTCTTGGTTCCAATATCTAGTGCTCTAGATTTTCCATGTTTTAACCTCATCTCAGCGTTGGTGGGTACACAATCTGTTTACTTTTAGGATTTTACCAAATGTTGTGTTGAGAAAAAGAAAACACACACACACACACAACTCGCTAACGCGTGCGAGTAAATGAATCTTGGAAATTGTACAGGTATTTATGGCCAGGGCCTGATTTAGGCCTACTCTCAGGCCTTGGGCACCAAAGAAATAAAAATCTTCTCTCTCTCTTTCTCTATTTAAACTATTAGTACAACGCATATTTGCGAATTAATCCAAGTTGCATTATGAATGCTTTCGTTAAAAATTCCCTTTTAAATTATTTTATATTCCACTTAAATAGTAGAGTATGTAATAACGTCAAATCAAGGAAAAAATGACGAAATTGATATTTTGATATTGTTTTGTATTTACTATTTGCAGTTAATTAGACGGTGCAAAGGTTCAAACATAAAAATATTAAAGTCACCATTAATCAAATAGAGGGTATAATGCATCGATGTTTAAAATATTAATGATATTAAACTAGTAAACATTATTCGAAATCAGCCAAGATGTGGCCAATAGTTCCTTTCATATGCGATTGTTTTAATACTTGCGGTTCGCATTCTTTTCAAATGTGTATGGCCATTCAAAATCTTTTTTAAACAGTAGGTTCTGGTCTAATCCTTTTGTAGTAAAAAGTTGACCCTAGTGTTTACGTCATACCGTTAGTCATCAAATAATAATACAGGATGATTTCTTTTCATACGAACATTTTACAATTTAAAGTAAAAACTTATCTAATGACCGCAAGTGACAGTTTTATAAATATAGATTAAGAACATAATTTCTTTGCAATTAACGTAAGGTTTATCGACTGATTCTAAATTTTGCTGGAACAAAAGTTAATTATTTCAAGTTCTTCTTTTCTTTTCCATATTGTAAGAAAAACGCGAATGTTACTTTTCTATACGGTATTTGTTGTTTAAAAATTAACGGGCTTCACTCAGATTTTAAGTAAAATAAGGTGAAATTACATTAAGAAATACAAGTATATTTCACTTGTAGATAGAAAAACCATATACTGCGTAAATATTACTCAAATGAGTTGTTCTGCGGAAACCTTTACTGAAAGATATCATCATCTTAGTTGTACTTCTGGTATTAATGAGTTGTCATTCCGATCACGCCTTTACTGCAAACAAAAATACATTTCCCAACTTTGAAATTGCTTAGTTGAAATACAGCTATCAAGATTTTTAAAAATATTTTTCTTAGCTGTCAACAAAATTTTATTGTTTAACCTCTCAAGATTAAATCTGGCCTAAAACAGGCTTGAAAAAATTATCGAGATTTTATAATTGCGGAAGTGACAACACTTTTTTTCTTTTTTTAAATTTTATCTGTCCATTGCAACCATTGGAATCCCGCCCTGCTTGTTTAGGAATTTTTTTTTCCTTTATTTTAATGTGTGACATGATTTGAAAAGAGCTTATCCTGAGCATCCTAATTTTCAGACTTGTTTGGAATATTTCAGGTAGCTATTTTTTAACGTGTACAAAGAGTGTGCATTTTGTAATTGTAAATATTGTCCTGTTTGTAAGTATATGTTAAATATGTTTTAAAAACATGATTATATTATTAATTCTATTTTTTAAAAAATGGTTATAAATTTTACGGACGCATTTCGTGTTTTCGCAAAAAAGTACAATTTTTTTTTTAAATCTTTTATTTGAACTGCTCATTGTTTAGCATAAGGTACAGTTTGGTGATCAAGACTACAATTATTTTAAATAAAACATTTTCCGTTTTTGTATTTTTAAAATGTCACCAAAATTTTAATTGCTAACTTAACTACTGGTTATCTTGTATAAAAGCACTTCATTAAATTCAAATGCTGTTTTTATGTCTGAACTTCTAATTTCGATGTGATAGTTTAGTTTCGATATGTTAAGTATATTACTAATCTAACTTATTTTACTTATATTACTTATTTTAATTGCTAATTTAACTACTGTTTATCTTGTACAAAAGCCCTCCATTGAATTCAGATGCTGTTTTTATGTCTGAACCTCATTTAATTTCAATGTGATAGTTTAGTTTCGATATGGTAAGTATATTACTAATTTAACTTATTTTACTTATATTACTTATACAACTTATATTATTTATTTTAATTGCTAATTTAACTACTGTTTATCTTGTACAAAAGCCCTTCGTTGAATTCAGATGCTGTGTTTATGTCTGAACCCCATTTAATTTCGATGTGATAGTTTAGTTTCGATATGTTAAGTATATTACTAATTTAGCTTATTTTACTTATATTACTCATATAACTTATATTACTTATATTACTTATTTTAATTGCTAATTTAACTACTGGTTATCTTGTACAAAAGCCCTTCAGATGCTGTGTTAATGTCTGAACCTCATTTAATTTCGATGTGATAGTTTAGTTTCGATATGTTAAGTATATTACTGATGATTTGTAATTTAAATGTAATTCCCTGTTCTGAAACTGCGAAAAAGGGGGTATTTTGGATTCCTTCTTTTTCAGCTGTAGTTCTTTCCCAGCATCTTCTCGAATACTTCATTCATGATTTCATTTATCCGTTCTCACAACCTTCTACTCTGTGCTTTTGATATCATCTCAGAGATCGGCGAAATTAAGATTGACTTGAATATTGCAATTTGGCCTAATAGCTCGTGCAAATACGTGATTTCACTATGCATCCCTTCTCGTTTGTTATCGGAATCGGCGCCCAGAATTTAAAAGAGATAATTCACGTGCCAAGCATTAAAGACCCGAGAGAACTGCAACGGGAAAGTATCCTGGGACTTTATTGCAGCAATTTCATCATGTCTCATCAGGTAACTTGCCATTGTTCTGGGGAAAAAAACAGTACAATCTACTCAGCCCCGGGTTCGCGCGAGGCAGCCTACCCGAAAGAAATGTCCTCGAATCAAGGGTGCATATCGGGACATACACACACACTTTGCATAATCGGTTCCAGTGCCTTGTTAGGCTTCTAATGAATTGAACAGCTGTGAGGTAAAGAACCTAATTTCTGTAGAGAGTTATGCCCCGCCATGTTCAGACTAGACAAATCAGGGATCAATGAATCCTGACTTGAAGACTTGTTTGTTTTTTAATTATATGATGTTTTGTTGTTGATATTTCATGCTATAGACCAGGGATAGACAAACTTTTTCGGCTGCGGGCCAAAAATCGAAAGAAAATAAGTTTGGATGGGCCAGGATAATTTTTCTTTAAATTTTAAAAACAATATGCGATTACCTGACTGTTTAAATACGTTAATGAGATGAATGAAATTGCGATTTCATTTTTAAAAGTTTCTTATAAGTTCGAAGTGGGATGTACTGATTTTAAGGAACGATGTTAAATGCTCATCTGTCAGTCTACTTCTGAAATTATTCTTTCTAAGGTTCAAAGTTGAAAACACTTGTTCACTATAAGAAGCAAATATACTGCTAAATATATAAATTTGGGATACAATATTTAAGCAAAGTAGAAAAGGAGATGGATATATAATGTATAAATACACATTTCTTTTAATTTGCCTCATCCCTGCTATAGACTATTTGCTTAGCAATTATTTACAGTTGAATTTGGGTTGTACTTTTCACATTTCAAACATAACGGGAATGTGTTTCTCCTATAACACATTTATATGAAAAGCAAAGAAAAAAAAATCATGTGAATATGGATTGGTATACTTAAAATAAGCACTCTGGATAGTGGAGAAAATAAAAATCAAGTTTCATAGGTGGCTAAAAACTGCTAATGCATGTGCATATATATAATTAAACAAAACAAACAGTTGATGAGTTTTATATTAAAATTTTATATTGTTATAAATGGTGTTTCTATTAGCAATATCGAAACAAGAATCAAAGACAACCAAAATGTTTGGTTTTCGCATACACTTAGACAAATCTACAACATTAACTTTCTCGATCTTGAACTACCAACTGTTAGCAAGAACTAAATGAAATTTGATGTTATATTACAAGTCTAAATGTATATTAGGCTTTAAAGGTGATGGAGCAACTACACCATATTGGCCAAGCCTTTCAATCCAGAGGTTTTTATCAATAAGCACAAAAATGACAACATATAAAATAATAAAGAGATAGAAGGGTGGATTCGTGAGTTCATAGCACAAAAACTAGAGAATAGAGAGTTTAGGGATAGAAAACATGAAATGTTTTTGTGGCCAGGGACATCCGTACAAAATACGTGAAGTTAAATAATTTAAATTGTAAAAAACATGTAAATGTATATAACAGATATCACATAGGATAAAAGTTTGTTGAAAATTTAATTTTTTTGGTACTTAAAAATTAGATGTTTCATTGGAGTTTCAGAAGAGTGAGAGGGGACAGAAATTTTTCCCCTACACATAAGAAAACGAATTTTACAACAAGAAAATTGTAATTAAGACCTAAAATTAGCTTCGGGTTGTTCGCTATGTAGTATTTTTATTACAAAACGGCAAGTTTTTTCCAGTTTGTGTCTAAGCATTTTTGAAAAGATTAGAAGTTTCAATATTGCATTTCATAATATAATTATTTCGGATGAATATAAACGTATAGACAAAAAATATTTGAATACTTTAAGTATTTATATAAAAACATGAAAATTTCTCTATGTCCTTAAAACATCTTATAACAAGGACTGACAAAGCATTTTAATGAAGATTCTTCACAACTGCCTAAAATTTATATTTGGAACAGATTTGCTGTCGTAATTAAGATTTATAGTTAAGAAAATTTTACTCTTACCTAACTGCTAAAGTATTTTTATAGTAATTAACGTTTTACATATTTCATTCAAAATTATTTATCTTAACGAATTTTTAATAACAACAGTGACATTATTAATAAAAGTGTTATTAATATCAGATTATAAAGTTGTCTTTCAATATTGTAGTGTTTTTATAGCTTTGCTTTCCGTTGATTTCACGAATGTATTTTTAAAATCTTATAGAAATTTTTTTCCCTTGAAATTAAGGCTAAGCATTTCCTATACAAAATTTGTTGTGGTATTGCATTAGCCATCTCGTCTATTTTAAAATGAGCTAACACGATGCAAGTATTGCATGATCTTTGTGTGAGATGTTTAAAAAAAAAATCCATATTTCTGTGAAGCATTTCGCCAGTTGCTATCTGTGCTGCAATTATATCGATATTTCGACAGCTTACTACAGACCAGATAACTGTTGCCTTTGCCCTAGGTAATTGCCCGACGTGAAATATATAACCACATACATTGCAATCAGCAGTCAGTGGTGTGGTATGGAGACCCCTGCTATGGCTTGATGATTCTTAAAGAAGTATCCGCAGGGATCACATCATATATAAAACCATGCTCAGAAGGGATTCACACTGTGCAGTTAAATAAAACAACTAGACACAGGCATTTATTTAAGATAGTATAAGGAATGACGTAGAGCTCTGGATGTCAAACTGAACTAACGTTACAGAAGTTTAAAATACTGAAAGTACATACAAGTTACATAAACAAACATCAGCACCTTCGATGCAACCGAGCCATCTGCTACTGTCACACTGACTCTTATATAGGCAGACAACATATACATACATTACAGATATTTGCATATTTAAAAAGATGCTGTGTTGCCACAAATAAAAATACGATAATTATAAAACTTCACTCATAACAAATATCAATACAGATCAATGAATTCATGTTACAATAATATGTGAAAATACATTACAATATTTATAATATATACAAGACACTATTTACAAAGACTGAACATTACGTCAACGGCCTTAATCAGAAATGATGCGTATGACGTCAATCTTCGGCGAATCAAAACGAGACAACGACATAAGTTGTTATTGCGCAATCACCACAGTGGTACAGACAGAAAGGTACAAGGCACCAGATGTTGGAGATGCACCCAAGTTTGCTGCCTAGAATGCTTGGTCCCTCTAAAAATATTCTCCAGCTACTAATCAACAATGATGGATTAAGAATTGATAATATGCTATCTTTTTTTCTTTTTTGTCGTTGGCATTTACAATATTAATAATGCCAAATTTTCTCGCTTTACCCCTTGTAATAGATCAAAACCCGGCAAAGTAACATTTGTATTATGATTCAAACTAGATCTGATCAAAAAGCTTTAATCTCCACCGAATTTAATGTGTTAAGCTGTTCACTACGTGAAAGAAACTAGCCTTCCCCTCCATAAAAAGTAAATAAATAAAAATAAAAAAAGTAAAATACATCAGGATGCATGATTCCGTGTGTGGCTTCACGAATTGAACCGAGCATACATCCTAACTTTAGAGTCGTTATCCCGTCGGCGAGATGTAGTCGCACAAGGATTAAATGAAAGTCTTAAATTTTACATCCTTATAATTAATTCATTGCTTATAAACTGTTAAAAACTATCTTAAGAAAATAAATGAAAAAATAAAAATAAAATCCATAACTCCTCAAGCATTTGTGCCAGCAGTTTTTTCTCTTCAAGCAGATGGTAGCCGGACAGGTGAGGCACTACCCAATTACCTATTTGGTCATCGTGGTTTCTCAAACGTTTCCTTGAGATATTAACCCCTTGACTTACAAGTAAAACGGAATATGATGTGTCCAAAAAATACTATTTAGTTCTGGCTCATCTGAACAATTTTGGGAAATTTGAGAAAGAGAACGTTTTATTTTGATATTTGCATTTCTGTGGAACCTTGAATGGGATTTATATATGGTGCTAATTTACAATAATTAAGTAACAGTATAAAATTATGATTTAATGTAGAGCCGCACGACGTCTGTCGGAGGCAGCTATCGACGTTTCGGAGACTTTAAAATTTACTTTGGCAAATAAGAAGACTGACGTCTCTCAGACGTCATTGTATGTCAAGGGGTTAAGAGGTTTTAAAAAATAGCTGAAAATCATTTTTTTAATAATGTATTTAGAAAGTCATTTGGTTATAAGATTTATGTATAATCGGAGATATTCATGCTAGAATAACGGACTTATTTCTGTATAGACAGGATTGTGTACAAAATATTAGTAAATGCGCGCGTGTCTGTCCATCCGTCCAGCCAAAATGCTATTTTTCGTTCTCTCATAAAATTGAAATTAAATATTTTCAGTAAAATGTTTTGGATTCTATTCCGCTGAAATAGTAAAAATTCGGAATTATGGCTAGATTAGAATCATGTAAATCATACAATAACCCTTGCTTTTAAACATTATTAACCAGCTGAAGTGCCCGACGTTGCTGGGGGGGGGTATTATTTTGTGTAGATTAAAGTTGATTATTTTGATTGTACTTGAATGGTGCAAAATTTTTAAGAAGGTTGAATAAAGCTCCAAACCGTTTTGAAATGAAACCACCATTTTATATATATATATATATAAATAAACTGGAGTAGTAAGGGATTAGTACTACTCTTAAATTGTAGTTAAACATTTTCCTTATTGCAATTTATATTAGATATGTATCATATATTTCTTTATTTTCGGAGGGCCGGATAAAACCTTTAGGCCAGCCGAAACTGGCCAGCGGATCTTAGTCACCCATCCCTGTGCTAACTGTATGTGCGTGTGTGTGAAAGAATAGTTGATGATATAACTGTTATCTTGATAATATAACTATAACTATACTTCTTGATAAGTTTTCCACTTTAATAACATAGTTTTAGCTGATTTGGCCGCGTGTAGCAAAAGAGTAGACTGTAGCGCTTTAAACCTAGCCAAACATTTGAATTTAATTTTGAGAACGAAAAAATATATATTCCTGGGTCCAAAAATATGTATTCCTAGTTCTTTTTAATATAATTTGAGTTGTATTTGACAAATTCCTTTTACCACTTAGAATATATATATCGTTACTCATGCTGCGGTTCCTAAAATCCTTTGTAGCCAATTCAGTTTGTTTGAAATAACTTTTTATTCTGACGTTATATAATAAAGATTATTAGATAATAAGAAGTAATAAAGAAAGTACTGTCAGCAAATTTTCCTCCATTTTGTTATCCTTTTGTGACGTTACTTACTAATTGTGACTTTTTCAACCAATTGTTATCTTCAGTATTTTCTTATATATCTACTCCTCATATGTGACTCTAAGTTTGATATTGGTAAACAATAATTTGATAATTGGTTACCAATTGGTTTCACAAGATTGAATAGTTAAGGTTGTCTCCGATTTGTTGAACTGGATAAAGAAACGAAACAATTGTGATTTGTCTCTATACTAATAAATTTTTTAATGTTATTTATAACAATGCAAATTTTAAAATAACTATAAAATCTAGCATCTAAATACACTGTTTTGTTTAATTTGCAGTCGCCATTCAACCCTCTCTCAAAACTTGTGAATTTTCAACAGGATTGTGAATTTCCAACACGGTCCTGTTGATCGTGTAAATAAATTTCTTTTTTTCTACATAATCTAGTATACCAATTCAAGTATAACAGTTCACAAAATAATTTTTTTATTTGATATTTTATTATTATAATTTAACGAGACATTAACAGTTTTTAATATAATTTGAGTTGTATCTGATTAATTCGTTTTACCACTTAAAATATATATCTTGTTACTCATGCTGCGGTTCCTAAAATCCTTTGTGGTGAATTCAATTTGCTTGAAATATCTCCTTATTCTTATATTCTAATACATTTATGACCATTCTTTACAGTAACCTGCTTGAAAGCATACTTCGCACGAAACGTGCCTGCGTATAAAACTTGCCCATATCCCTCTTTCATATATAAATAGCGGAGTTGAGTGTTCACTTGGCATTAATCCCCTCAACTGAGAAGGGGAATGTTTTGGGGGTGGGGTGAACCCCACGGGAATGTCTTTGTCGTAATAGTTATTCTATGTAACCCCGAGGGGGAGGGGCACTTTTCTGCCTACTAGTTCCCACACCTGTGCTAAAATCTATACTATATTCGACAAAAGATGACATTTTTGGCATACTTGGCGAAGGTTTGGGGGTATTTAACTGTAAGCAGTGCTTTGACAGGAGCTGCGAAGTTTCTTTTTATTTGGTAGCATCATATAGCATTTTCCCCCTCCCTACTCCCTGTTATTTTGATGTACTACTTCAGCCATTTTAGGGAGTTTTAAAGTTTTAAACATAAGAAGAAAAAAAAAACCCGAAAAGATTTATAATGAATTTTTTTTTCTATTGATTTTTAACATTTTAAATTTCAACCACGTTGAAAAATTTCTTGCAACATGCAAGCTATATCTATATATGTCTCTTTTGTAAGTTGTTTTAAATTTACGAGCGTATTTCTCAAAATTATAATTTTCATCACTCCCGTAAAATTCATCTTTCTACTAATAAAACTGTTTGAAGTTATCCATATTTAAATATATAATATTTATTAAAAAAAAATCAATGTAATTAGGTTATAATATTTTTCCATATATTTCAAACAGTTGTTGATGTCGCAGTTGTTTAAGTATTGACACAACATTTGTTTATATACAGTGGGTTCCGCTTAATGTGATCAGTTTGGGACACCGTGATTTTGATAAGAATAACTGATTGATAACAATAAACGATATACAAAATTAGATAAATTTACCCCTCCCCTGTAATTCACACGTACTACATTTCAGAATAAAATGAAAAACTCACCTTATATTTATGTACTGTATATTATCCTTTAAGACATAAGAATTGTTTACATAATAAAATAATTGATCAATAGTTGACTGTCTACAATTCGGACCATCACAATAAAATCTGGACAGACCCCTGTTTACACTGTAAGGTAGCAGTTTAATATCCCTGTTACTCCCTATTCGTACTTATTCACTCTACAGACCTTTAAATGCGTATAAAACCGAAGAACAATAATTAAGGTTCAGATTTTGATCATATTTTAAAAAACTATTGCATAATTTGGGGAATACCGAATTAAAAAATTTGCTTTTGTAAAAGTAAAATATTAATTTTCTTGACTGATGCAAGAACTACACATTTACGTCAATTGTATTTTGCATTCATTTTGTGGTAATTTCGTAACATCAATCAGGTTGTCTGGATTTATATATATGTAAGGGAAATTCTCAGGGGTTTTCAAATCTGAAGTCGAAAGGCTAAAAATTCCCGCGTCCTTTTGTAAATGTAAAAATAATTAATTTTCTGGACGCAAAGACCCTTAAATAACCCACATTTATGTCAATTTTATTTTGCGATTCATTTTTGTGTACTCTTTTACGTAACATCAATCAGGATGTCTGTATTTTATATATATGTAAGGGAAATTCTCAGGGGTTATTCAAAATCTGATAATTTTGTACAACATGCATTTGAATTAAATCAGTAACCTTATTGGTTTCACAAGTTTAATTTGAAATAAACATTTCTAGTTTTCTCATTAATGTTTGTCGAGGACTGAAAATTGTACTAAAATCGAGTTCTCTGCTCTGAAATAAATTTGAGGAGGAGGATAGGGATCAAAAATTTGTTTTTTATTTATCTATTTAATACTAAAGTTATG
>CM063506.1:24732450-24757450 GCA_032207245.1 Pardosa pseudoannulata
TATCTCTAATACCTACTTTGTTTTTGTATTTCCCTTGCTATTAGTATCTCCATCCCTCTCTTAGAATTACGGGTTAAATCTTCATGTAAGATTTATCCTGCACCTTCTGGACTATTTTCGTGTAAATTAGTTACACGGCGAGCCTATTTAGGAAGATACAAGTTAAATGAGTTGAAAACGAAAACGTGTCATTAAACCACACTCTTCCTAATACCTCCTTACTATTATTTCAAAATCGCACCCGTCTATGAGATATGACTTGCAATTAAGATAAATTGGAGTGCCTCAGTTTATATTTTTGAAGCACATTTCCATTTTTGAGTTTCCCCCTTCTCTGGCAAATGAGTCCCTCGTGTCCAGGATATGTTGAAAGTAAATCTGTACCCCATTCACTTCATGAGATTCTCCGGTCATAATTCCCCTAGCCGTGTTTATTTCCTTGCATCATTTCTCTGGCATGTACATGGATTCCTGGCTTCCTCCTTACCACCAGAGTCGTGAGAAGGAATTCGTGCTCCATTGAGCCCGAGGACTATCGCTCGCTCTACCATTTGAGGTATTTATTCTATAGGTGAAAGGTAGCTTTCTGCTAGATGTCATTCACTGCCACCTGTAGGCCACTTAGGAAAGTTTTCATTTCCTCTAAACCCTCTGATATCAAAGTTTTAGCAGTACAACACTATTTGAGATCTCGAAACAACATGCCGGTTTAAGGGTTAAAATACGCTATTATCTAATTCTAATTGCTCAAAAATTTAGCAGACGATAATATTAAAGATCAGGAAAATGCTACTTTTTTATGTATAACTCGCAAGTGTGTCCGTGCTTTGCTACGGTGAACTAAATGTATTACTTTTAAACAAAAATTTTTTTTCCATGCATAACTCTCTAAATTTGTCACAGTTCAGTTCGAGTCATTGGCATATTTATATATTTCTATTATAAGCGTATTATAACAATATTCAATTTTTATACTACTGTATTACTACTGTACGTTGATTAGCAACGTTAATAGATCTTGACATATTAAGGGGTAGAATAGGAAGCAGAGGTTTTGACAACAACAGTGTTAATTTTGGTGGTATTAATAAATGTTGTCCAAAATTAAAGAAATTTATGGCAAACAACATGGTTTTGTATGAAATAGAAACACACATTCAAAATTGACAACATATGAATGTAAAGATAACTATATAAAATGATAGGTTTTTATTTGCCCATGAGAATCACTGAAATTTGTATTTTTTGTTCTTAGAATATTGTTGATAAACATTCCATTGTAACGTAAAAATGAACCAAGAATTAAATTTAAAATTAGTTCTTATATAAAAATGCTATAATTTGCGTCCCATAGAAATGAAAGTGAATCACTTTATATCTCAATTTCCATGTCAAATCGAATGGATACTACGCAGACGATGTTTAAATAATATAAAATAAGAAATGAATAAATGAGATATTTAAAGGAATGACGTCATAATGATTTTAAAAAATATCGTTTTCACCTATTTATTATGTGATAAGTTGAATCTACTGCTTTTAACCGAGGAAAACTGCGCTTAAAAAATTACCTGGGATTAACGGCATGACGTCACATTGCTAGAAATATTGCTTCTTTCACTTAGTTATGATGCGATAAATTGAAAAGTTAATCGTTTGCCTTTAATCGAAAACAATGCTTGGAATAATGACATGAAACGCTCGAAAAAGGGGGAAGGAATGGATGTCGAACGCTAAAAATTTACAAAAACCTTCCTAGGGATATACCTAATAATTTTCCAAATTTTCACGGCGATTGGATGTATGGTTTTTGAGTCTATCGAGTACAGACAGACAAAATTTCATTTTTATATCTATAGATAATAAAATGTTTAATGTGTGTTGCTTGTGTTTCGCGTTTTTAAAAAACCCCAAGTGCCACAAATAGCATTTTGAAAATTAGCCTTTAAGAAAAAGTTCCATATACCAGCTCTATTACTGGGAAATTTAGTGAAATCAGCTTCGAATTCGCACGTAGTTTATTTATCGTGAGAAACGTGTTTTGTTTCGTGGTAATTAAATTGATAGAGAACTATAACTGCTTTATCTCTGTAATTTATCTCAAATTTACATTTTAAAAACCAGCATTTTTTCTCAAAAGTTTTCCAATGATGTATCTGTATTCAATTAAACTCATTTAATTTTTTTAAATCCTCTTTGCAACTTTGAGGTAACTTTTGGCAATATCCCAAATGGGGTCTCCATTGATTGAATACTAGCGTAAATATTCACAATTGAAAACTGATACGATGCGTGTATTGATACAACTTATGAGATAGGTATGCCCCTTACACGAATTTATTTTTATCGATATTTCAACCATGTAAAAATATTAAGAATTTTTCCCCCGCTTACACGAATTTCGGCTTATATTCTAAAGCGCAATGTGTGTTAACAGAACAGTTTTAAAAAATGGTGCATATTAATGGATTAAATGTGTAGCTCACTTATGAGGATTGATTTTAACGTTTTCGTTTTTGAATCTTAGTTACAATTATTATTTTTAATTCTAAAATATGTTAATACACCTCTTTTAACCCAATCTGTAACCTAATTTTATTATATACGAAATAAGGGGATGAAAAAACATGTTTATCTCTCTAACATAATTGAGAACAACTGAGATTTTCATCTTAACGATTAAGTACGGTTTAAGGTTTTATCACACGTCAACAAGTACGTGTTAGTTTATAATTCCTTTTACTGGTGAAGAATGTGTAGATATCTTGTGTTACAGCGAAAAAATTGTGAACCGATTTAGTTTAGTTCAGGTTCACTTGTGATAACTTTAATCGGTTGAAAATTTTTCGCTATCACAGAATTCCACTTATTCTTCAACGGCAAAAGGAATCGTAAAATGAATCTGCTGCTTTTTTAACACGTACACGTTGTCATGTTATGTGTTTAGTAGTGTATTTAGTAGACCATAAACTAACACTTGCAAAAGTCGTTAATCTAACATATCAGCAGATTTGTAGATAGTAAATTCTCTAATCAAACTAATCATTCTAATGAATTTTGAAAAAGAAAATATATCTGTGATAGTGGTCAGTTTTGTTATTGAGATAATATAATCTGTTTCCATGTCAGATATATAATTCTGATAAATAACTTTAATATAGTTTGAAATCAAAACTTACGTAACACCTAGTTTTTGTTTTAAATAATTAAAACAAACTATAATAAAACAAAAAAATCAAAAAAAAAACCACATTAAACATTAGTACATTTAATTTAAACAAGATTAATTAATTAAAAAATATAAAACATACCACAAATTAATAAACAATAAACAAAAAAAAAAAAAAAACACAAAACATAAATAAACAAAAAAACAAAAAATAATAAACCCCAAAACAACCATAAAAAAAAAAAATAACCAATAAAAACATAAAAACAAAAAAACTGATATATAGATAAAAAAATATAATAATCTAAATATCATATTTAAAAATCACATATAATATCTACATTAAATTACCAAATAAAGTTTTACAAAAGATACAATATAAACAAAAAATTAACTATAATAAACATCACAATTAATATTTTACATATAATTTAAAACAACAAAACAATTAAAAAAAATAAAACCAAAAAAATCACCAAAACAAATAACAAATAATAACCCAAACCAAAGACCAAAAACACCACACACATATTCACATCAAAAAATATTTTCTAAAATAGATACACTATATTAGCTTTTAAACTCATCTATAAACACAAACACACATAAACCTAAAATATCTGTAATAATTATTCCCCAATTTAAAGTAATATATACATGTGTAATAATTTGGTGTACCAAAAAATTATACACACACACCAAAATTACCTAAAAACCTATAACTTTTATAATACAAAAAAATTACATTAAACATAATAACAATCAGAACAATATCCGCATTAAAACATCAATTAAAAAAATAAAATCACTCAACATAATTTTACACTTGTTAAATATAATACATACCTAATAAATTTTTTCATCAATATCCACATATACCTTACTGGATAAAAATATAAATTAAATTTCATTTGATTTTAACTATAAGTATATTTTAAACTACCAAAAATGCTTATATCAATGACCAAATATATACATATTACAAAAAAACATATGTAACTTTTTCATTATTGCTTAAAATAGCATATCTAATGTTAATCGTTTTAGGATGGATAATTTTTGTGTTAATTTAGCTCGACTTTTTTTTTTGATTGTTTTTTTTTTTTCATCATATGTTATTTTTTACAATAATTGTTTAGACGCTCATCTTGTATAGAGAATAGTAGGAGATATTAGTAGAATATTATAATTTATTATCCTTTAGGAGATTTAAAACACTGATCTATTTATAGCTGATCTAATGGGTTTGTTTATTTGGTTTGTTAATTTCTGTCGGTTATTGTAGTGTCCTAAATATGAATGAATTTTTTTAATTTTTTAATACGTTTCATTTCAGTCTGTGAATATAGAGATGTTAAATATTTAATTAGTCTCATCGAGATTTAAAATTGATAGTTAGACTTCTATCGTTCCAGATTGTTTTGAATATGATAAATACGTTTGTAAAGGAGTAAAATAATTCTAGATTTAAAATAATATGTTACGTGTGATTCATTGCGTGGAGTCATCGGTTTTGGGATGTTCGAAGAATGAAATGATTCAATTAGTCAGAATAATTAGTTAAATAATTGCTAATAATTGCATTTCAAAATTAAAAATGATCATTTTCATTTTAAAATTAAATTTGTATGCATTCAGAGTTTTAACAAACAAATAGATGGCTAAAGAAAAAAATAAATCCCTATTAAGATAATAAATTTCCTCATAATATCGCTAAAAATATAAATATATTCAAATATTTGGCACTAATTCCGATATTTTATACTGGTATTTTTCTGTTAGGAACATGACTCGCGCCTAGAAATGAGTTATTTTCTTGGGAAGTCTTAATTTTTATCTTTGTTTAACATTCTTAGAGATAATTATTAAAAATTTTTAATAAATGACGTCTCCAAATTTTGCACGTTTTTCGATTTAACAAACATCTTGTTGCAAAATTGTAATGACGGCTTTTATGTTAAGAAAAAAGAACATTTTTAATGTAGTTTTATTGTCTCATGAAATAATAGTTCAAATGATTACTAAGAGTGTCTTTTTTAAATTTGATAGAAATTACATGATTTTATTGTTTTGGTGTTCGAGCCTTTTGCCTTTCCGATGTTCAAAAGGTACTACGATAGGAAAAATTGTAGAAAGAAAGAATTAGGAAGAAAAGCCGCTGATCATAGTTAAATAATCAGTATCTCTGTAATGTTCGCATTTGAATTTTGGTGTGTGTTTTCTATCTCAGTTAAATGTGTATATAATTTTTTTAAAGAAATTTCATTCTGTGTAGCCTTTTCTCATGTGGAAGTAACGAACATATTACACTCCATATTGTATTCTTTTTTGATGTTTTGAATGGTTTTTAGATATTGAAATTTTGCGAAACGTTGCATTCGCAATATAATCAGAAAGATTTTTAATTATTTCTTATAATTTTGTTTTTATAGTTTAAAAAAATAATTTTAAATCCATGTTTTATATTACATATTATAAGCTTTGTGGAATTTGTATAACTGTGTACAAATGTTTGTTTTATATTAATATTTTAGTTATGTATATCTAGTGGTTCGAAAGCTTTCTATTTAAGAAGTGTTGTTAGTGATATGTATATGCTAAAAGATCTATTTGTAGAGACTATTTTATAACAGATGACAATTTTCCGACTAAAAACAGTACTAGATTGTCATTTACTTGTTCTTTGGTAAGTTGTTTCTATTAACTATGTTATAGTTTCTTAAGTAATCCCCGCATTTTCTTCGGCTAAATATGTACATATTTAGCTAAGTATGATATTTATTTAAATATGGATGTTATATTTTTTTTGTCTGAAAAGTTTTATGATTATTAGTATATTTACCGTGTAAGTAAATGTAAATCATCCCTAGTATAATTATGTTTGTAGTATTATTGTTGGCTCTGATAGTTTATTTTTCTAAATGATTTTAATTTGTTGATTTATAGAATATATTATTTGTCTAAAGATTAAATGGAGTCTTTATCTTTTTAAAATCGCTCAAGAATATAATAACAAAAGGTTTGCTAAATAAAGGGAATTTTAACACCCTGCATTATTTTTTTCTTATTCGTATTTTATTTATAAAAGAAACTTGTATGTATCTCTTTCTTAACCCCTTAACCGGTGTATGTGACGCATTTCACGTTACCATTCATATATTCTTTAACAAAAACCACATTGCTCAACCCTTTGTTTTAGTCAATGCCACCAGAGGTCCTAGGTGAATCAACTGTATATTTTAAAACTCTCTAACAAATATAGACGAATTACTATGTTTTGAACTCACGAATCTACCATTCTATCCCCCTCCTTTATCTTTTAGTTGTTTTAATGCTCTGCTCGTTGTCAATTAATTTCTCTGCTTACTGTAACAATTCTCTGGATTAGAGGTCTCGGCCCAGAAAATCCAGTTGGCCTATATCGTTGTATCGTTGTAATATAGACGAACGATGGCGTAGTGGTTAAGGCGTTGCTCTTTGATACCTCTTTGGAGAGTTCTGGTAGTTCTTAGGAAATCGCCGTTTGAATCCTACTGTTGGATGTTCGCCCCTGTTTGGAATCGGCTTTAAGCAGTAGGTTCCAGTTTCATTAACCTTTGTGTAGTTATAAAGTAAACCCTAAACAGGAATGCGGGGATACCTGCATTAAATTGGAAGGTTAGATACTCCCAACTGCCAGTGTAGGCATTTGTGTGATCCGCAGCACTATTCTTAGATAGTTTTTTTTAAACTATATATAAACGTGGTACTACGGAATCTCTTCTAGTTTGTTATCAAAGAATTGATCGCAGTAATCATTTCCTGACTAAACTTAATGCAATTAATAATAAATTAAATTAAACTTATTCTGTAATTGTTTTAAGGTACTTTTGTTATACAATTGTAGGATTGTTTAATTGAAGTAAATGTTTTTGTTGAGATCTTTCAAATGGTTTATTGAATAAAATCTTGAATTTAATCATGATTTTTACAGTTTGGTTATGGTTCTTTTTAAGAATTGTAAAGGTGTTTTGTGATAAAGGGAATGGCTTGTTTTTTTAACTGTATACAATTGTAAATGGTTAATTGGAAGTGTTTCTTACTTTTACTTGTGTAATATTTAATTTTTAATTCTATTTTTTTTCACCGAAAACTTTATTCTTCTTAATTTATTGTCATGGACTATATACATTAGTTTGATATGGTCTTTACCAGTGTCTTTAGGTGAAACTTAATACTGGCGTGGATCGGTCCCATGACCATGGTTTGGTTGGATGGTGGTTGGACTTTTTCCTTATTCTCTATGGCATTAGTTACGAACATTTTGACTGATCTTGATTGAGAGAATAGGTGTTTGCGCTACAAACCAAATAATAAATATATAGATATCGATATAATCGATTTCCTACGACTTGCCTGAAAAAAAGTTATTTTTTTATTTAATTAGATTATTTAATAATATTTATTGTTGTATACAGAAATAGCGGTATCTTTAATTTAATTTAAGGCATAAGGGAACTACAAAATGGTAGAATTCGAACAATCTTGC
This sequence comes from Pardosa pseudoannulata, assembly GCA_032207245.1. Classification (NCBI taxonomy): domain Eukaryota; kingdom Metazoa; phylum Arthropoda; class Arachnida; order Araneae; family Lycosidae; genus Pardosa; species Pardosa pseudoannulata. Next base: position 24,740,148 of record CM063506.1, read on the forward strand.
GAAAATGTCGAGCGAGGTACCCACTTCACAATTGAGTTAAATTTTTGTAAATGAATGATAATTTTGTTCTATTAAAATTTGTCGTCATTTCATCCTCTTTAAAATTTGAAAATAATTTTTAACTCTGTGATTTCTTATACCTTATTGGTGATACAAGGTATTACAGGTGCACTTTTTCCTCTCATTTTAAGATCTTGTCTATTAATGCTATAAAACTGGGTTCGTGTTTTAAAATATGCCTTTTTATTTGCCAAGTTACAGATGATTTAATAACGTGAGTAAAAACAACTTGTAGTAACAGTGTATAAATGGAATCTTTGTATGTAAGTTCTATTTAATTTAAGTGAAATTCGATACCAGTTTTGTTTCTATAAACATCCTCAATGTACAGTAAAAGTATAAATCAATAGTAGTATAATCATTATATGTAGTGCTGTTTTATGTTCTAAAACTGCTCAAATTTTATGAAATTATTTTTTTTTACCCTGATCAAAAATGCCAATTATATATAAATATATTTATATATAATATATTAAGTATAATTCACCCGTTTACACACACACACACACACGTATATATATATGCATATATATATGTATATATATATGTATATATGTGTATATATATGTATATATGTGTATATATATATGTATGTGTGTATATATATATGTATGTGTATATATGTATATGTATATATATATGTATATATGTGTATATATATATATGTATATATATATATGTATATATATATGTATATATGTGTGTGTGTGTGTAACCGGGCGAATTATACTCGCCGTAACAATAATGCTTTAGTCCCAATTATTTTAAATTACCCGGGTTTACTAGGCAATGAGGAAACCTAAATAAATTTCAGTCATGGATCCATTAAAAAGAAGCAGTGAAGTCTAACATAGTAGAACTTTGAAGTTTATTAAGACTGAAAATGAGCGTCTTTACAGGATAAGAGCGTTTCATTGGATGCTCATTTCTATCACAAATTTCTCCCAACAACGATTAGCCGAACAATGGTCAAATGGTTAGGGTGCTAGCCTTCGGTACCGGAGTTCATGGGTTCAAATCCCACTGGGCATGGATGTTCGTAGCCTTTCGGAATCGGCTTTAAGCTTTAGGTCCTGGTCTCTTTAGCCCTCGTGTTGCAAAAAGTAGACCGTAGCACTCCAAACCAACCCAACAACGATTAATCACTCGTATTTTTCCCCACGAGACCAACAGCGTTATGCAGCAATTTAGACATTAGAGGAGTTAACTAATTTCTTGAAACACCTGGAAAATGTGGCCAGTGGACAGAAAATTAGCATTTATTCTAGCGTTTGTTTTGGGAGACTGTTAAAAAGAATTTAAGTCGGCGAATACTCCTTCAAATTTGAGATTTTGTAGCTGGGAAATTAGGCATGAAAGAATGAGAAGGGAAAAAGGAGAATATTAGATTGATATTTTAGGTGTAATAATTTATATGTGGTTATCCCAAAGTCTGATCGATCACATCTTTTTCGGAGGAACAAAACTTAACACTGCCTTCTTTCTTTTTCAACCGTTGCCAAACGACAAATTAAAACGTCTCCTTTTTTCATTCATTCGCGGTCGTGATAACTAAATTTATAGCACCCATTATTTTAAAATAGTCATTTTTTCAACAAGTAGTTGAGTCTTGACAGATTAAAATATTGATATTTTTGTGTCATTAGACTCTTTATTATCCTCTCTTTCAAATCAGTGATGTGGAGATAGTTGTATAGTTGTTGAAACCCTCTGAGAATCTGTAATCTGTTCTTGTAGCGGGTACAATTGCTGCCTTCTCCTTTTATGATAGGTGTCGCTACGAGAGCCATCTTGTTTTCCCATGGTGCCACTCACTTCCTCTGTGTGTTCTTGTCTTTGATGTTGCTTTTTGTGCTGTGTTTCTTTGTACTGTGCTGTGGAACGAATAAAAAATGGTTCCTGAAACTAGACTTCTATAACAATGGTCGTCAGCATAAATAAGACTCTCGTCCGTCTACATTCTAAAATAATTTAAGGTACTAATCACATATTAATAAAATCTGCTTGCTTTTGTTTTCTGTGTTGATATTCTACACAATTAAGGTAATTACTTTTTAATTTACTAAGCTCATGCAGATTCGATTCCTAGTTCGATTCCCAATCCAGAAATGGATGAAAGTCTGTATTCCCCGCCTTCCCTCTTAGGTTTACGCCTATAATCAGTAAACGTATGTTAAGCGAAACGCTTGCGTTCTTGTTTTAGCTGTCAGGCGGGGACTGTTTTTTGCTGTGTAAGTAGAATCTGTTACACCCCGAAAAGTACTGAAAAAAAAATGAAGTATAACGCCTTATGAGGAGAGGTTATGACAATTTGGCCTTGGCCCTGATTTTTACAGACTACGAGACCTCGATCTGGTCCAATTGCGGCCTCGACCCCTCCTCTTCCTATAATCTTCAGCACCTGTTACAACCAAATCTCTTTCCAGAAGAGGAAAGAAATAGCATATATGATACAGCTGTGTATGGTAGTAAGCGCCAAGTAGTGGTACTGCAGAGACGATTTCAATATGTTCCCTTGACTATTATGTATGTCGTATCTCATCTCCTAAAAGACTTGTTTCCAAACATATGCTCGACAGAGTTTCGCAAACATTTGTGTCGAATTTTTCCTTTCAATATTGTTATCCTATGTTTCTATCTGTAGAAAATGTTTAAATTAAAGAATTAAGATTCATTTCGAGATAGAGAAGTGAAATAAGTACCAAATCTTAAAAATGTGTTTTTTTAAATGTATTTATTAAATAATTTTATATAATATATTATTATATTACCTTTTTTGTTGTATACACTGTTTAGAGTGTTGCATTTTTACATCAAACCATACATATTACGATTCTCTTCAGACTGGTATTCCTTTTTTAAATTTTCGATTAAGAACTTCTATTGTTTAAACTGCAATCTGGTTTTGTGTGTACTCGTTCTGTGAAATTAAATGTAAATTAGCTTTATCATTTTCTTTTTTTGGGGCGTGTCATAATTTCTTGTGTATAAGTAATTACCTATTATTGAAAATAGTCGGGACTGAAAATTTCTATTGTATACAAGGTGAAATATTTTCCCGTTTGTTGGGCAAAATTGTACTGCTGGGTTTATATATTTCTTCATAAAATTATTATGATTTTCTTCCCGATGATATTGTTTAAGTACTAGCATACAACCCGTCATATGACGGGATCATTAAAATTTTCCAGAATTTTAAAGTACCTTTTAAAGTACATAAAAAAGGTTTGTGTTTTGGATGAGAATTATCCGGTACACGCTCAATAATTTATTTATTTTCATACTCTTATAAAGTCTTCCGATACTGTGAATGCGGTTTAGAATTACTTTGAATTCATTTGTATAGATAATTCAAAGTTTTCTTTACTACGTCGGAATTATGTGTTAAGTTCTTCCTTTTTTTGCCACAGTAATTAATGGAAGTAAAGGAATAAAACTGTTATTTCCACTACACTCTGGTGGTAGATAGAAAATTTTGTTAATACGTGTGATAAAATTTTCATTGCAACAAAAAATAATCGAGGATTAAATTTAAAACTATTACATATGTACCTAATCTATTATTTAAGCCAAATAAAAAAGAAAATTATTTACGTAATATCTAAGTTCAGTGATAAAACGTATGAAAATAATGCAGACTATATTTAAATAATTTAAAATAAGAAATGATTAAATAATATAGATAAAGGAATGACGTCATAATGCTACAAAAAATGTTATTTTTACCTATTTATTATGTGACAAATTGATAAATTTAACCGCCTTCTCTTATCGTGGGTAAATAGAGATTGAAAAAAAAATGACATTAAATACTAGAAGGGAGAGGTTAAGGTGTGGATTTAACGTTGCTAACCCTAACTCGTCAAGAATCCAATATGGATGCCTCTATCCATTCCAGATCTAACCGCTTCATAAATTCGAGGATAGACGGACAGATAACTTAGGCTATTATTATATAGGGGATGTTATCTTTATCTGAAAAAAACTTTTTTTGCTGCCATTACATTAGCAACGCGAAAAATTGCTTGAATCCGGAATAAGTTTCAAACAACCTGCAGTTTCCTAAATACTTGACGACAGATTTTCAGAACTCTGTGTACTTCATACATTAAAATTGCTCATTCTTGGTTATCGTATTCATCCAATTTCTTACATGTTTCTTGGTTCGTAAGTTCTGAGGAACTTTATGAAATGACAAGGGAAATATAAACCATGTTCTTTGTGTACAAAGTAGAAATATTTTCACGTTTGTTGCATAAAATTTTACAATTGGGTTTATGTATTTCTTCATAAAGTTAATAAAATTTCTTCATGGCATTATTTATCGATATTATCCTTATCCTAAATGTACACTGGCAATACGGAAGATTGCTTGAATCTAGGATAAGTTTAAAGCTATCTGGGATAAGTTTAAAGCTATCTGCTATCCGTCTCTGTATCTGCCCAGTCTGTCCTTGATATAGAGACGCCTGTAGACCTTTCTCGAATTAATTGATGACAGATTTCCAGAACTGCGTGAACTCCGTATAATAAAATTGCCCATTCATGGTTGGTGTATTCATTTTGTTGTATTCTTTATATTTCGTTGCTTGAACGCGATCATTCATTTTTAATAAGCTCCATGAGACTTTAGAAAATGACAAGAGAAATGTGAACTATGCTCTGCATCCTCAAACCTCGCAATCAAACTAACCCCGTTAAATTATTGATGAATTAAATATTATACGAATGGTATAGAATATTATATAAACTGAATATTACTATACTATACAAAAACTGTTGTTTTGTGTTGCAACGGATCGCGAACGTCAATCGATATTCTTTTGTGCTCTGGATCCGTTACTTTTGCAGAAGTTGTATAGTATTGAAATATCATTGTCGCCTCTGTAACACAGCCACAGCGCCCCAGGAGGCCGCGGTTCACAGTTTGGGAATCGCTGGTTTATGCCACTATACTGAAAAAGTCATTCTATAATCTTTTCTCCTACTGTAACAAGGCATTTATTTCTTGCAATACATTACTCAATAACAACCTTTTCGGGACCACTAACCTCTTTACAGTTAAAAAAAATCGAACGCCCTATTTTTTTATAATGGTTAATTATACCAAATATTCACCTGCCTAACTATCTATGAAGAATCACGAAGTAAAAATCAATGTAATCGGCCATCCATCAAGTGTAGTAAATTTTTTAATTAAAAACTTGAAAGTAAGCATAAAATAAATAAGAAACAAAAAAAAATGAGATAGTTGAGTTTTAACAATTTTTTAATGTCGGGTTCCAATTTCGGTAAGGACTAGCTACTGTACTGAATCCATATTCATCCAAACACGATGAACGGAAATACAGTTAAAAGTTTCTATACTCTATCCCAGGGAAGGCAAAACGGCGGCCCATGTTGAAATTCACGAGATTTATAGTTGAAATATCGCACTTATTATAGTAAATATAATATTATTCGATTGATTCGATTATTTTTATAGATATCATGTACATTGTTATACATAATATATGTACTGACCGCCCCCTTGACTGCCTGAACCCCCTTTTTTATCTATTTTATATGCTTATCTATCTATAAGGAATCAAAAAGTAATTAGTTAAAACGGCCATTAAATGTAGTAAAAAATTGTTTATTACAAAATTACTGAATTCTTAAGTCATTTTTGGTACCCAGAGTTATTGATCCTTGATAGGGTATGTACTCGAAGATTCCTTTCACGTTAACATCTGATGAACTCTTAAGATGAGTTCAGCTGTTCCACACGCAGGGTCATTTCTGTTTTGACTCCTGAGACGAATTCAGCTGTCCCGTAAGATGTTTTGCCCATTGTTTTTTGTTTATACCTTAGAAAATGTTAAGTTGCCCGGAGAAGTTTCCCGAGACCTGCATGGTGTACTTATTAATTGTACCCCGATCCATCTCGCGCCCATTTATTTTGTGCTGCAGCTGCCTCTTACATTTATCTTCATTTCTCTTCACCCACATATGAATAAGCGATCTCCACAACCTCCTTTCCGACCTCCTTCTCTTCGGATGTGGGGGACACAATGTTGTGAGTCACGCTTGCTTGGCCATATGGGTGAGAGTGTTCTCACAAAAAGCCTCGACCGCCAAACACCCTTATGTAAATCGCATTTGCCTAGAATGGACGAGTCTGGAAACATAACTGCTTTCACATTAACCAATTTCGACATATCCGACGGGAAAATTTGTTTTTCCGACCCGAGCAGTGTCTTTATTTCTGTTGAGAGTTGGTCGCCCAGTTTGTCCTTGATATAGAGACGCCTGTGGGCCTTTTTCGAAGAGTTAATGAGCTGTAGTCGGTATATTATTGATATTATCGGCATAAGTGAGCCGAGTCTCGATTTAGTCAACTTCCGTATTATCCTATTTGTCCCAGTGTTCAGGGAGAGAAAAATAAAAATTTAAGCAATATTTCCGTTGTGCTCAAACAAGTATGACTGACATAAATCTGTATCGTTTTCAGTAAACGGTATCTGAAATATTTCACTGTCATTATTGTTAAGGTGTAATAAACCTAGAAAAATCGTTTTGAAATATTAGTATTTGTTTTTGAATGGAATAAAAAAAATGGTATATTCATAAAATGTCAGTAGTGTTTGAAATAAGGATATTTACTGGAAAATGGCTGTTGTCACTAACAAGAAAGAAGCAGTATTAATCTTACGAATTTTTCCCTCTTCGACCTTAGAGACAATATTTCTATTTAAAATTCTATAGGTAGGACAGAACGAGATAAAATTCGTACTTGTAGAATAACGCATCCGTTAATGGCATTTTCTAAGCTTGTGTCAAATTGTCTGATTACTGTTGAACTATTTTTTCTCGCATTATAATAGTACTTTCACCATCTAAATCTTAAGTTTATCAATTTTATCTATATAACTATAAACAGTAACTAATAGTTCTAGCTCATTTTTATTTATCAGTTAGTACATATTATACATTACTTAGTTACAATTGTACTGTTTAAGACCCATTGTACTGTTTAAGACCCATTGTACTATATTTGTTAAGTACATTTCGTTGTTAGAATGATGTTATATAATTATCGTTATTATGTATTATAATTGTTAATAACATTACGATCGTTCGAATTTAAACAGGAAAGACAAGCAGTGAGCATTCAAAGCTTAAAATATGATTACACTAAAATTATAATCGTTCAGAATTGGCATTAACTTGTTAATGTACTAAATATTTTTATACATAAAATATTCATAAATATCTTATATTTAAACCTTTATAGACGCATACGAGTAAACAGTTATAAAATTTATACAACTATCAATATTATAGCCTGCCCTTATTAGTGATCAGCTATCTTTAAGCATTATAAGGTGCCATAAAAACTTCGTGATAAGAGACTTTTTTGGCATCGCATGTAAACACAATACTCTAAAGTGAAGTTTTTTAATTTTTATTATAGATGCAACTGTTCATCGTGATATCAGTCGATATACCGGCATGAAAAAGTAAATTTAAGTTTGAGGTTCGAAAAATAATAATGTCGATTCAAATGACAAAATTATAAATAGTAATAAATACTCGAAAGTTCGGGAGATAGTTTATAAGGTTGCCATCTACATTCGCTAAGGAGGAAAAATCATTTGGAGAAAACAAAAATTCGGCAAATTATTATTTAACTGTCCCTATAAAGGGGTTAAAATCAATCAGTTTGTCCTAGCCTCCATTAGCTTTCTTGTTTTTAAAAATACGCAGCGGTTTTCGAAACCAAACCAAGCTTATATTGTTAATTCTGCAACCTCAGCCCTCTTTCTCACATACACACATAAAAAAAATCTTTTAACTAATGGAACTATAAATGTTTGCTTAAAGTCATTTTGTTTAAATAAACTGTATAATGCTGAAAATAGACCCATCACTTGTTAAGTACACACAATATATCACTGGAAAAATGATAGAATTGCATTAATTTTTACGCTAAATTTACCTGTTTTTAACGAAATTCCAGTTATTAGATTTTTGTTTATGGGTATTTAAGAAAGTGTTTTTATTTATTTATTTATTTATTTACTGTCATTTATTTACTTAAAATATAAATTTTAACATTTAGACTATCTCAAAATGCATGTATATGAACTTATATATTGTGTAAAGAAATAGATTCTATCGAATATTAATTTTTCTTAAACTTTTTTCTTTTTTAGGTAAGTTGATCTGTTTTCATTCCTCATCAAGAATTTTCAGCAATGTTCTGTAGTGTTTTTGTGTATGGAATACATTATGTGTACCGGATGAATTTTTCCTGAGGAATCATGCAAGTATCATTATTTTGAAAATTAAATCATTTTTTTACTTGCTTTTACCTGCTATAGATATATAATCAAATTCCTGGATCTTTAATTTTCTTATCTAAGACCTTTTAAATTCTTGCGTCAGCATTTCAAAGCAAAATTGGTAACGGATTGGAAACTTCTAATCATGTAAGCCTGCGAGCCTAATTTAAGTATTGACCTATAAACCAACTATGTATTTTATGGAATTTACAAACAGTAACAATTTACAATAATTAATGAAAATTCTAACCCCAAATATGTTATGATAAATGCAAAATTTCGCATGCAGGCAAAATTTTGCATTCATTATAATATATTTGATACACAGCTGTACTTCACCTAAACATTATAGTAATAACTTTTCGTCCCCGAATTTTCGTATATTCTGAACTAAATTAAATGTGTTATTTATTTTCTAACGCCTTCAGAATTTAAAAGAAAGTATAAGGCTATACTAAAGAATAAAATAAATAATTGTAAAATAAGTACCATGTGAAAATAATCCTCAAGAGAGCTGTGTACTTGTTGAGGTCTTTTTATACATGGCCGCTGACTACTGTATCTTTATTCACATGTGAAACTTCGAATTCTTCCGTTTTCCGAAGTCCCATTTTATTTTTATTTATTTTCTCGCGAATCAGCTGATCGGCAAAAACATGTTGCTCCGAATCTGCTGTTACAGACGAAAGCGAAAGAACGAAGAAACATTCGCTTCCACTTTCATTCTCTCCACATCCAAGGGTTGCCGAGAGTGAGTGATTGGCGCGAGAGGTTCAGCTGGAATTGTGCCAAGTTGCAGAAATTGAGATGAGCGGATGCGGGTGTAATTCGCGTTGAACTTGGGGGAGGCGAAAGAGATGCGTGGTAGCCATTTCACTTACGAATAATAAAAACCGGACGCATACAATTCAATTAACCCTATTGTCAAAACATTCTTTTTTTTTCTTTTACGTTTTACCAGAATATATTTTCTAAACACTTAATTACCGTAAAATCGTGTTCAAATTAAATTTTTATGAGAAATAAATTTTATTCAATATTAAGTATTATAGTCATATAAATTTATCAGCAATTTTGATTTCAGTGGTAAAGTGTTTTGAATATGATAATGTACCGGAATTTTCCGCGACTTCAATCTTTTTTATCGCGGAACCAGTGTGGTAACACTTGAAGAATCAATGTACATTTCTAATACTTATATGCAAAGTGGTGTGATAAAAAACGCAAAAGGAAATATTTGTTATTCATTATAAGTTGTTAAAATCTAAAAAGTTCTTTTGCTAACGAAAACTAGTACACACATAAGTTACATTTGTTTTAATACTGTATTATGTATGCAAGTGTATAAACACATTATGTTTAAAGGAAATTACGCTGTTTAGAATGTAGGAGACCTTTTTTTTTAGTTTATTTTTTCTTTAATAAAATAGTCGCAGTGGAAACTATATGTATAGTAAAACCTAGTAATAAGTCCCACCCCAAAAAAATTGTGAAAAAATTACGCCCTAGGTGAATTTAAATTTTCCTTGATTCCAATTAATTTTTTTAATACTCTGTAATTCAGTTTTAAGTAAATTGGTTTATCAATTTAAACATTTACTGCATTTAATATCATACATATTTATATAATTACTAGTGCATTTTTATTTAACAAAGGAAGTTGGGAGCAGGTATTGGTCAAAAAAAGTTATGACAATGCCAAATCTTAAGCACTAGTATTGTTTCTATTTTTTTTTTATCGATAAAAAATATTAAATTGGGTTGAAATATTTGTAACTGTAAAATATATTTCAAAATGGAGAGAAATGTACCCATTTATATATATATATATATATATATATATATATATATATATATATATATATATATATATATATATATATATATATATAGTCACCTGGTTGGTGAAATTTTAATTTGCCAAATTTCATTTAAAGTTTTTTAAAAAATTGCATTTACAGAAACAATAAAGGACGCTTATCTTTTAAAAAATTGAGCTATTAAGTAAATAAAAACATGACCTTATTATTACTTTACAAAAGACTCCTATAATATTGAATTGCTCGCCATATTTTTAGCCATTATAATCGGAAATAATCCCCAAAGGAAAGTCTATTTCTTCCGGAAAATGTTTACACTTCTTTGTCAGTTAAATACAATAAGTCGAAAAGATATTTTTATTATTATTATAAGTTGTCAGTAATGATTTTGTTATGTATTAAAGGTACGGATTTTATGGGTTGGAAGTTAAACTGGACTAATTAGTCAATTCTTTTTTAAATCATTGTAAATTACTTAAATTTCTCATGTTATTTCTCTGAATGAAGTCTTTTTATCCCTTAACGCATTTAGCCCTTGTCTGACGCTGGCGAAATTCAAATTAAACATGTAATCAAAATCGTTTACATAATCTCGTACACATATTTGTTTGTATAAAAATATTTTTACCCCTTTCCCGCTTCTTAGTCCCCCCCCCTCAACTGAAATTTCAAAATATAACTTAAATTATACCTATATATTCCCTATCTAAAAAAAAAACATTTTACTAAAGTATATATATATATTGTTCCTAAATAAACTATTACCTTGTACCACTTTATTCGAAGATAATGTAATATTTCATAAAAAAAACCCTATTTTTCAGTATAGCTTATTAGTTAGGTTTACTCAAACATTTTCGACGTTGTAATATAAAGTATTGTAACAAAGTTGTAATGTTAATTATTACTTAAATCGTAGATCTATTTAGAAAACGTTTTAAAAGTTTTTAAAATAGTTTGTAATAAAATAGTGAGAATATACCCTATTTTTAGAATCAAGTTATGTACGTGTGTTGGAGAATGTTTGCTCATAAGTAATACAAATTAGAAAATGTAATAAAATCAACTTACCTCATATAAGCAATCACCTATTGAACTATAGTACTTCTCCCCCCCCCTCCTGCCTGTTTTTAAAGTTAGGATTTTCTGTATTGCTAAACAATTTTGATTCTCATACAGTTTCTACTGAAGGATAGTTCCACACACCTTCTTATTATATTTTAAAGTTGTAAATAATGATTCTTAGGAATATTGTTTTAGTTGACATGTGTATTGAAATAATTTTTCTGTATATAATAAAAGTTATACGCTGTTCTTTCAAAATATTATCTTGTAATCTGTTTCTTTTTATGTGTTTGAGACAGTTGGGAAAGTGTTTTAAATTAATAATTTTATGCGTTAGATTTGCCTTTTTCAAAAACTAATGCTATATACGTTTTAAAAATACACACACACACACACACACACACACACACACACATATATATATATATATATATATATATATATATATATATATATATATATATATATATATATATATATATATATATACATACATACATACATACATACATACACACACACCTGTAAGAAGGAAAAAAGGTTGTTGGGAGGTACTCACTTTTTTTCTTCCTTACACAGTTCTAATGTGAGTTAATATCATTGAGAAATACAGGTCTTTCTTATCCTCAAAATCGTTTTTCTATCTTGGCGTCAACTAAATCGCAAAGGAAACACACACCTGAAAACCAGTTGAAGTGCACCTGTTTGTAATTAAAATTTGGCAGTTTTTTATAACTGTGTTTTTCTTTATTCCCGATGGACGGTCTACCCCCCGAGATGTGAATTTTATCCCTCTATGGTTGCAAAGACGGGTCTGGATATCAGTTTTGCCAATTTAATCGCTTGCCGTAACGCCGACAAAAAAAAAAATAAATTAAAGTCGCCAAGTAATCGCTGTCGCGCCATGGATTGCAAGCTTCCTTCCGTTCGGGGAAACCGGCAGAGAAACATCGTCTAGTCGGGAGGGGGTTGGGTTAATTAACGTCGTCGTGAATGAGGTCATCGCGTTCTATTTCTTCCACCCTCCCCCCTTTCTCCTGGTAGCTTGCGTGCATGTTTGTGTGTATGTGTGTGTGGAAAGTTGTAAAAGTGTGTAACGTAGCCTATGACGTCATAGAGGAAATGAAAGCGAAACAAACGGTTGAATAGGATAGAAAGAGAGGAGAGGGGGGAGGATTTTAATTGGCGGGAAAATTGAGGCTGGGCCCTAAGGGTGGTCCATCCCTCTAAATTCAATTTTGTCCAGTTCTTCGAAATTGATATTTATGAGTCGAATGTACTGTCTCTAGCTACCAACCCTGATGTCTTTATTAATGAAAAGGGAAACTTTTGTGTCCCAAATGGCTTTGAGACCATATAGGGTGCCTCCTGTAACGTTTTGTTAATGCCTTTTCTCAAAGGAACTTACTGTAGAATCGGAAGGATATCCTAAGCTGTAGTATATTTTATTTTGCGCCCAGCAATGTGCAATCTAAAATTCGAAATCCGCGTTTACTACAGTTCCTCCCCACTGATAATTATCATATTATTATATATTGTATGCATATTAAAATTAAAATGATATATTCTTCATACTACGTTTCTAGAATCGTAAAAATATGTGAATTGAGCTCATTATTCTCGACCTCTTTTTCAGATATGATGACGCGATATCAGTGTTTATTTTTCATTTTAATCATGTCTAGTAAACTAGGCCTAATTTATCGCTCTGTTCCTGTGTTTTGTCACCAACTGGTTCTTACTTTGAACTTGTTTGTGGTGACTGTTAAAATAAAATATTTATTTATAGTCTGTACATATATATGATATTTCCAACCTCCAAAACTAACCAATTTAATTATGTCTATTTTAAAATAATTTACGAGATTCTATCCTGTAATGGAAAAACTTGGCGACTATCCTTTGTTCTTTCTATCGAGTTAACGAGTCCGGAAACACCAAAATTAATTCCTACTTCATTCTTTGATATATAACTCTTTATGTAAAAGCTGAACTTAATTTTAACTTGTACTTTTTCATTTTATTTTCCTTTCGTAAACTAACTTAATTCAAGTGTTATTTTATCTTAACTTCATTTCACTTTTATCTTACTGTTTCGACAGTATTTTTCTTTAAAAAAATAAAATTATAAAATTAAAAAACATAATAAAAATCCTTTGCTATCCCTAAACTGTCTTTTATTAGCTATCCCTAAACTTTCTTTTAGTAATTTTTTTTATTTTATTATATTTACTTAGTAATTTTTTGGGCATAGTATTTTCTATTTTAATTTAATGTAACCTAGAGACCTGCATTTGTTATTGTATTGCTTATCACATTAAGGACCGGACACTCATCATTAATGAATAGCCTTATAACAGGGGATAAGGCGTTCGGCCAAGGAACCCCAGTCTACACTCCAATTAGTTCGAGTTTTGTTTCCTTTGCGTCATCACATGACTAACAAATAAAACAGTGCCTGGCAACACCTGTAAATTTCCAGGTACGGGTTTTTCACCCCAAAAGCCCTCGGGAGATAATAGTATAATAAACTCCATTTCTCTTCCAAATTCTTTGTTTTCTCATTCGGTTACGTTTTTGCTTACGACTGAGCCCAAGCTAATTTGGATTCTTCTAACATTGTGGTGGGCTAAATTGCCCATAACATATATATGTTATGTTTGTAATTTTAAAAATTAAAGCATTAATTAATAAAAAGCAAAAGTCTGTGTGAAGCTAAGTGTACGCAGGTTTAATTATACTATTTAAGGGCAGAGTGTGCCAAGTTCCAGGAGAGAACAGTTCAATATTATGGGCTTATTTGTTGTCAGACTAGGTCTGTTTGAAAGCAAAATGGCTGACTTGCCAGCCATCATTAAAATGTGACATAAACATTCAATTAAAATTTAGTTGACTGAATAGATGTCCTTCTTGTTTTTCCTCTCTGGGTCTGCTCTGGTATATATAGAAAGAAGTGTGTGTGTGGGGGGGATAAATTTAATCTAATTTTGTTAGGGTATAATCGTAAAGTTGTAATCGTGCTTTAGAACATTATCATTATTTTTGTTTCTTTCCCTAGCGCTACTACTTTTAAAACGAACACTGTCATTCATATTCTGTGCTTTGAGCTTTCTGTTCTCTTCTCGCTCTCCAATTAGACTGTTTGAAAGAATGTTCCTATTAGTATAAATAACCAAGTCCAGTTTTTATAAAACACACACACGAAAAAAACCATTATTCTGCCAAACCAGAGTTTGGAGTAAAATGCCCTATTATTAATTTTTGTAGGAGGGAACATTACAAAGACTATGCAGAGAAATCACAAAGCATCTGTAATTGTAAATATAAAAGCTTTTTATAGTGATGAAAGGTATTTGAACAGGATGAAATGACAAGCTGCTAAAAATAATAGTAATTTTTTTACAAATTTTGTTTATTTTGGAAAGTGCATGGAATTACGAAATTTTCCTGTACCAATTTTCTACTGTCATTTCAGTCCTTGCCCTTTTTTTATAATTTCGTTACGCTGTATTACATATATATTAATCTGTAGTGTTATTTTGTTGTCTTAAATTGCTAATTTCTTGTTTTCTCATTTTTAAATTTTGACATTATTGATAAGTACGGAACAAAATAATTCAACTTAAATCGGCAAGAGACACAATTTAAAGCTCTAATATTTATGTAAGGTGATCAACGAACGTAATTCTTACTAGTTTTCTATTTGACATTTGAGTACGTTTACATTATTTCCGCAGTTGTTCGACTATTGCAATTATAATAAATTCATAAATTAAAAAATTAATCAGAACATGAATGTTCTCTTTAAACAAGTTTTTTAATTAATTTTAAGACTCAATTTATAAGCTTAATACTAACCTTAAATTAGAATTCTGAATTGCAGGCTTAAATATGAATATCTTATCGATTATTTCGAGTTTACTAAGTGAAAAGTTTTGGATAATTATTCTCCAATTATATGCTTCACATACTTGTTTATTAGGCATTAGACCATATCACACCGAGGTCGTTTAATTGAGAAAGAACCTTACAATTGGCGAAAATTGCACCGCATGAGAAAACAGCGTGTACATATCCATGTTATTTTTTAAATTCGATCTTAGACTCACAGTATGATGGCTTTAGACTCCAAGATAAACAGCTATGAATTCCTTTTTTTTGTATATATGGTCATGAATTTCAGGGTACATTTTATCAAAATTTTACTTGTATTATTTCGAATTTACGTGTGTTGAATAACTAGTTCTGGAATAATAAAGAAAGTCATGTATGCATTCATTACATTTATTATTATTATTATTCTGCCGAAGTCTTTAATACTAAGTATAGGGTTACGTCTAAGAACAAGAAATACTGAATACACCATCTATACATAAATAGTTTATTCCATTAATGCTAGATACAACAGTAATTCTAAATTGAATAACGAATTGCATTAAATTCCGATGGTAAGAATGGGTCACAGTTGAGATTATAGGATGTATACATAAACGAGTATGTTGCTACACTTCCTCCTTGTATAGGAAAGCCTTACACCAGGTACAATAGACCCTGTCGGAATATGCAATTGGTCATAAGGGTAATGGCAATTAATATGCAGCTTCCTTTTGAGCGATGAGCCATGAGGGCTGAAGACTGTCTCAACCTCAAGTGGGTCGTCGTAGTTTAGAAGCAGGGGCCAGGCAGAAGACTGCCCTGGCTTGGACTGCCACATCCAGAGGTGTCGTTTGGGAACTTGGAGGACATTGCCACCACGAATCTATGTTACATGCCCCAGCCTCCATTACTGAACAACAGCAAATCTTTGGCCGGCTCGAGAATCGATCCTCCCAACCTTCGGTTGCGAGATTGCTGCCTTTACCGACTTAGCTACCACGGCTCTTAAAACGAACATTGTTTCCTTAAAAGTGTCGGTCTTTTAAAAAAAAAAAAAAACTTTTCTTCCCCTACGCCATGTTGAAACATACTTGGAGTAAGTATAACAATGGAAATTCAGTACTAGACAGACGCGTCTTACAATGGCCAATAATAAGAGATGTTTAACGATTGCTTTGTTTCTTAAAAGCTAGGCAAAAGTAAATTCCCACTTAACCATCTCAGCGTATGAGAGCTTCAGTGGCTTTCTGTACATATTTTTTTTTTAAAGACCATCTGATTAGAGATTTATATATCCTTCAACTGCACTGCCTCGCTGAGTATCAAGAACAGATTCAAGGGCAGGAAAAAAGACCTTGAAACAGACCTGCTGCTGTTACAAAACTTACGTTACTGCGAGAATTATTTTCGCCCAAGGCGTTGCTGTGCTCCACGTCTATTTGTTTATTTTTGTTTATACGAATTGGTTGCATGCCTGTTTTATCGAATATTAAAGCAGAAAAATAACACTGTCCCCACCCCCTGTTTTTTCTTTTCCTGCAGGCTGGTGGTCTTCTTTTTTAAAATAAATTATAGGTTTAACCTTTAACTTTATAAAACTTCAATGGTTGACTTGTTAGGTCGCCATGGGATAATGTTGGTGTTTTTATGTTATTTTTTTTCTTTTTTTAAGTACGTGCAAGTAAATCGACCTGCTTTGTCTCAGAACCTTGCACCAATAAAATCCGAATTAAAACCAAACCATTTCACACTGAAATTTTATGAATTGAATATATATACTTACATACATACATACGTACATACATACATGTATGTATGTATGTGTATGTATTCATGCATGCATATGTATGTATATATATATGTATGTATGTATATATATATATGTATGTATATATATATGTATATATATATATATATGTATATATATATATATGTATATATATATATGTATATATATATATATGTATATATATATATATATATATGTATATATATATATATATGTATATATATATATATGTATATATATATATGTATATATATATATATATATATATATATATATATTTTCAATTATATATTTTCGTGCATTTGCTGATCCCATTATTTCTTTAAAAACTGAATTACTCATTTTTCTAAACTTCTGTATTTTTAT